>VDFB02072274.1:89206889-89535349 GCA_007258455.2 Sequoia sempervirens | reverse complement strand
TATTCTTGGTCTGCACTGGTAAGCAATATGCCCAAATATTCCATAGGTATAACATTTAACATTCCTTATATTAACAAAGTTATCTGAAAAATTTCTGCATTCAATTGAATTATGACCAAACTTATTGCAATTGAAGCACTGACTAAAAAATGATGAATCTCTTGATTTAATTTTACTTCTACACTGAGCAGCCATATGAACAAATTTTAATGGAAGCAAAATAGTATCCATTAAACTTTTGAGCATTAGGTTGTCTTACCAAATCCCTTTTTGCTTTGTTTATCAGATTTCCTTTCCTGAAATTCCTTTGTCCAGATCTAGAACTTTCTCCTTTCTCATATCCAAGGCCTCGCTTGTCACTTCCATTCTTTTGTCCTTAAGTCAGCTCATCAAGTTTAACTGAGCTAATCTTAAACTTCTCCTTGTATTCATTTGTAGTAGCAAGTTCATCCCTGAGAATAACAACTTGTCTTTCAAGCTCTTGTTCATTATCTCTGGATTGTTGCAGTTCAATCTCTAACTGAATGAGTTCTCCATTGATTCTGCTGCATTCATCAGATCTCTCTTTTAAGGACTGAGCAAGATTATCTTCTTTCTTCTTTTTGTCTTCAATCTCCTTAGTCATCTTCATCATCATAGATTCCATCTCATGTTTTAGGGTAGCATTGTCTCTGGAAAGCTTTTCATATTCTTCAGTTATTTCCTTCAAGGTTTGATTCAAGTGATTTTCATCCATGTTTTTGCTCTCTTCAATAATTTTGCTCCCTTTTTTCTTTATCTGATCATAGAGATCATTTATCCTTTCCCTAGATTTAATAACTTGATCCTTCAACTTCTGAATGAATTTCTCAGCATCCTTAAAATTTGCTTTCAGTTCCCAAACTTCTGCTTTGGACTAATCAAGATCATCAAGTGCCACCACAAGCTATTGTTGAAGACTGCCAGAGTCCATTACATTCCATGATCCATCTCAAGCTGTTAAAATTCTTTTGAGGAACTTAGCTCTAATACCAATTGTTGGAATCAAGGAACATAGAGGGGGGTGAATTAGTGTTCAACAATATTTAGCATTATCAAAATTTTCTTTAAACCATTTATAACATTCAACCAAGAGAAAGATGTAGAAATATAAAGCAATCATCTAGAACACCATAACACAAATATTTTTAAGTGGAAACCCTATTAGGGGAGAAACCATGGTGGAGGTCAATCCACAATTTGAGTACTCAAAATATAAGTGTTTTACAAGATGGGAATGCACTTGCATTCAGACACACTACCTAGAGCTCACTGCTCAAAATAAGGAAGGCTCACTACCTTACAAGATATTTGGATTACATCAAAAGGTTGGACTTTGAAGATAACATCTACAAATGCCTGGTTACAGTTCCAATTAGGCTCATAGATCAGATTCTGGACCTTGTGTCAGATTTTGCACTTCGCTCTGCTTTTCCTTTATTTGCTTCACAAAATCCTCTACTGCACAAATGAAAATTGCTTAACTATTCTTTTGATATTTGCAACACACACACACACATATCAAATACCTCATACACAACACAAAATGAATTAACCAATCTCATATATATATCTGCTACCAAGAATTCAGTCGCTATATGTCGGCTTCAATAAAATAGAAAATATCCTCCAACTGTCGGCTTAAATCATAAATGATTTTCAATGTGTACCATCCAACGTTGGTTACAACATAGTGAGGACCCAAAATAAAATCCACTAGCCCGAAAATACCTCAAACAATTTTGCCTTAAACATTTGCAACATGTCACAATCACTTAGTCACCCTTTAAGCACTGATGAACATAAAAATGACCAGATCTCCTAACTCGTACATCGATTGATGCAACAACATAAGAGTTGAGAATAAGACATTCCATATACCCAACAACCTTCTTTGAGATCCACAACAAAAACTGATAAACTGGTAATGCATATGGATTGACAAATTCATCTTCATTCAGATACCCTATTCTTCACTCTATCTTTCGGTATGGACAAATATTGACATGTGGATCGGATCAACGACTTAGGTTTCCATCAATGAAAACATTAGAAGCCATATGCCAACAATATCCCCCTTTGGCATTGATGGCAACACTTAGTGGAAAATGACTAAGTGTCCGAACCTTCAAAACTTAAAAAATCCATAGTTGACAAAAACTCATGACAAAACTCCCCCTGAGTTTGATAAGGGATAAGGCATTTTTCACTGCTTTCTCTCCCCCTTTGACATCAATGAATTTTTTTTTCTTTCTCCCCCTTAGAAGTGTAACCAAAAACTTACTTATGCAAAAAATGATTCAAAAATTTGAATAAATACAACTTCAACTTTAGAACATTATTTTCTACTTTTCCTTCATCTCCAAAAGAAACTTCTTCCAAGCTTCTACTGCAATCCTGGTGATTATGATCATGCTGTTGTTCTTAGATGTCTAGTTGATAATCTTGATGAGGGATTCCGGAATGGTGAAGGATTCTTCTAATATCTCTCCTTTCCTCAACATCTCAATCAACTGTTCTAGCCTGCATTAAGTTATGTCCTTCACTTTCCAAAAGGTGTCAATTATCTTGTTCTTAGTGTTCTGAACATTGGTATGCTCTATCTGCAATTCCTGAATTCTTTTCTTCATTGCACCATCAACATCCTGAGACATGTTAAAATTTTGTCCAATACTGTTCAGGTCTATTTCAATTTGTTCCATCTTCTCTTTGTACTTGTTGATTGCATGAGGCCATTGAAGACAATAGTTTTAAATGTTGTTTGTTGTGCTTATGCATTGCCTTAATTCATTCATGTACCTTTTTAGTTTGGTAAGTGACAATCTGTACTGCTTCTTTAGCTGCAAAATTATTTCTCCTTCTTCCTTATTCTCAAACTTAGAGTCCATGGTTTCCTTGATGCATTCAATCATCTCTTCTAGCAATGTATTATGCAAACTTTGCAATTTGATATGATTGTGAACAAGATGAGCACTTAGTACACTTAAGATCATGTCTTGGATGTTTGATAGACCACTTGTTTGCTATTTTCTGCATCCCATCTTCCTAATGAATAAGCTGCAATAGCTCTTCCTTGGTTAGATCACCTTCTTCTTTGCTTCCTTTTGCCATTGCCTTTTCTTGTTCTGGTTCAGTTGTTTCTAGTCCTTTTCCTCTAGTGACCTCAGTTTCTTTATCAAATTCCTCATCTGGTATGTCCATAGTCACTTGTTCTTTTCCTATCCCCTCAACTCTTGGGGTTTTACATGCTGGTGGAGTACCAACAAGGATTTCTTTTGTTGTTTTCTTCTTTCTTTCCATCTCACCAGAGGATGAACCAACATTAAGTTCTTTTATTGGAATGGAAACACCAATTGAACCAAACTTCCTTGGCAAACTGTTAAAGAAACTTTCATATTCTTTATCACAATTTTCCAAATTGTTAGAATGTATGTAAATTTGCTTGCAAACTGGTTCACTCTCTTCCCATTTTACATTGTTATTTAGGGGTAAGAAATTTAGAAAATACATCATAAGACATATAACCAAGGTACCAAACCTGAAAGGGTAACCTGTCGCCTTTGACAATTGTACGTTCTCCAACAGTTGATCTTTCAGTAACTGACAAAGATCAAAATCCTGATCTTCAATTATTGTCTTGTGTGAAATGTAAACAACACTTGCCAAAGTTGCACCTTCTCTGTTTTTGAAGAATATTTTGTAAGATATTCCATGCGCAATGTTCCTTGTTACTGAATGTTTAACTATGGATATTATCGGTGCCCTTTGATTTCTAGTTACTCTAGTTAGGGTTTCAACTTCCTTATTTTGGATTGACTTCTTCCTCGACACATCCTTGACATTGCATAACCTAGTTACAGTTGCAATCACTTCTTTTGAGATATGATAGGGTTTATCTAAAGTCAGAATATCATCATTCAATCTGTCTAGGATAAGCTCAATGAATTTTTGCGTTTACGAAATAGGGGAATTCACTCCAAATATCCAAGCTTTTATGCTTTGCTTCATTCAACCATTCCAATTCATTGTGTGACAACATATTCCTTTCAACTCTAATATTCTCACTAATGGATTAAGGTTTTGTCGTCAAATTCTCTTCACGCTTCCAAAATTCTAGAATTTTGGTGCAGAGTGCTCCCCTTCTTCTTTTCTTCGACACAAGGTGGCGAATGAGGGTTTCAAGTTGCCTTTTATATTTCACACAACTAACTTTTGTTGAAATAAATGCTTTTTCCCTAACTTATTCAGATGCTCTATTTTCTCATTCATCAAACAAGAAAACTTTTGTGGACCTTCCACTCAGCGTCATATCCTTTCCAACTGATTTCATAGCATATGTAGATCATCAGTGCAACCACTGCACTCATCCACATCCCAGTTTCAATTACCGGTAGGGGGTTTGAAATATTTTCTTGACATCTCCCCCTAGGCCAAAGGCCTAAGATTAATTCCCGGAGGAATTATCAGAAGTAGGTTCTAGTGCTCGCTCATTACCTGTAACAAAGGAACTCTTCTTCACCCATGTCTTCTTCATATGATCTCTTATTTCATCCACAATCACTTTCCCTTTTTCTTTGTCATCTTTCTGCGTATTTTTGCCTTTGTATGTCGGACCTCTTCTATCCATATTTTTGTTTATGCAGAATCTAGCAATGTGACCGTATTTGTTGCAATTGTAACACACAAAATTTCCTTGTCCATACCTGTCATTCCATTGATTTCTTCTTGGTCTGCACTGGTTAGAAATATGCCCAAATCTTCCACAGGTATAACATTTAACATTCCTTCTATTGACAGAGTTGTCTGACAAATTTTTAGATTAAATTGAATTATGACAAAACTTATTGCAATTGAAGATATGACCGAAAAATGATGAATCTCTTGATTTAATTTTACTTCTACACTGAGCAGCCATACGACGAAATTTATTGCAAGCAAAAAAATATCCATTAAACTTTTGAGAATTAGGTTGTCTTACCGGATCACTTTTTGCTTTGTTCATCTGATTTCCTTGGCTAAAATTCCTTTGTCTAGATCTAGAACTTTCTCCTTTCTCATATCCAAGGCCTCGCTTGTCACTTCCATTCTTCTATCCTTGAGTTAGCTCATCAAGTTTAACTGAGCTAATCTTGAACTTCTCCTTGTATTCATTTGCAGTAGCAAGTTCAACCTTGGGAATAAAAACTTGTCTTTCAAGGGATTGTTCATTGTCTCTAGATTGTTGTAGTTCAATCTCCAACTAAATGGGTTCTCCATTGATTCTGTTGCATTCATTAGATCTCTCTTTTAAGGACTATGCAAGATTCTCCTCTTTCTTTTTTCTATCTTCAATCTTATTAGTTAGCTTCATCATCATAGATTCCATCTAATGTTTTAGGGTAGCATTGTCTCTAGCAAGCTTTTGACACTCTTCAGTTATTTCCTTCAATGTTTGATTCGGGTGATCGTCATCCATGTTTTTTCTTTCTTTAATAATTTTTCTCTCTTTTTGCTTTATCTGATCATAGATATCCTTTCTCCTTTCCCTAAATTTAATAACCCGATCCTTCAACTTCTGAATGAATTTCACAACATCCTTAAGATTTTCTTTCAGTTCTCAGACTTCTGCTTTGGATTGGTCAAGATCATCAAGTGCCACTACAAGTTGCTATTGAAGACTGCCAGAGTCAATTACATTACATGATCCACCTCAAGTTGTTAAAATTCTTCTGAGGAACATAGTTGTGATACCAATTGTTGGAATCAGGGAACATTGAGAGGGGGGGTGAATCGTGTTCAACAATATTTAACATTATCAAACTATTCTTTAAACCATTTATAACATTCAACCAAGAGAAAGATGCAAACATATAAAGCAATCATCCATAATGCCATAACATAAGGATTTTTATGTGGAAACCCTGTTAGGGGAAAAACCACGGTGGAGGTCAATCCACAATTTGAGTACTCAAAATATAAGTGTTTTACAAAATGGGAATGCACTTGCATTCAGGCACACTGGCTAGAGCTCACTGCTTAAAATAAGGAAGGCTCACTACCTTAGAAGAGACTTGGATTACATCAAAAGGTTGAACTGAGAAGATAGCATCTACAAATTCTTGGTTATAGTTCCAGTTAGGCTCATAGATTAGATTCTGGACCTTTTGTTAGATTCTGCACTTCGCTCTACTCTGCCTTAATGTGCTTCACAAAATCCTCTACTGCACAAATGAAAATCACTTAACTACTCTATTTAGATTCACAATACACACCCACACATATCAAATACCACATACACAACACAAAATGAATTAACTGATCTCATATATATATCTGCTACCAAGAATTCAATCGCTATATGTTGGCTTCAATAAAATAGAAAATATCTTCCAACTGTTGGCTTAAATCATAAATGATTTTCAATGCGTACCATCCAAAGTTGGCTACAACATAGTGAGGACCCAAAACAAAATCCACAAGCCTAAAAATACCTCAAACAATTTCGCCTTAAACATCCACAACATGTCACAATCACTTAGTCGGTCTTCAAGCACTGATGAACAGAAAAATGACCAGATCTCCTAACTCATACGCTGATTGATGTGACAACACAAGAGTTGAGAATAAGAAATTCCAGATACCCAATGACCTTCCCTGAGATCCACAACCAAAACTGATAAACTGGTAATGCATATGGATCGACAAACTCAACTTCATTCAGATACCCTGTTCTTCACTCTATCTTCCGGTATGGACAAATACTGACATGTGGACCAAATCAATGACTTAGGTTGCCATCAATGAAAATTCTAGAATCCATATGCCAACAATATCCCCCTTTGGCATTGATGCAACACTTAGTGAAAAATGAATAAGTGTCAAAACGTTCAAAACTTCAAAAAGCCAGAGTTGACAATAACTCCCAACAAAACTCCCCCTGAGTTTGATAAGGGATAAGGCATTTTTCACTGCTCTCTCTCCCCCTTTGAAATCAATGACAAAATTTTTCTTTCTCCCCCTTTGAAGTGTAACCAAAAACTTATGCAAAAAATGATTCAAAAATTTGAAGAAATACAACTTCAACTTTAGAAGATTATTTTGTACTTTTCCTTAATCTCCAGAAGAAACTTCTTACAAGCTTCTTCTGCAATCTGGGTGATTATGATCATGCTATTGTTCTCAGATGTTTTGTTGATAATCTTGATGAGGGATTCTAGAATGGTGAAGGATTCTTCTAATATCTCTCCTTTCCTCAACATCTCAATCAACTGTTCTAGCCTGCATTCAATTATGTCCTTAACTTTCCAAAAGGTGTCAATTATCTTGTTCTTAGTGTTCTGGACATTTGTATGCTTTGTCTGCAATTCCTGCATTCTTTTCTTGGTTGCACCATCAACATCCTAAGACATGTTAAAATTCTGTCCAATATTATTCAGCTTTGTTTCAATTTGTTCCAGCTTGTCTTTGTACTTGTTGATTGCATGAGGCCATTGAAGACAATAGTTGTAAATGTTGTTTGTTGTGCTTATGCATTTCCTTAATTCATTCATGTGCCTTTTTAGTATGGTAAGTGACAATCTGTGCTACTTCTTTAGCTGCAAAATTATTTCTCCTTCTTCCTTCTTCTCAGACTTAGAGTCCATGGTTTCCTTGATGCATTCAATCATCTCTTTTGGAAATGTATTTTGCAATTTCTACAATTTGATATTATTGTGCACAAGATGAGCACTTAGTATGCTTAAGATCATGTCTTGCTCATATGAATGTCTAATAGACCACATGTTTTCTATTTTCTGCATCCCATCTTCCTCATGAATAAGCTGTAATAGCTCTTCCTTGGTTAGATCACATTCTTCTTCACTTCCTTCTGCCATTGCCTTTTCTTGTTCTAGTTCAGTTGTTTCCAGTCCTTTTCCTTTAGTGACCTTAGTTTCTTTGTTAGATTCCTCATCTGGTATGTCCACAATCACTTGTTCTTTTCCTTTCCCCTCAACTCTTGGGGTTTTACTTACTGGTGGAGTACGAATAGTGATTTATTTTTCTCTTTTCTTCTTTCTTTCCATCTCCCCGGAGGAGGAACCAACATTAAGTGCTTTTACCGAAATGGAAACACCAATTGAACCAAACTTCCTTGGCAAAACCTTAAAGAAACTTTCATATTCTTGATCACAGTTTTCCAAATTGTTAGAATGTATGTAAATCTGCTTGCAAACTGGTTCACTCTCTTCCCATTTTGCATTTTTATTCAGGGGTAAGCAATTTAGAAAATACATCACAAGACATATAAATAAGGTACCAAACCTGAAAGGGTAACTTGTCACCTTTGAAAATTGTACGTTCTCCAATAGTTGATCTTTTAGTAATCAGAAAAGATCAAAATCCCGATCTTCCATTATCATCTTGTGTGAAATGTAAACAACACCTGTCGAAGTTGCACCTTCTCTGTTCCTGAAGAAGATTTTGTAAGGTATTCCATGCACAATGTACCTTGTTACTGAATGTTTAATTATGGATATTATCAGTGCCCTTTGATCTCAAATTACTCCAGTCAGGGTTTCAAATTCCTTATCTTGGATTGACTTCTTGCTCGACACATACCCGACATTGCATAACCCAATTACAGCTGCAATCACTTCTTTCGAGGCATGATAGGGTTTATCCAGAGTTAGAATATCATCATTCAATCTATCCAGAATAAGCTCAATGACTTCCACATTTTTGAAATAGGGGAATTCACTCCAAATATCCAATCTTTTGTGATTTTCTTCATTCAACCATTCCAATTCATCGTACGACAACATATTCCTTTTAGCTCTAATCTTCTCACTGATGGATTAGGGTTTCACCGTTGAATTCTCTTCACACTTCTAAAATTTTGGAATTCTAGTGTAGACTACTCTCCTCGTTCTTTTCTTTAACACAAGGTAGTGAATGAGGGTTTCAAGTTACCTTTTATATTTCAAACACCTAAATTTTGTTGAAATAAATGCTTTTTCCCTAACTTATTCAGATGCTCTATTTTCTCAGTCATCAAACAAGAAAACTTCTGCGGACCTTGTACTTAGCATCATATCCTTTTGAACTAATTTCATAGCATTTGTAGATCATGAGTGCAACCACTGCACTCATCCACATCCCAGTGTCAATTATCGATAGGGGGTTTGAAAGATTTTCTTGATAACTCCCCCTAGGCCAAAGGCCTAAGATTAATTCCCAAAGGAATTACCAAAACTAGGTTCTGGTGCTAGCTCATTTCCTGCAACAGAGGAACTCTTCTTTACACATGTCTTCTTCATCTGATCTCTTATTTCATCCATAGTCACTTTCCCTTTTCCTTTGTCATCTTTCTATGTATTTCTGCCTTTGTATGCCATACCTCTTCTATCCATATTTCTATTTATGTAGAATCTAGCAATGTGACTGTATTTGTTGCAATTGTAACACACAACATTTCCTTGTCCATACCTATCATTCCATTGATTTCTTCTTGGTTTGCACTGGTTAGCAATATGCCCAAATCTTCCACAAGTATAACATTTAACATTCCTTCTATTGACAGAGTTTTCTAACAAATTTATGCATTCAATTGACTTATGACCAAACTTATTGCAATTGAAGCATTGACCAAAAAATGATGAATCTCTTGATTTAATTTTACTTCTACACTGAGCAGCCATATGACCAAATTTATTGCAAGCAAAACAATATCCATTAAAATTTTGACCATTAGGTTGTCTTACCGGATCCCTTTTTGCTTTGTTCATTTGATTTCCTTTCCTGAAATTCCTTTTTCCAGATCTAGAACTTTCTCCTTTCTCATATCCAAGGCCTCACTTGTCACTTCCATTCTTCTATCCTTGAGTCAACTCATCAAGTTTAACTGAGATAATCTTGAACTTCTCCTTGTATTCATTTGCAGTAGCAAGTTCATCCTTGAGAATAACAAATTGTCTTTCAAGATCTTGTTCATTGTCTCTGGATTGTTGCAATTCAATCTCCAATTGAATGAGTTCTCCATTGATTCTACTGCATTCATCAGATCTCTCTTTTAAGGACTGAGCAAGATTCTCCTCTTTCTTCTTTCTATCTTCAATCTCCTTAGTCATCTTCATCATCATAGATTCCATCTCATGTTTTAGGGTAGCATTGTCTCTCGTAAGCTTTTCACATTCTTTAGGTATTTCCTTTAAGGTTTGATTTAGATGATTGTCATCCATGTTTTTGCTCTCTTCAATAATTTTGCTCTCTTTTTGCTTTATCTGATCATAGAGATCCTTTCTCCTTTCCCTAGATTTAATAACCCGATCCTTCAACTTTTGAATGAATTTCTCAACATCCTTAAGATTTGCTTTCAATTCTTGGACTTCTGCTTTGGACTGATCAATATCATCAAGTGCCACTACAAGCTACTGCTGAAGACTTCCAGAGTCCATTACATTCCATGATCTACCTCAAGTTGTTAAACTTCTTCTGAGGAATTAGCTCTGATACCAATTGTTGGAATTAGGGAACACTAAGAGGGGGGTGAATCAATGTTCAACAATATTTAACATTATCAAACTATTCTTTAAACCATTTATAACATTCAACCAAGAGAAAGATGCAAACATATAAAGCAATCATCCACAACACCATAACACAAGTATTTTTACATGGAAATCCTATTAGGGGAAAAGCCACGGTGGAGGTCAATCGACAATTTGAGTACTCAAAATATAAGTGTTTTACAAAATGGGAATGCACTTGCATTCAGGCACACTGGCTAGAGATCACTGCTCAAAATAATGAAGGATCACTACCTTACAAGAGATTTGGATTACATCAAAAGGTTGAACTGAGAAAATAGCATCTACAAATGCTTGGTTACAGTTTCGGTTAGGCTTATGGATCAGATTTTGGACCTTCTGTCAGATTCTGCACTTCACTTTGCTCTGCCTTAATTTGCTTCACAAAATCCTCTACTGCAAAAATGAAAATCACTTAAATTCTCTTTTGATATTCCCAATACACACCCACACATATCAAATACCACATACACAATACAAAAAGAATTAACCGATCTAATATATATATCCGCTACCAAGAATTCAGTCACTATATGTCGGCTTCAATAAAATAAAAAATATCTTCCAACTGTCGACTTAAATCATAAATGATTTTCAATGCGTACCATCCAAAGTTGACCATAGCATAGTGAGGACCCAAAACAAAATCTAGAAATCCAAAATTACCTCAAACAATTTCGCCTTAAACATCTGCAACATGTCACAATCACTTAGTCAGCCTTCAAGTACTGATGAACAAAAAATGACCAGATCTCCTAACTCATACACTGATTGATGCGACAAAACAAGAGTTGAGAATAAGACATTCAAATACCCAACGACCTTCCCTGAGATCCAGAACCAAAACTGATAAAATGGTAATGCATATGGATCGACAAACTCAACTTTAGTTGGATACCCTGTTCTTCACTTTGTCTTCCGGTGTGGACAAATACTGACATGTGGACTGGATCAATGACTTAGGTTCCCATCAATGACAACACTAGAAGCCATATGCCAACATAACTATGGATTTTTGTGTTGGATTATGAAATAACTAAGGATGAAGCTGTTCATTATGCAAAAATGCTTTTAAAAAATCCCTAAAGAGCTTAGAAGATTAGAATTAGAAGATAGGACAAGAAATGAAGTCTCTAGAAGTTCTAGGAGATCAGGTAAGAAAAGGAAGAGCTCTGTCATTTCCTTGATTGAAATTAAACAAGAAGTTGCAAAGCAAGAAGACACTAACATAGAAGAATGAAGGATGCATGCAGATGATGCTCAACATGAGCATGAAATCAAAATTAGAACTATAAGCACACAAGACATGGATGAGGCCACGAAACCTTTATAAGAGGTAACCCCCAGAACAAGCAACAATACATCATTTTATACTATAGAAATTTTTAGAAACTTGGTTGATTCATTGAAAGCATATGTCTCTGGTTTAAAAGAACAAGCTAGAAGTGGAGCAGGTGCAAGGACTGCAAAAAAGAGCTTAGAGGATATCAAAAGAAAATGAGCAGATGCACATCACAAAGCTATGAAGGAATTGAAGGATACTCAAACTTGTGAAGAAGAAGCATAGAAATTACTATCATATTGCTTGAAATGTCCAAACAATACATGAAGTGCAATGGATGCAATGAACTCAATTGAAACTCAAATAGGTTGTGAAGCATATATTTATGATTTAGCAAGAGATAGGAACAATCAGAAATGGATTGACATTATGTAGTTGCATGACAATTTCTTTGCTTTACAAAATTAGAGGGAAGAAACAATCAAACAATAAATGAAGTTAAGGGACTTAGTGAAGATAAAGCATAATCCTATATCTAGTGCCCTTGTTAGTGTTGATAAACTACTAGAAATAAACCTTAATCAAAGTACTATGGAAGAAGGAGAAGAGTCTCTAATGGAACTTGAACTATAGTGAAAAACTCTTGCAGAAGCAAAAAGACTTTGGGAAGAAGGAAAATCCACTTTTCAGGATATTCTAAAGAAGCTCAAAGTGTCTACATCTTCAAGTTGATAAGTCTTACCTTTGTACACAATACTAATTTTTTTCATAAATTTTTTTGGAGAGTCAATATATATATCTAAGGGAGGCATATTGAGCCTTTGCATGACCTTTGCCATTGATGTCAAAGGGGGAAAGATAGTGGAAAAAGATTTTTGTCATTACACTTGGGAAGTTTTAGTTACATTTTGGAGAAGATGGCTAAGAGACAAGGTTATATATGTAAGGGGGAGACAAGTTTTGAGTCATCTCATCAAAAATGTTTTTGATATGCATGTTGCCATAAATGACAAAGGGGGAGATTGTTGGAAGTTTGGAAGTCTATCATTGATGATGCAATTTGGAAACATGAGCATGAAGCGTACTTACATTGGTTGATCCAATGTTTTCGTTGATGTCAACATTGTAATGATCATCGTAGTATAACATGGAAGTATTTTTGGTGACCCTTGTATAATACTAGTTGATTTAAAAAGCATGTTTTATCAAGAATTTGGCTAAGTGTTTCCTTTGTCAGTATTGTGGTCCAGTGTGTTCGTATTTGGGTCTGTACTTTACTGCACGTTGGTATAATCTTCTATAATCATAAATATAATTTTGACTCCATTAGATGGAGCGACATTCAATTTTTTGTGATAGTTTGTACAATTTCTAGAAAGTTATGAATAATAGTGTGTGGCTATGTATATTGCAGTTGTCTTCTAAAAAGTGTACTAGTGTGGGAGATTCCACACTTCTTCATGAATAATTATTTTATCTTGCGATGATGAAGATAAGCAAATGAATGTTAGTTGGATAAGAATTCGATGGGATATTGAGTTTTGAGGTAGCACAATTGATGAAATTGTTTAAGCTCTTTAATACTTTATGTTTAGGTCTATTTTGGGCCGACCTAACATGGTTGATATTTTATGGAGAATATTTGAGAAATTCTGTCTCATGTGTAATTTATATTTAGGTTCATGCCAACCTATCTTGATGTAAATTGAGTGTTGAGTTTAGGCGCTAAGCATGGATGAAATACTTTGAGGATGGCATGTTTAGTTTTTGTGTGTTACTTCCAATTAGGCCGACGTAATTGAAGTTTCACCTAATATGGGTATATATGAGATCTTTACCGAGGTGTTAGTGGGTGTGAAAGAAAAAAAGTGAGGTGAATGAGAAGAATGGTGCAAAAAAGCACAAAAAAATATATGATATGTGAATGTGGTAAAGCAGAGCAGATTTATGGCATGTATGGTGGATCAACTACATGTGTGTGATGTAGTGATAAGCAAATTGTGTGAAGATCATTTTTGTACCTCAATGGAACTATAATCTAGTATATGATAGATGCTATTGTATCAGTTCAAATAGGTAGTGTTGCCAACCCTTCTTTGTACTTACTTAGTGAGCCGTGAGCTCTTTTCTAGGTAGTGCATCCTGATAGTGAGCCTCTATAATATATTGTATCTGGATATAATATATTGTGAGCTAACCCTCAACATGGTTTTTCGCTCTTTTTGGGTTTTTCACATAAAATACTGATGTTCATGTGTCATGTGATTTTGTGGTTGCATTCATGCTTTCTTCCTTCATTGTAGTTATTTCTATTAAGTTAATTGGATGGGTTTTGTTTAATTAGTTTAGAGGAATATTGATTCACCCTTCCTCTTAGTATTCCAAGTGTTCAAAAATTAACTCATCCATACCTATGTCCCACACATATATCCTTACCAAATCATGACTCGTATTGAACTCCCCTTCCCAATCTATGACATATTATTTTTCAAACATACCCATGACTAATATTTTTTGTAATATGATCCATTGATCTACATTTAGACCTCACTCCATAGCTCACAATGTCATTATAAATCTTCCATTGTTTCACATGCACCCAACACACCCTTAGTCTTTGCCACTACATTGTGTATAAATTACAAGAGATGGTCAATCTTTAAGAAATAAATCAACAACAATAAGAATAATTTTATTGCTTATAATTTATCACATTCATATCATAAAAAAATGATGTGGTTACATATATATTTCTGATTTAATTTTTGACCTTTATATTTGAGACTTATGATGGAAAAAATATCCATATCTTCATATACAATCTTTTGTGAATACTTGCACATACTTTACATATGATTATAAGATCTTGGCTGGGTTATTTCCATGAACCTTAATGGATTATGCTATATAATGGTTTTGCACTTTACCTCTTGAGTAAATATGATTTTTTGAGGATTTATCTACCACATTCTTAAAACACTTTCACTTCAACATAGGCTTAAAGATAAAAATGAATGATCTTACAAAGTGCAATCAATAAATCAATGATCTTATAAATAATTATGTTTATTTTCTTTCAATATTTGTGTGGCAAATTAAAATATGAAATTTGATGATGATAAGTTACATATTATGTTTTTTTAAGGTTTAATTCTAATTATTAAGAATAATGTACATTTGAGTATCTTACTCTTTGTTAGAGACATCTATACACACTTGAATAATCTTGAAGTAAAAATCAACATAAAGTACATTGATATATAGGTCCTCATCTCAAATATATTGCCCTTACAAATTTCAAATACAAATACATTTGGAATGGTAATGACATGAAGGAAAATATTAATAAAGTTGATACTACTTTTAATTTTCATTATTTTGACAAAAATCCCCTATAAAGTTCTCTAGGATTCCAAAATCCTTGGATGATGTGCTCCAAAGTTTATTAAGTGTTGATTTGCTTATACTCACTTCAATACATCGATCCAAATAAATAATTTCCTATAACATATAATGAGTAGGAATTGTAACTTCTATAGAGTTAAACAAAATTATACTCAAACATGTATTGGCCTCAAACATAAAGAACAATATTTAATAGATAATATTATGATTAGGCAATAGAGATACTTCAGTTACACACACAAATAGCCAATTAGAAACTTAAAAAAATACTTTCCAAATCATACAAATAATGTTGAGATGAATAATGACACACATAAGGATAATGTTGAAAATGAAGATATATCATGTTGACGAGGTCAATTAAAATTGATGTTACATATTATTCCACTCTTAATCCTCAATAGATTATATTTTATAAGGAGGATATCCCACAATAAAACTACCATGGTAAACTATACATACCATGGAGCTTAAAGACTATCATCTACTTGATCTTCAATTTCATTAGAAAGGAAAAAGTTGAAGATTGGTTCAACAAATGCATTACATGTAAGATCTTGTTATTTTTTTCAATTAATTTTGTTTGAATAGTAGCTCAAAGAACAAGAAATTAAGAAAATATTCAATCTTAAATTTTAGTGCATGCAAATACTTATTTAATTTTTGGTTAAAATGAAATTATTGCAAATTTTTTAGATCAAATGTTTAAAGATTTCATAAATCTCTAAAATGAATTTTTATATTGAAAATAAAATTTGTTCTTATATATCTATAAATTTCCATTGTAAATTTTATATACTGTTATTTTTATATATTTTATATTTTATCTTTCATAATGGAAAATTTTAATTAAAAATAATTTATATAATAAAATTTATTTAAGTTTAAAAATTGTGATTATATATAAGATTTATTAACTTTTAATAATAATTTTAAATTATAAAAGAAGGAAGTCTACTTTCTTAATTTTTTGTAAGTCTATTTAATAAAATTGACACACACACATATTAATGTTTTAACATTGTAATATAACTACTTATTCAATTATTTATTTTTAATGATGAATGTAGTAAAATCAAGATGGAGAAGAAATAATAGCTCTTTGTAATTAAATTAAATGATTCTTTTTGAACTCTTAAATGAAACAGTCATTAGTAGCAACTTGATTTTCAATAGACATTTTTTATTTTTGAAAAATCATTCAAATTCTTTAAATCTTTATCATATGTTTTCTTATTATAAAGTAGTGGTTTATAAATAATTGCATAATCAGAAGTCTTAAATTTACCTAAGAATTTACAACAATAAATCAAGCATCTTATCTTCATGGATTGGATTAGTAGTTTCAATAAATCATTTATCTTTTGGAGTTTTATTAAAAGTATTCCTTTTCAATATTTTAAATCTCCTTTTTAGATAGATTTATTTGTTACATGAAACTATTTAAAATAGTAATTATGATTTTTTTTTAGCCTCTTTTGAAGTAGATTTTATTTTGTAATATAATACTTAACATTTATTAGATTAATGTTAGAATTAATTAATTTTTCAAAGGAGAAAATTAGAATGAATTTTTCAATTAGTATTTTCTTAATCTATTAATTTTTACAAAAGTAATTTAGTAAATAATTTTTGGTTTCACTTCTTACCCCACTCCATAAGTGGTTTTTGTTTGACCCACTATATAAGTGACTATTATACTTGCCCCACTAATGAACGATTTTGACACTCACCACTGAAAAGTGGAAGAGCATGTTTATATTTCATTATTTTATTAACTTTCCCATTGTAAAAGTGGATGTACTCAAAAGGGCAAGTTGTCACCAAGTAAATTTAATTTGTATTAATTAATTTATTTTTAAACGGAAAAATCAAAATAGTTAGATTTATTAATTACATCAATTTGAATTTATATTGCAAAATTAGTTAGTAGTTATTTCTCAAGTATTAGAATTAATTCAATATCCAAAAGTAAATATAATTTATTGAATTAATACTACAAAACTAAGCAACTAGGGTGAGAATTAATATAAGAAGTACTTAGAAATAATTTATTAAGCTTATATTGCAAAGAAAATTTAAGTAATCAATATAATTCAATTTATTAATTTTCAAGCTGGTGGGCCTAGCTTGATTGGCTAAAAGCATCTTGTTGTAAACAAGAGGTCATGAGGTCTAGTCTCATCTCACCTTTGTGGATCTTGGTGATAAAAAATGAGAACTAATCTAAACTAATTTGATTTTAATATATTTTGAGAAAGTTTAATAAATAATATTTTCTGAAAGATTAATTACTAATATTTTCTGAAAGATTAATTATTGTTTATTTTCAAATGTTAGAATAATTTATGCGCATTAGTAATAGTAAACTTACAATTGTAAAATTAATTTTAAAATACTTATAATAGTTAAAGTTTATTTTGAAAATAAATAAGTATTTATTTAAGTTTTATTTACAAAAAGTAAATTTTGAAGTGTTTAAAATAGTTTAAATTTATTTTCAAAAATAAATAGTATTAAATATTTAGTATTTAAAAAGACAATAAGTATACAAAGGTAATTTTTAATCAATTAGTATAGTTTATTTTTAAAGTAATTACTATTAGTTAAATTTATTTTTAATTAGTATTACAAAAGAGTTTAGTATATGTTTTATTTAGGTAATTAGTATTAGTTTAACTTACCTCTAGACCCCCTCTTCTAAGGATAGGGTTATAGTAAAGGGGGAAAGGAAATCTAGTGTCTCTCCCTAGAAGAAGGGAAAGGGAAAGGTTTTGGAGGACCCTTTTTATGATGTTAATGAGGAGGATTCATAGACGGCCCCTTCGTCAGAATATTCTAGTTACCCTGCTATTGACAGAGAGGAGAGGCCCTGTTTTCCTAGTGATCTTAAGGCGGAGGACCATTATTTTAAAGCTGAACGTGAATTCCATGATGATAATCTTGCCATTGCCCATAATGGGTTTGTGGACTTTTTCAGGTTAATTATATGGGTGTTCTTTGATATTAAGGAAATTAAGCTAAATCAGAGGGCTATGAACAACAAAATGGAGAAGTATGATGACAATAATAACACAAACAGAGTTAAGGCCATCGATTTATGGACTGAGGAAGAAAATAAATTCATGGTGGAGTGCCTTAAGAAGACTGTTGAGGACTTACAATATTTCAAAAGTAACCATGATGGTAAGCAGTCTGAGATGGAGGAAAAGTTGAAGAATATCAAAGATTCCCTCCATAAGGTGCTTGTTATGAGCCATAAAATATTAAAATCTATAGCAAAGACCATGAATACGATGGTGGAAAATTTGGAAAATGCTTATCAGGTCAGGATGGTTGTGTTCGTGGATGTTGAGAAGGAAAGCCAGCTGGAAGGTGGAGGGTCGAGCAACAGAACTAGAGTGAACCTGAAGAGGAAGGAAGATCAGGCTCTTGTGAACATCTAGGAAATAAAAAAATTTGCTATTAATATGAACAAACTTGAGTAGGATGTTGCAAAGATCCTCAGGAATCTAGCCTAGGGGTTGGAATTTTGGTGGTTTTTTGTTGTGCTGCCTTTGGTTCCTTTGTTTTCTTCTTTGTGGGCAATGTTTTGTTTCTAGCTAAGACTCTTTTTATGCTGTATTTGTCGCTCTTTTACTGTTAAGGGTTTTAGGATCCCTTTAAAACTTGTTTGTTCCTTAATAAAAAAATTACCTCCAAAAGAAACTAATTTTTAAAAGGCAATTAGAATTAGATAAGTTTATCTATACAAAAGTAATTAGAGTTTATTTTTAAAATAGTTAATATTAGTTAAATTTACTTTCAACATTTATTTTTAAGTAATTAGTATGATTCTTATTTTATTTTTTAGATAGAAAACTTAAATAAGAATTGAAATTAAAACTAGTAGTGTTCAATATCAATGATGCCTCTAGCTCGTGCATTTGTTGAGAAAATATGTCTCAAACTTACTGGCGTAGTAGGCATCAACTTCGAGTTCATCGTGCTGACAGGTGGACTAAGTTGCTAGTCTCCTCGACGTCCTGATAAGCTCTCCACAGGTTGGTGTTAAGTGCTTCGTTGGGTTGACAGTCATATGTTGACGAGACTTAAAGAGGAGTCTCCTCAAAATCTCAATGGACGCTTGGCTTATGGCTAAGTATGTTTGAAGTTTGCATCGATCGAAGCTTCATTGATGAGACAAGTGAATGTTGGTAGGACTGAATGAGCTGTCTCTTTGACATACTGATGAACTGCAAGAAGTGTTTTGTTAGAGTGACAAGTCAATGTCAGAGGGAGTCACTTGGTAGTCCCTTCGACATTTTGATGGATGATAAGGTCTCTTCATTGGGGGAATGATGGTTTTTTTCAGGACGTAGATGATGGTCCCTTCGATATGCCAATAAGGTGGGGCTTAACAGCATGAAGGATGGTGTCAACTATAGGATGTTGACATGGATAACACATGGGTGGTGGGGACCACTTGATCAAGGTTGCAAGGTTCGTCAGTGAGACCTCCTTATGTTGGTGGGAGGTGTTATAATGTCTCTTCGACATCCCAATAGGATGGAATGATAAATGTATTGGGGTGATAGTGAGATCTCAGAGAGACATGGTTTCATGTCTCTTTGACATTCTAAAATAACTTCGTAGAAGAAACGATAAATATTCAGTTCAATATGGAAGTTGAAACAAAAATGCTGGAGAAGTTTGTGTGAATGTCGTAATGCATTGAATGGGAAGATGGCGAGTGAGTGAAGAATAGTGTGAATTTAATGCTGCCAAATTGATTCTATGAATAAACACTTGAAAGAGCATAGCTCTATACTTGTATGTAATTTAAATTTTACTGTAATACAAGAGATCTCTACTTTGGTGTGGGATTTTTCCCATAAGGGTTTTCCCACGTAAAATTTGGTATTCGTTCTTTGTTATCTATTATGTTTCTCACATGTGCATATTAAATGAACTATAATTGCAAAGTTTTTGAAATTTTTTCTATATCTCTCTCTTGAAGATTAGCATTAGGAAGGCGTATTTCGTACTCTACTTTCCTTTCAATTGGTATCATAGCTTGGCCAACTTTTTTTTCCTTGTGGGTAAGACAGGTTTTTTGTGTTGATCTTGTTCAATGGGAGTTTTGCAGAGAAACCTAGTTTATAACTTATTTCAGATTTAAGATGGTGAGCACATTCAAAAGAATAGAAATAGAGAAGTTCAATGGTGGAAATTTTGAGTTGTGGAAAATCAAAATGGAAGACTGGCTTGTGGATTGAGAGTTATGAGATGTAGTGTCCTCTAACAAACCATCAACAACCTTGTAGAGAGATTGGGATGCAATGGACCGGAAAGCCAGGGGTCTGATCAAACTATGTTTGGCCGATTCAGTTCTCTTGAATGTCCATGAAGAGAAGACAACAAAAATTTTGTGGAAGAAGCTTGGTGACATTTATCAAGGGAAATATCTAGTAAATAAGTTATTTTTGAGGAAGAAGTAGTATTCTTTGAAGATGGAGGAAGGAGCATTTGTTATAGATCATTTGAATGCATTTAACATGATTGTTGCTTAGTTGGGGTTTTTTGGTGTGAAGATAGATGATGAGGATCATTGCGTGCTCTTGTTGTGTTCTTTTCCTAACACATGGGATCACCTGGTAATGGCTATTGGGAGCACAAAAACCACTTTTAAGATGGAAGATGTGGTTGCTTCGCTACTGTCGAAGGAAATGTGAAGGAAGTATTCTAAGATGGAAAAGGAGGCCCTTGCTATTTAAGGTAGTTCAATGGAGAAAGGAAAGAAGAAAGAAAATATGTCTTAATCCAAGTCAGAGGGGAGATCAAAGTCTCTTGGTAAAAAGTCCAAGGTGAAATGCTGGAACTGTGGGAAGACTGGACACATTTGGAAAGATTGTAAAGAGGAAAAGATGAAGAACCTCAGCCTTAGCTTCTAAGGAGGTCTACACGTGCTAAGTGGCAACTTGAAAGGTTTGATTATTCTATGTTAGATTCTAGTTGTGCCTATGCTTTGATTGCTAACACTAAGAGCCTAGGACTATTAGAGAGGCTATGGGTATGTCTGATGCAAATTCCTGGTTGGGAGCCATGAACTAAGAAATGGCATCATTGAAGAAGAATGAAACGTGGGATTTGGTACCTTTGCTTGAAGGTCGAAAGCCTATTGGATGTAAGTGGGTGTTTGAAAGAAAAAAATAGGTCTGGATGGTAGTGTTGAGAAGCATAAATCAATGTTGGTCACAAAAGGATATTCCTAGGTGGAGGGGATTAATTATGGAGAAATATTTTCTCTTGTAGCCAAGTTGACGTCTATCAGTTTTTTGTTGTCACTCGCAAGTGCATATGACTTAGAGATCAAACAAATGGATGTGATGACAAAGTTTCTTCATGGTGATTTGAAGGAAGAGATTTACATGTCCCAGCCAAAGCACTTCATTGAAACAGGTAAGGAAAACCCTATTTGCAAATTAAAGAAATATCTGTATGGTTTGAAGCAATTGCCTAGAATGTGGCACAAAAAGTTTGATACCTATGTGTTTTCTTTGGGGTTTGTGGGATCAAAGTATGATCATTTTGTTTACTTTAAATCTGAAAATGGTCATCTTCTTATTATTGCCCTGTATGTGGATGACATGTTGTTCATTGGGAATAGTAAGGGTATGATTTTTGAATTGATGTCTAAATTGTCAGCATAGTTTGAAATGAAGGATCTGGGTTTAATTAGGTATATTCTAGGGATGGAAATAAAAAGGGATAGAGGAAATAGAAAAATTTGGCTCAGCAAGGAATAAATTTTTTGTTGAAGATTATCCAAAATCTCCTACTGAGATGGAGGACATGACTAGGGTGCCTTATGCAAGTACAATTGGTAGTTTAATGTATGCAATGATCTATACTAGGTTAGATATTTCCCAAGCAGTGGGTGTGCTTAATCGATTTATGGCTAATCTGGGAAGGCCACATTGGGGTGCTGTGAAGAGAGTTTTTAGGTATTTGAAGGGTACTTCTGAGTACGCCTTATGTTATCATGGTTACTCTATTAGATCTTAGAGTTTAGTTAGCATTCATGGATATGTAGATTATGATTGGGCAGGGGCATTGACAACAGAAGATCCCCCAGTGGATATGTATTCACATTGTTTGGTGGTGTAGTTAGCTAGATGAGCAAGTGGTAGGCTACAATCACTTTATCCACTAATGAGGCTGAGTACATAACATCAACTCACACCTGCAACAAAGCCATTTGGCTTACAATATTGTAATATGATGCTAGTTTTGATGCAGGGCAGATTGTTATTTGTTGTGACAATCATAGTGCCATTTTATTGGCAAGAAATCCAACTTTCCATGCCAAGACAAAACATATTGACGTGTAGTACCACTTTGTTCATGATATGGTGGAGGATGGAAAGGTTACTTTGGAAAAGGTTGATACTTTGGTGAATGTTGCTAATGCATTGACAAAGTAGGTGAGCACAAATAAGTTCAAATGGCACACTAGTTTGATGAGCCTTGGGGCCTAGAATATTTAGTGACTTCAAGCATTGGAAGGAGCAGTAAGTTCTTCGTCAAGTGGTAGAATGTTGAGAAAATATGTCTCAAACTTACTGATGTAGTAGGCATCGGCTTCGGGTTCGTCGAGCTGATAGGTGAATGTCAATGAGACTAAGTTACTAGTCTCCTTGATGTCCCAATAAGCTCTCCATGGGTTGGCGTAAAGTGCTTCGTCAGGTTGATAGTCACATGTCGACGAGACATAGAGACGAGTCTCCTTGAAATCCTGATGGACGCTTGGCTTATTGCTAAGTATGTTTGAAGTTTACATCAGTTGAAGCTTCATCAACGAGACAAGTGAACATCGACGGGATTGAATGAGCAGTCTCTTCGACATACTGATGAAATGCAAGAAGTGTTTTGTTGGAGCAATAGGTCAATGTTAGAGGGGGTCACTTGGTAGTCCCTTTGACATTTGGATGGAGGATAGGGTCTCTTCATTGGAGGGAATGATGGTTTTCATTGGGACATAGATGATGGTCCCTTTAATATGTCGATAAGGTGGGACTAAATGACATGAAGGATGGCATCAACTGTACGATGTTGACATGGATAACACGTAGGCGATGGGGACCACCTGATCAAGGATGAGGTTCGTTGGTGAGACATCCTTATGTCAGTTGGAGGTGTTACAATGTCTCTTCAACATCCCAACATGATGGAATGATAAACATATTGGGGTGATAGTGAGAGTTTGAAGAGACATGGTTTCATGTCTCTTCGATATTCTGAAATAACTTCATAGAAGAAACAATAACTGTTCGATTCAGTATGGAAGTTGAAACAACAATGCTTGAGAAGTTCATATGAATGTCATAATGCATTGAATGGGGAGGATAGTGAATGAGTGAAGAATAGTGTGAATGTAATGCTTCCAAATTGATTCTTTGAATAAACACCTAGAAGAGCATAGCTCTGTACTTGTATGTAATTTATGTTTTACTGTAATACAAGAGATCTCTACTTTGGTGTGTGGGTTTTTCCCGTAAGGGTTTTCCCACGTAAAATATGGTATTTGTTCTTTGTTGTCTATTATATTTCTCATATGCGCATCTTAAATGAACTGTAATTGCAAAGTTTTTGAAATATTTTATGTGTCTCTCTCCTGAATATTAGCATTAGGAAGACGTATTCCGCACTCTACTTTCCTTTCAACATTTATGGATAATGCCATCACGTTTTGAGTTACTTCATCTATAGCCTAATACATTTGCAACAAGAATGTATATGGCATCATCCCTTTCAATTATTGGGGATAAATAAGGGACATCTTGATGGTAATAAAATCACAAGGACAAGTAATCTCTCTTGGATTGATAATTTAAAAATATTAATTAAATGAACCAAAATCTACTAGTTCAAACTTAGTAAACCTCGTTATAAGATTTAATAGAATTTTATTATTTGTTCATGTTATTTATTAGATAACTAATCATGTGAATGAAAGTTTAGTTTCAATGGTTCAAGGGTGATGTTATTTTAGGACTAGGAAATTAGTTGTTTTTAGGAAACAAGTAATAGTCATGGTGACTATTTACCTACAATTAATGCTTTCGTTTGTGGGTAGTGATCACAGAGGAACTATTTGGGGAAAAGGGGCCCTAGAAAGGGTTGCGTACCCATATAATAGTTCACATCAAACTTAGAGTAGAAAATAGAACTACATTTTTTACAACTTGATCTCGGTTGGAAGCAGGGTATGTAGGCAGTCCAGGAAACAAAGGATGTTCTGAGTACTTAGGCATTCAGGGATTGGGCTTAGGTTATGTCTAATAAAGATCATGTTAATTTGATTTATTATAGAAGAATTAATAATTCAAGGGAATTTCTTGATTAAGATAAGGGATAAAATGTTTATCATAAAGCTTAAGATAAAAGATGTTCTTTGTATACTTAGAAGGAATCCCAAATGGATTTTCTTGACTCCTTGAGGATTTAGGCTGAATTTTGAGGTGAGACTCAAGCTAATTATTTATTTTATATGTATTCCTAAAGACAACAACCTCAGTGCACTTCTAATAGGGGAATGTAGTCTTTAGAGAGTGACTCAAGACCCAAATGGTCCCGATGAGTATAAGTCTTTGGCCAGAGCATATTCCTATCCTTTATGGATAGATGCCTACCTTGTTTGGGTAGATGCCTATCTTGGATGGATAGATGAACTCTTATCTCATATGGACAGATGCCTAACTTGTATGGTTGGATGCCTGTCTCGAATGGACAAATGCCTATATCGTATGGATAGAAGTACTTGAGTATACAACTGAATAAACACATAATAAAGATATTAAACAAGAAAGAAAATAAATTAAGTGGTAATTTTTGGGTTAATATTTTGGGTTCTTACACTCCCTCTCAATATTGGAGGTCAATAATAATCTCTTGCATCAACCTCATCATGAAAAAAGGTAGTTAGTCTAATAATATACAAAAGCATCAACATAAGCTAGTAAAAATAAAAATTAATATTCCTTATTATTTATATGAAACCAATTTTCATATTGACATTAATAAAACTATATCAATTTGATATGATACTAAATGTTCACATATTCTAATCATTCAAAATTCAAGTTTTTAGGTCCATACTCAAAATAAAAAATAAAATAACATAGTTTAGAGGGTTCCAAAAATGGATTGTAACATCACAAGCATCTATAAAAAACATATATATTCTTATTGAAACAAAGGAAAAAGGGGGAGATGGATAGGAGACCTAAAAGTGAGGGACCTATGCCAAAAGCAAAAGGGAGTTTCAACCTAATCATAAATACACCTTTTCCATGTTCATTAGGAAGAGGGATAGTGCCACAAATGATTAGAATTGACTTGCAACCCTCAAGGTGAGTCAACCCTAGGTTTGGACACTATGTTGCCCTAACTTCCTTATGATAGAAATGACCGAGTTCAACAATTTTGGGAGAACAATAAAAGTGAATTAAAAATCAAACTTTTGAGATCTAAAACTTGAAACATGAAGTATTATGATAATACTGATAGAAACAACCATTAACCAACAAATCTAAGAAGGCTAAGATGGTATGTACCCAACTCCAAAAGTGGGTTTTAGGCTCTGCTGAAGGACATATTCACCTAGGGGTGAATGGGTCTTTGTACAATGGTCTAAAAATTCTTAATGAAATCCTCAGATCTTGGATCTAAGCTTCTGGTTCCCCCAGGTTTCATTGTTGGAAAGTCAAAAAGAAAACCCATAGGTGAGTTTCTGTGTCTTGACAACTTTGAAAAATTGCAACATTGATCCAATTTCAACCTTTCTTCACTTGTAAATTTGCAAACATAAAAGAGGAGAAAAAATATTTATTTTTGGTGGATAAGGGTTTAACTTGGTCAAACCCTAGTTTGGTAATTAAACCTTGATAATGAAATAATGAGAAAATGAAGGAATTGATGAATAAACACTTTTTTGTTACAACTCTCCAAACCATTTAATGGCCACCCAGAGGATTGAAGTCTAACACATCACTCCAAGGATTGGATCTTGCAAGAATTTGCTTGATTTCTTGATAGATCTTGATGCTTGAATGCTTGCTTGAAACTTGAAACCTACATCACAATGCTAACTCAAAAACATGCATGAACACACATAAATCTTGAAACCATGATGGGATCTTGAATGCTGCAATAATTGATTGATAAATATTCTCTCCAATGCTCTTGAAAATAATATTTTCTTATAGGATTGATATCTTGAAGTCTTAGATTGCTTAGGATTTGAATTTGATAAAAATACCTTGTATTTATAGGTATTTCCTTAATTACTCGACAATTAAACACTACAAGCCAACCTTTGCAATTTGAATATAGATCATTAAAATGCTGCCAAAAAATATTAAAAAATGAGATCCAAGACTTAAGGAGGACCCATTTGCCCTTGGGTGAATGGGTCCTAGGCCCTAAACCTAGGACACACATTTTCCAAGATGTGTAATTAAGTGTAGGAATTGATTAAATGTGGTTTTCCCTTTCAGAAAACAAAATTAATTAGGCTTGTGAATGAATAATTGGGCCAATTAAAGGCTTAATTAAATTTAATTAATTAAGGGGGTGCAAACATAGTGTGAAAATGTAAATAAGTACATTTTTTGACACTACATTTAGACCCCACTTTAGAGAGAGTATGAACTTGCATTCAGACTCACACTAAAGTGGAAAAATAAGTCAAGAGAGGTCTAATTGTACAAGTGTTGGAAAGATAAGATAAAAAAGGCCAAGGAGGGTGATCAAGCCCCCAAGATATAATATCTCATGGAAAACCAACAAAGGCACAAAGAGACACATTCCTGCAACAACACAAGATGCAAAATCATATAATGTCAAAATTAATGCAAAAATAAAGAAAAGGAAGGATGGCCTAGCTGTGGTTGTGCTATTTTTCATAAAATTCATTCAAAAATGAAAACCAATTGTCCACTATGTAAATAAAATATACTCACGAGGGCTAAGTGAAATCCAATGTCCACTAGGTGAGCCCCAAGAAAGTGGGAAACACACACTAGGTCAGTATGCACCCACAAAAAGGTGGTTGATGGGAAAGTCATGCCAGGTCTACAGGTTCCCATACATCAACCATACCAAAAGTTATACCTCCTGATGACTTTGATAAGGTTCCAAAAAAAAAAGGTTCCATAAGGCTAGCAAGCTGCATTATACTAGACACTCATGAAAAAAAGGCACCATTGGCAAGCAAGTTGTGTTATGCTTGGTGGCCATGATAAATTCAATAGGATAGGATAATCAAAGGGGTTTTTCTTAATTCATGAAATGTATCACTTTAGGGAACATCACGCTTAATGTCACCAAGAGAGGACTAGTCAAGGATAAAAGAGCACCTTAGGGAATACAAGCCATAGCATTACCACTAATAGGAGTGTCATATGCCAAGAAAGGTCACATGTTGAAGGAACAAAGTGATCAATTGCTAATTGATTATATGATCATATTGATGAGAAAATGGTTAAAATTCTCTAATAATTCTCTTTAAAGCACGAAACTCATTAGTACTATGCCCAAGAGTTCTATGATATTGACAATGAGACATGTTTTAACTTTTCCTTTTTGATTTTATTTGATAGGTGGTAATGTTATGAGTCCTTTATTAAGGAGTGTGTACAAATATTTTTCATTCTTGGACATAAGACAAGGAAATTGCAACTTCTTGATTTTGTAAGGCCTTTGTATTTTGCTTGATTGGGAAACTTGTTGAGGTGGAGGTGGAGGATCTAAGGTGACCCTATTGTCCTTGTGAAGTATTAATTGGTCTTTTAAAAATGATATTAAGAAAGAGAACACCCTTGCCCTTAGGAGATGTGTAGGGGGGAGGATCTTGGTATCCTAACCCCTTGGTATCCTTGGATGGTATTTTTTCTAACATTTTGTGGATTTCATGCTCATTTTTTGTCACATCCTTGTTTTTTTAAGATATTAAAGCCTTGACCATAACTCTCTTCTAAGTTAGTGGGTGTATTAGTAACTTGATGAGCATAAGAAAGAAGAGTATCACTATTGTCCTTGTTAACAAGTTCATTCATGATTAATGGTTGAGGCTTGCTTTGTGCTTTAGGATGTAAAATATTAAACATATCAAGTGATGGGATTATAAGAGGTGTTTGCATTGATGGATAGAAGGATGCATTGTTCTCAAGGAATTGATGAATGAACAATTTCTTGTTAAAACTCACCAAACCCTTTAATGGCTACCCTTAGAGGACTAAAGTATAACACATCACTCCAAAGATTGGATCTTGCATGAAATGGCTTGATTGATTGATAGATATTGATGCTTGAATGATTTCTTGAAACTTGAAACCTACATCACAATGTTAGCTCAAAAAATGCATGAACACACATAAATCTTGACACCATGATGGGATCTTGAATGCTTCAATAATTGACTGATAAATCTGCTCTCCAATTCTCTTGACAATAATATTTTCTCTTAGAATTGATCTCTTGAAGTCTTAGATTGCTTAAATTTTGAATTTGATAAAAAGACCTTGTATTTATAGGTATTTCCTTAATTACCCGACAATTAAACACCACAATCTAACCTTTGAAATTGGAATTTAGATCATTAAAAAGTCACCAAAAAAACATTAAAAATTGGGATCCTAGACTTAAGGAGGACCCATTCACCCTTGGGTGAATGGGTCCTAGGCCCTAAACCTAGGACACACATTTTACAAGATGTGTAATTAAGTGTAGGCATTGATTAAATGTGGGTTTCCCTTTCGGAAAAAAAAATTAATTAGGCTTGCAAATGCATAATTGGGCCAATTAAAGGCTCAATTAAGTCCAATTAATTAAGGGGGTGCAAACATAGTGTGAAAATATAAAGGAGTACATTTTTTGACACTACACTTATAAATTAAATTTCCTTCTATATTTTATTTTCTTATTGCTTTTACACCTAGTCCTTTTGATTACATGTCATGTTTGTTTTATGTCACATGATAGTTTCACCTTCTATATTTGGCTACATGTTTTATTTTCCCACTCGGGGCATTTGATTCTCCTTATTTTATTACTTTATTCATATGATATTATGTTTACATATTTTTTGTTCACATGCTTTGTTTTACCCTTGCCTTTATGGTAGTCATATACTACTTACATACTAAAGACCAATGGATAAGCATTTAGAATACACATGTGTTGGTGAAATGAAAGAAAGGTATACAAAAATTCATAAAATAAATTTAGAGAAGAGTATTGTGCAAATTTAAGATATTTACAATTACAAAAAATATAAAAACGTATAAATCATATAAATAATTTACCACAACATGAGGTTTTACATGGGGAAAGCACTTTAGGGAGAAAACCCAGACACTCCAAAACTAGAACCACTTGTATTATTTAACAAAAAACATAGTTAAAATATAATGAAGACCATGCTTCTTATAGGATTATCACCAACATATAGTTTTGGAATAATGGTACTTACAAAATTGACCCTACAAACTACATCTCCGAGCACCAATAAATAGATAAGGTTTAAATAAGAAACCATGAATAGTTTAGGAAAACCATTTGTAAAACCATAAGAGGTATGGTTCCCAAAGCATGGGCCCAAATTTTGATGCTCATATTTGGTCTTCCTCCTAGCAATTTTTGGCATATTTCTTATACTTACATTATCATAATCCATCATATTTGACTACCCAAATTTGGGAGCCCTAATTCATTCTCATTCAAATCATTCAAAGATGCTTCATGAAAAATGTCCAATATTATCATAATTCTAGTTAAGATTACATAGTAACCTCCCTCTTATATGCTCTTACATGTCATAATAATTTTTCATATGTAACTCCCAACATAGTGAACTTACACACACGACAAGATGCTGATAATGGCAAAAGTTTCAATGTGGGACACCTAACTCCTCATGTAAGGACAAAATCCATTAAATATGAATTCCATGTCACCTCCAAATGGGACAAAAACTCTCCCACATGAAGACAAAATACACACAAGACAAGATAGTGAATGCATACAAAAGTATTGAACTTGAACATTAGGAATATATGGTTACAACACCTTTTACCAACACTCTCCCACTTGTTAAACACCTTGCAAGATAAAAATTGAAACTCAACAACACTAGAATCTAGTTGCTAGGGACAATGAGGCCCATAAACTCACCATACCACCTAAACTTCTTTGTTCTCAATGTATTAGTCAAAAAATATGCAAAATTTGTCAAAAGATTAACCTTTTGTAGCAACCTTCTCCCTTCCTCTATCATTCAAAAAAATAATACTAAACATAAATGTGATTCATCCTTGCATGAAAATTTGGGTTCTTTGGCTATACATATATAGAAATTTGATGGTCATATATAACTATAATAACTCTTAGATATAGCTCAAAATTTGAACACAACCTCTTAAGCTAGATGCATTCCTTACAAACATGGGAAAATATCATGTACTCTACTTTTGAGGTGGATAAAGAAACTATAACCCACTGCTTAATCATCCAACTAACAACAACACCAAATAGTAAGAAATAAATTTACTAGTGAATCTCATGTTGTCACCATTTCTAAGTTAATCTAAATATATAAATCCATTAATAGTAACTAAGTGTCAGTCCCCTATAGAATTACCATTATAAGAAGGAATACTTTAAGGTACCCCATAAATACTTGAAGACCCATTTTATTGTATCGTAATGTACTTTTATAAGATTAACCATGAAACGACTAAGGACTCCACTACTTAGGAAATGTCTAGCCTTGTGTAGACTATTATATTTGTCAGACTCCCAACTATACTAGTATAAGTTACTCTATCCATATCCTCCATCTTACTAGGGAAGTAAAAAACTATCAGTTGATAACTTAGTCCTCCCAAAATAGGAACAAATAATAGTTTACAAGTTGACATGTTGAATTTGTTGGTAGCTATTGTCATTGATTTTAACATCGATGGTTGTGTTATTATTAATGTCAACAATAATGGTTGTGTTGTTGTCATTGATGTCCAAATTGACATGTCCACACTGATTGTTGGAGATTGTAGGTAGTTGAGGAGATTGTTGGCAACTGTTATCAACACTGATTGCAAGAACAGAAGAGTTGAATAAGTTCATGGTTGGCTGTCATAACTTACCAAAGTAGTATTATTGTAGATGTTCATAAAATGCATTATTTCTATTAGCAGAGTTGTTCTCACACTAATATATTCAAAAGTAGGATTAGAAGCATTAAGATGAGGATTAGAAGCATGAATAATGTTGGAGAGAGGTTGTTGAAGGTGTTAAGGATTATAATTGCTATAATCTTCTCTGCAAATTCTCTGGTTAAAGTTATATCTTTAGCTGGTAAATGAGTTTGAGATGTGCTTCAAGTTTCAAGTTGCGGAAGGGGTCAAGTTTTGTGTAGACTAATTCATCCTCCCCACTCTTAGTCTTTAGAAGTGTCCAATAATTGGTATTAGATCCAAGTTTCTCTGTACAACCGCTTGAGGCAAAGATCCAAGATGGAATTTGATGGTTCATACAAGGGTCTTAGGTTTGATCAGACTAATTACTCCTACTGGAAGATGAGAATGGAAGGACACCTAAAATCTCTTGATTTTGGTGTTTGACAATCTGTCATAAGTGGTTATGTTGCTCCTACCACTCCTATTCTATATGAATGCAATGCTAAAGCCAAGAATGCTATTCTATGTGGATTAGATGACTCAAAATTGTTGAAGGTGATGAATTGCAAGTCTACCAAAGATGCTTGGGAGAAGATTGGTAGTATTTATGAAGGAGATTCCAAAGTGAAACAAGCCAAGATGCAGATCTTGAAGAGAAATTTTGATGAATACATAGCAATCTATTTGCTCTAGGTTCAAGAAGTTGTCACTAGCATTATTGGTCTTGGTGGAGAAGTGAAAGAAAGTGAAATTGTAAAAAAGGTTTTGAGATCTCTTCCAAAATATTATAGTCATAAGGAGTTTTCCATTGAAGAATCCAAAGAATTGGATAAGTATTTTCTGTACTCTTACTGTCTTTGAAATGAGAGAGTTTGGTCAAGATAGTCCAAAGAAAGAAGCTGCATTCAAATCCAACAAAAAGATTGGGGATGAGGATCCCAATCAGATTGAAGACCTTGATGATGTTGAAGCTAACTTTGTGAGAAGTCTAAAGAAAGGCACTGGAAAATACAAGGGTAAGTTACCTTTTAAATGTTTCAATTATGGAAGAATAGGTCATTTTGTATCTAAGTGTCCATATAAAGAATCAAATGATAACAATAAAAGAGACAAGATCAAGAAGGGTCTCTTCTCTAAAGAAAGTAGCGGTTCCTTTAAAGATGAGGAGAATGATTCAAATGAAGAAACTCTCTTTATGGCTTTCAATACTTCTGGTAAAAAGTATGATGTTGACAAGTATAAGGAGTCTAGCTCCTTGAGTGATGATGCCATATTTTCCTATGATCTGGATCTAGAATATATGGAACCTAAAGGTTGTGACTTCAATTCAGATGAGTGGGGAACTAACTTTGAAGGAAAACTTAGGTCTACATTGGAAGACCTAAATGAAGCAAGAAGCCTAAATAAAAAATGTGAAAGCTTGCTTACAGAATCAAAAGACGAATATGAAAACGTAAGAATTCAAGTAAAGGAAGAAAAAAGTTATGAATTCAAACTAAAATAAGCAGAAGGTGAAATCTCTTATTTGAAAATAAAGGTTGAAGAAGGAAAGAGGACTAAAAATTGCTTGAATGAAAATCTCAAAGGTAAGATTGCAAAATGCTTAAGGCTTGAAGAAGAAAATGCTACTATGAGGAATGCCCTGAAAAGAGAAAAGTAAAAAATTTACAAAGGAGAGAAGTCTAGTCTTGACAATTCAAAATCAAATGAAAAGACTGAAACAAAAGAAGGAAGAGTCTACCCCGAAGACTCTAAGAAGAATACCTCCAAAGAAATAATTTTTTTTCATAATGGAAATAAAGAAGGTGGATCCAGTTCTGACCAAAAGAAAAATGGTTTCAGAAGTCCTCCTTCAGCAAAACAACATGATCCTAACAGGTTCAATCAATTATTTCAAGGTTACTATTTTTCTTACAATATTTTTGGGCATAAGGTTGTTGATTGTAGAGTTGGACAAATAAGGAATAACAACATAGGAAGAAGACATTTTGTACATCAAAGAAACAATACTATTTTATTTCATGGATATTTCTTTGCATGCAACAACTATGGTCACAAGGTTGATGAGTGTAGATCTAAGGTGAAGAGGAATAATTCTGTTCTGGAGCACAATATTGTGTGCTAAAAATGCAATAATATGGCACATAAGGAAAACTATTGTAGAAATGGTTTTGTGAAGCCATATGCTTAGTATTAAAAAAAGGATGAATCCCTTAATTAGCAAAAAGGGGGAAATGAAAAGATCTAGAATGAAGGTCATAAGAAGAAGGATGATTCTAATCTTCTGCACTCTACACAAGATTCTAAGGCAAACTGAGATAGAGCAAATTATCTTAGGGGGAGATAACACTTGCAGAACCTTACTGTCTCCTTGAAATGAAAAAGGTGTTGAAGGCTTCAACATGAAGGAAGATTTGAACTAGATCAATCAATATGTAGATTTGTTGTACTTAAATAAACATTGTTTGGAGTCCTCGATGGGAGGTGATGATTCCAATTTGGTGTACCACAGTTTCAAAAAGTAAGTTTTACCAAGATATTCACTGTACATTCTTTTTGGAAAAGTCAAAGTGTTTTGGTTTGCATCTCTCCATAGAAGTAGCTTTTTCCTTGTGGTCTAGAAGTCAAAATGATAGTAGTGTGAAGATATCATGTTCAGGTCTTCAAGGATTTATACCTTATCATGCGAAAGATATCATTGACAATGTTGATGTCTGGCTAAGTAAATCAATGTTGAAGGTTTGTTGTACACTCCTTCGAAAGCAAAGTTTTTTTTTTCATATAGATCTATGGATATATCTAGTATGTGATGTATTGGTGTGCTACTCAATTTCTCAAATAATAGTGTGTTACAATGCCTATTTATAATGCAAAAAATTTGGTGGGTTTCCCTGCTTGCAACCAATCCTAAGAAATATCATGAAAAAGGTAGTGAAAAGGATTCTCAGTTACCTAAAAGGCACTCCAGATTATGGGCTATGGTACAAAAAGGATCAAAATTTCTCTCTAAGTGCCTACACTGATGCTGATTGGGCAGGTTATGTTGATGACCAGAGAAGTACAAGTGGAAGTACATTCTCTTTAGGGAAAAAATTGGTCTCTTGGTTTAGTAAAAAGCAAGATTCAGTATCTTGTCCATTGCATAAGTAGAATACATTGCTGCAACATCTTGTTGCACTCAAGTGTTGTGGATAAAGCAGACCTTGAAGGATGTGAAAGTGAAAGTTATGTTGAACCTATTCCCATATTGTGTGACAATACTAGTGCAATCAACATTTCTAAGAATCTGGTAATACATTCAAGGACTAAACACATTTCAATTTGGTACCATTTTCTAAGAGAGAAAGTTGCAGAACATGAAGTAAGAATGGATCATGTGCCTACAAAGGATTAAATTGTAGATATCTTCACAAAGGAACTTTTAAAGGATACTTTTGAGTATCCGTGACATAAGCTAGGGGTCATTGCTCCTCCTTGTTCTCACTAGATGCATAGATGTTGCGTCTTTCCAAGGGAGAAATTCATGTCATATCTTTTTCTCTTGGATTGATGGGTGCTACCCCTTAGGGGGAGTTGGTAGTAAGGGGGAGTCCTAAAGTAATTGTGCTGTTGGTGTATGAAGAAGAAGTCTTGTTGGTCAAAGGGGGAGCATGTGTTTCTTTTTCAATAGAAGACCCTTTTTCCCTTTGTTCCTAAAGTCAAAGAATGTCCTACTACTTTGTGAAAGAATGTATGAACCTTTATCTTTGATGTCCCCTTTATCCTAGATGTCAAAGGGGGAGAGTGTGCAATGTGTGTTGCCATAAATGCTAAAGGGGGAGATTGTTGGAAGCTGTTGTCATTGATGTCAACACTGATGGTTGTGTTTTTGTCATTGATGTCAACACTGATATGTCCACATTGATTGTTGGATATTGTAGGTAGTTGAGGAGATTGTTGTCATCTATTGTCAACACTGATTGCAAGAAGATAAGAGTTGAAGAAGTTCATGGTTGGATGTCATACCTTACCAAAGTAGTATTATTGTTGATGTTCATAAACTGCATTATTTCTATCAGTAGAGTTGTTCTCACACTAATATATTCAGAAGCAAGTTTAGAAGCATTAAGACAAGGATTAGAAGCATGACTAATGTTGGAAAGAGGTTGATGAAGGTTTTAAGGATTCTAATTGCTATAATCTTCTCTATAAATGCTTTGGTTGAAGTTATATCTTTAGATGCTAAAGGAGTTTGAGCTGTACTGAAAGTTTCAAGTTCTAGAAGGGGTCAACTTTTGTGTAGATTAATTCACCCCCCTCCCAGTTTTCAGAAGTGTCCAATAGAATCTCCCCAACATTGAGTTTATATTCTTACTTTATCCCAACAAAATATTTTTATTAGTTCTATCTCTTCTAATTAGATTTTAATTCATAAATCACAACTTTCCCATTATTGAAAACAACATATATAATGCAAGAAATTATTGTCCACTTTATAATCATTGTAATAATATGATTTGGACCTCAAAATTTCAAATCTTAGCATAAATAATCATTCTTTTGGTATCACATCCTAGAATATTGCTTTAGACCATACACATATTTTATTAATTTACAAACCATATTTTTACGTTTTATAGTTTAGTGCTCTAGCAGTGACATATAATCTCTTCCACCAAAATACCATGAAGGAAAATTATCTTCACATCAATCTACTCAACCTAAAAGTAAAATACTATTGTAATAGGTAATATAAAAAAAATAGATGTCAACTCTTTGGATAACCCTGTTGGTTTTATTTTTGTTGTTTTTTGTTGGTCCTGGTGTTTCTTTGCTTTGTTATGGGTTTTAACACTCTCTTTACTATTTTGGACTTATGTACTATTAATGTGCTATTAATGGTCAGTTGACCTAGTACTTGCCTTTGAGATTTTTGTTTATAGGGTCAACACCCTAGTTCTGTTGCTTTTTATTATAAAAAACAAATAGATGTCAACTTAGCAACTAGGTAGAAAATCTCATTGTAATCAATTCCATCAACTTGGGAATAACCCTTCACAGCTAATATTTCCTTGTACTTATCAACATTAATATTTGAACCGATTTAATTTTTGAACACTCATTTGCATCCAACTAGTTTAGATCCATTAAGAAAATTTACTGGGTCCCATGTTTCATTTTTCTTTAATGCAACCATCTCCTCATTCATGGCCATTTTCTAGGACTTTGCATCATCCATACCCACAACCTCTTTTATAGCCCTGGGATCGTTAGTGTTAATAATCAAAGCAAAAATGCATCTCCAATTAGGAGTATACCTATCTAGTTGTTGTATTTACCAAGTAGGTCTCCTCAATGACTAAGGTGGAGTTTCTATATCTTCTTTGAAGCTCTTTGAACTATTTGGGCTCTCTTCATCAAATTCTTCATGGTATTCTAGTTCAAATTTCTCAATCTTTGGGGTAGTTGAGCTACATATTTACTTTTATCTTCTTTTGGTTGTAAAATAGTGAAAGGACTAAATTATTTAAAGATAACACTTTTTCTATAAAAAAATTCCTCAACCATAGGATCCTAAATCTTGTGCTCTTTCACACCAATACCATAATTGATGTAGATACATTTTACAACCTTGTTCATAAACTAAATATCCTCTTTTACTTACCTGTACATGAACATGCTCCTCACAACTAACGATCTAAGATGTCCCAATGAAGGAATTTTTATTGACCACACCTTTATGAGTGTCTTATCAACGAGATTTGATGTGGGAGACTTGTTTACTAGAATACAAGTCATGGAAATTGCTTCTACCCCCAAAAAATATTATTCTATACCAATGTGCATACTCCTATCCCTCCCCATCAATATATTATCCATTCTTTCTACAAATCTATTATGTTTTGGGGTGTACAGAGTTGTCTTATGTCTTTCTATTTTGTGATCCTTATAGAACTTATCAAAATTAGTTGAACAAAACTCACCACCATTATAAAACCTCAAAATAATAATATTTTTATTAGTTTAATTCTCTTGAAAAGTCTTAAATTGATTGAAGGATTCATATTTACTCATAAAGCAATATATCCATGTCATTATACTATGATCATCAACAAATGAAACATAATAAATGCTGGAATATGAAGTCAATTTTATTGTTATTCCAATAGTGACGAATAGTCAACATTGTATTTCCTAGGTAGTGCTTCAAGTATGTGCCCAATGTGGTCCAAGCAGGGGGTCCCAAGAGGGCCGTCGTAGCCCCCTAGATGTCGAAGGTGTTTTCTATGAAGCTAGATTTTTTGTGACTTACAATTTATCGTAATATTGACAAATGTTTGACATGTAGTTGCATGAGTCACACTTTATATTTTTGGAAAGTTTTCTTCAACAAGGACTTTGCAACTCATATTTCTTATACTTCTTCAAAGTCATGTTTTCTATATAGTTTTGATGATTTTTATATCTACATATTTTTCTAAATTAATAAAATGTCATAGATATTTGCCTGTGGTTTTTTCTTGGTATAATTTTACCAGCTTTTCCATGTAAATATGTGTGTATTATTTTTCTTTGTTAATTTTCCACTGTGAATTTTCTTAAAATAAATACATTTTGAAATCAAAGGAAGATTACTAGGATAAAAAATATAAAAATGTATCAAGTCAAATACCAAAATATTTATGAGAAATAAAATGAAACCAAACACAAATTTATTTGAATCATAAACAATATATTAAAAAAAAATGAACTCAAGGTTACAATCATTTATTCTCTCAACAAGGATTTATTTTTCAAGGTCCTTAGATTCTTCTCACCAATGTGTCACATCCTTTGGTTCCATAATATAGCTTTTATTGTAGGAATCTTAGTTTGCAAAGTATGAGAAACCTTAGGTACCTTGAAAGAATGACCATTGAAAGTGGATGCAACACTCCTCTTTTTTGCTAGTTCCAATGGTGAAAGTGAATATTTTACAACTTTTTTTTACTACATGAATAGAAGAACTATTACATTGACTATACATGCATCCAATTGAAATAAAGTGCCTATAAAAACACCCTTATCCAACACCATATAACCTTTGACCATATTGCACCCTCTAATTGAGAAAACTATCTACACACCCAAATCATTCAATTTAATTAAAAATAATAGGTTTTGTGCCAAACCAAGGACATGCAGTACCTCGTTGATTCCATTCACTCATCCATTACGGAATAAAATCCATACTCTTCCATGACCAACAATATTTAGATGAGAATAATATTCAAGGTACACCTTCCCACTATCATATTCTTCCTATCTTGTAAACCAATCCCTATGTGAGGGTAAAGTGAAAATATTCATTGGAGTCAACCAATGGAGGCCATGAAAAAATATTCACTATCATCCCAGGAGGAATTCTTGCATTCATTATCATAATATTTCTTTTTCTTTTTCTTCCCTTCCTTAAAATCTCTTCAAAAATGACCAAACTTGCCATAATTGCAACATTTTTCTTTTTACTTACAAGGAGATTTAAATCTAGACTTATCTTGCTTATTGTATTTCTTTATTTTCTCTTTCTATCTACTATTCATCAAATAACACCCCTTAGGTTGATTTAATTTTTTTCCATGCATCTCTTCAGAAAGAAACAGTGTTACTACCTCATCCATTTTGAGTTTGGAGATAACACTCCCAATGGCTATCATCAAGTGATCACATAAATTTGGCAAATAACAAAGCAAAGTAATGCAACAATCCTCCTCCATGTATAAATTCATTCCCAAGAGCTTGCAGTGCATGTACATTGTCACACACAAGATTTATTTGAGACAATTTAAGTATTTTTATATAGATTTTAATTTTAATTATCTTTTTGCTACTTTGTTATAAGGATTGTATTTGTTTCTACAAATAATTATATGCACATTAATGAGAATATTGGATAGTCTAACATTAAAATTTAGAACATTTTTGTGGCTAGTGAGATTTACATAATTGAGCCACTTGCCCTTTCATGATGGAAACTTTCAAATTCTAGTAAGAAGTGTATATCAATAACACACCTTGTAAAGTATATCATGATGAGATCAACTATGTTAATAAATTCAAAATTTTAGACATGAATTATTCTAGTTCTAATAAATTTCAAATGAGATACAATTTCAGCTATGATATATGATTTTTAGTTCTAATTATTTTTCTACTACTTTACAGTAAAAATTATTTCACTAATTCCATAAATAATGCATTTAACAAACTACATACATTTTATGTCATTTTCCATGTAATTACAGATTTTTAATCTCTAGCAAATTTTAATATAATAATTCAACGTGTCCATTGAACCTATAAATCTAATTGCTAGTATAAAACTTACAAAATCTTATCTACTAACTCAAAACTCTCATATCCTTCAAAAAAATAAAAATAACAAGTAAAACAAACCATAAAATCAAAAGTTTATAAATTAAAAAAAATCTCCTTAAAACAATATAATTCAAAATAAAATATTTTTCTCATAAACTTCTAACTATGTGAACTCACATCAACACAAACATAATCACCAAGAATAAATAAAATCCCCACCTAATCGACACTCTAAACATAACTATGGATAGAATTAAACTCCTCTTTCAACTTGAACATGACCCCCAAAAAAGTCATGAGTTCTCCTAATGGAAGGTAAAGTTAATGGCTAATGTTTCATTGATGGTCCACACTCTATCAAGCACTTGAGTGTTATTGCTCACAACATTCCTTATTGTGGGGTAATAATGAGGACCAAAACTTTTCCCATGAAAAAGCTTACAAATGCACACGGGATCATGTGAGACTAAACATTAAATGGAAGACAAAGGTGTCAATGGTTTAACTAAGAATTTGACTCTGTGATCTTAAATATGAACTTACAAATGTATAATACTTAAAAAGAAGCGAGAAATGAAAACATGTTTATTTTTCAAGAAAGGGATGACAGAGATAAAATGACACTACATCATATAATTCAAATTAACATAAAATCTTTTTCTAATAAACTTTGAATTATGTGAATTCACATCAACACAAACACAACAATCAAGACTAAAAAAATATCTACCTAATTGACACTCTAAACATAACTATAGATGAGATCAAACTACTCTTTCAACTTGAACATGAGCCCCAAAAAAGTCATCAGTTCCCCAAATGGAAGGTAAAGTTAATGGCTAATGTATCATTGATGGTCCACACTCTATCAAGCACTTGAGTGTTATTGCTCACAACACTCCTTATTGTGGGGTAATAATGAGGACCAAAACTTTTCCCATGAAAAAGCTTACAAATGCACATGGGATCATGTGAGACTAAACATTAAATGGAAGATGAAGATGTTGATGGTTCAACTAAGAATTCGAGTGTGTGATCTTAAATATGAATTTACAAATGAACAATACTTAAAGAGAAGTGAGAAACGAGAACATATTTATTTTTCAAGAAAATGGATGACAGAGATAAAATGACACTATCTACATCATAGAATGCACAACCTACAATAACATCCATATCAAATAGGATGACACCTTGGGAATAGATAACCTAAGGACCTTATTTGAAAAGATCAGACTAAATGAATGAATGAAGGCTTTTAATAATGTCTATGTGACCAAATAGTCTATGTGAACACCAGATAACCAACGACACTACTAAACACAAAAGTCCAAACAAACATACCGTCCACAAATTTCCTATTTGATCTCACTTTCCTTTCCTAACTGTAAATCTTTTCCATAAAAATCTAATATCAATTTTTTTAATAAAATTTCATAAACCTGGTCCCTTAGATTGCTCTCGTGAATGTTACTAAAATTGTTTGTTTTATTCACTCAAATGCAGCTAATTACTAGTTGAAAGGACAATCATGGGGCGTGACAAGCATGCAAAAAATGGTCAACAAAGCATGCAAAATAAGATCAGATTCTGTTGTACGCATCATTGACATCAAGCATTGGCTTATTTCACGAATTTTGCTTTGTTCCAGCAAATAGTTAATATCAACATTTGGTGTGGAGTATATAACTTCATTCCAATTCATTTCCCTATGATGGTTATAACTATCAGCCTTCTTAATGAACACTCATAACCCATAACCAATTTTTTGGGTTTATAATAGAGAAATTGATTCTTTAAAGAATATTTATGGTTATATTGTTTTTTTTAATATTAAAAAATAATAATATTATAAAATGCAAGTTTTAGAAGGTATATTAAAGTGGTCGTGAAGAATGAACATATTTTGGGAAGTCTTGTTTGATGGGTGTTAATTGATATTAAACAAAGTTCTTTGAGTTAATTGGTTGCAATTGACAAGCTCATAAATTTCTTTTTTTTTTGGTTGAAAAGATTTTAATATAATATTAAATGTATTCAAATTATGACAACTTATTATTATATTAGGCTATCCAAAATGTATGTTTTATTTGGTGGATATCATACGATGGAAAGAGTTGATATAAGGGAGCAAATGACCATAGTTTATTTCCATAACCACTACCTTCTTTCTTTCTTATATACACATTTTACATGCTATATTGAAACAAATGAGGTTAAACAAGATAAGAGGACCCATAAAAATACAGATATTGTGTAATTGATTTTTTTGGTATGTATGTGGAGTTTAAATTCATGATTATATATTTGGAATGTATACAAACAATTCAATTTAAATTATAAATAAAATCACTATTATTATTTTTAACATACATATTAATCATGTGAAGATGGTTACAACCTAATCAATAATATATACTATCAGATCTTACATCTCCATTAATTTTAAAGGAATATGGAGTGATAATGATTTCATTAGCAAGTGAAAAATGTAATATCATAATGATTGGATGAACGTAGTTTGATTGATAATCTAATATACAACATTTAAAAAATAAAATAAACATTGTTAAATTTAGGATTTATGCTCACAATCTCTATGTTGAAACTTGTTATTGGATTAACAAAGTAAAATCTTAGAATAAATATATTTGTAAAATATGTGATGACAATAAAAATTGAGAACGCATGACATTTCCTTTTTTACTTTTCTTTCTCTTAATAGTTATGTGAATTAATTTCATTGAACTACTCAATTCAACTTCTTTTAATAAAATTCTAATTTGAAGAACCAAAATGATTTAGACACCTTCATTTCAACTATATTAAAAACATAAATGATACTATAAAGAAAATTTTAAACACTCTTATATTTGTGTGTGGGTACAATCTTATTTCACTTTTTACATTATTTATTTAAGACATTTCATATCCTAGAAACTATTCAAATGATCCATGGAGAGTGAGAATGATTGCTATGTTGATGGTAACTTGAAGAGTGACATTTCAAAAGGAAACCCACTTAATGAATTAAAAAAAATACAAGATAATATATAAAGTAATCTAACATCAAAAAATTGCAATTTTAGTTAAGTTAGAAAAATAGTTTAATATATAGGGGCTATAATATTTTTGGGAGTGTGATTAGTATTTTTAAAAGGTAAGACTATCTGAGGCTTAACTAGGGTTAGGTAAATTAGCAATTTCAATGTAAGGTTAGAAGTATAATCCTTAGAGTAATTATTGACAAGTGGTAAGTGATCTAACTATTAGCATGGGAGAAGTCAAATAGAAAGGAAAAATGATTTTAGAAAATATTATGAAAGATTTAAGTAATTATGCTTTGGTAAGAAAATGATGTGGAGAATTGGTCAAAAACAATCATTAATTCCCAAGGGTAGGAATATACAAATAATTTTCCAATTAAACATAGGGAAAGATTGATGAAGTTAGAATGCAACAAGGTTTATAGACATCTAGGACTAAGGAAGGTTACAATAGTGATCTATAAGAGATTGGATCAATAGGTTGCATTAGTGTAGTAGCACCTAACTTGAGGTGAAAAACAAAAAGTGTAGTAAGTTTAAGATGGAAGATGATGTATTGGAAGCAAGGAATGGGTAATGGGAGTAATAACCAAAAGTCTTGAAAGAAAATAATGTGTCATCCAAGTTTGTAGAATACATAAATAAGGATATTTCAAGCCCTTTCATGTGAATTTGGATGCTTCATATGTGAAATTTAGTGAAAGAAACAAATGGTAAAATGATAATGAATATTAAGGAGAAAAATTGACCGATTTATTGTAAGATCTAGAGTAGTCTATTAGTCACATAATTCTTTAATGTGGTGCACAAATTCTCATTTGTTCTAACATGCTTTTCATAGTGGCTAGTTCATACTTTTTGAATAAGGATATCAATAGGGTTGGTGGATGGGAGGGATATAATGTAAAGTGAATTATGAAGCACCTACATCTCTTGGAGAGTTTGGTTAAAATATCAAAGGGGAAGTAAATAATTGTAGCATGCCTATATTTAAGGCTTTCACCACAAATAATTGTGGATGAATTGACATGCTACATTATTAGTGGGGCCTAAGGAATCAATAGAGATGATAGTTATTAAGGAATATGTGATTGGAAAATATTTGTATATAAATTTTGATGAACATGAGGAATGGCCTATGTAATTGCTTAATTATATGCTTAGAAATTTGTTTGATGTCATTCACCCTCTCCCATTGCAAGACTCGAAGTACCATGAATTAATCTTATACAAATTAATGGTCTTGCATAGTATTTGATGCTAGTTTTTGTGGTTGATGTGTGTTATTCTAGTTGTGGTATTTTAGGTCAAAAGTGATTTTTATTTGAATTTAGTGAGTCTCATTAAATACCAAAATATGATGTTCTAATGCTATTTTTTGTGACTCTTGAATACCATACCCAAATTACTATAAAAACATAAATATTTAAATGATACGCTTCAATAAATACCACAAATCAATTTATTCAAAAAATGTAAAAAAAGTTCTTTCACAAATTATAAGATAAAAATATTTTATATAATTTAATATTTCATTTTGTTTGACAATAAACAAGAAAACTTAAATATTAGACATGTTAACATCCCTTATACTCCTTGGCAGAGTCCAAAGGTCCCATAAAAAAAACCCCTTTGGTTACTGCTGAAACTCATAAGCCTAAATTGATCGCCAAGAAGTTTAAGGGGAGTGCGGGGATTACCTAGTCTAGTGCCACTATTGGTTTGTGTGACCTTAATTCAGCCCCTACCAAGTCTCTCAACAAACCTACCACTAAAAAGAAAGTTAAGGATGAGGGGAAGGGTTTGGTGGAGCCTTTGGCCACAAACATCAGAGGAAAGAATGTGGTGGGTAGGGACTACAAGGGGGATACTATGGTCGTTGCTACGATGGAGACTGGTGGCAAAAATCCCATCATCAGGAGGTTTGGTAGGCTAGCTAAAAATAACAAGAAAGTGCAGGTTAATGAAATGGATATTGATGAGGAGCGGTCTGACAACAAAGGCTTTAGGGATGTGGAGGAGTCAGGGGATGGTGAGGAGGATTATGTTGAAGGCCCCCACACCATTTCATATCTCAAAAAAGTGCATAAGGAGAACTCAACTTCCCAGTCCTCAGAACCTCTGGATGTGGAGCATGCTAATATTGAGAAGACAGTGGATAAAGGGGAGGTTCTCTGTGTGCTACAAGAAAAGATGGGGAAGATGGAGAAGAAGTTCAGTGGCTTGACCAATTTCACTATCAAGTTAGTCCATTGTGTTACTAGCACCCTCTTTGCTGTGATTGCTAAAGAAGGCCTTGAATGGGTTGGGGATGATGTTGTCAATCTCCTCTTTCAGAATTGGGAGAATGCCAGTTAATTTGTTGTTGCTGCATGGTGTGTTTGTCGGCTGTTGGTCCATTGTGTCTATGTTTTTTGGCCCTTGTGGCTTGCCATGTAAAGGGTACAACACCCTCTAAATGCTGCTTACCATATCAAAAATATCCCTTATAAATTATCTTAGAAATTTAAAAGATCCCCTTAACTCTAGAGTGAGGAGCACAAAAAATAATTAATATAATGCTCCCATGACAGGTCCTTAATTAGAGAAATCGAGGTTTCTCAAAGCTAGAATCAAAGTAAATGGAGCAAAAATAAAATGGAGAACATTAAACTAAAATTATATTATAATTTATAAATAAATAATATATAAATTATATAATAATAAATTTAGGATATATTTTATATTCATATACCATGTATTAGATTATAAAGCTATTTAATCTCATATATAAAATTATTCAAATTATTTCATGAAAAAGTGATTCTTTGAATAACTACTAACATTATTAAATATTAAAATAAAATAACACTTTACTATTTATTTAAATTATAATCTAACCTAGACTATATTATAGATGTAATATTAAAATTCTAACATTATCTCATTTGCATAAATGTAAACAAATGACATAACATTGCAAGACTAAACAAAGTAGCTCATATAGAAATTTGATGAAGTGGTTCCACCAAATCTCTCATTCACCAAAAAATATATCTAATTGATTACATCTCTGGATGTCTTGATTCTCAAACTTTGAAAATCCTCTATACAACATAAGAGAACAAATCCTAAACTCCATGCATAATGAGAGAACAACTCTCCTTTGAGAGTCTATCCTCCTTTAAGAGTGTCTAAATCCTTTAACGTACAACATGAGCAAAACAAATAAATATAAATACATTGATCACACTTCTTTTAATGATTACACTATTTATAAAATTCCTTCAGATCCTATGTCTTATATCCCCCTCTTTGACCTATCTTAAACTTTAGCAACTAGATGTGATAGTAGAATCTTCAAAAGCTCAATTAGTATAATGTATTTATGAAAATGTCTATATGCAAGAATTAGGATGTTGGTTTCAATTTCTAATGCACTCATTATAATATACTTTTCCATTTTTTTAAAACTATCACAAACACCTATACATACATATATAATAACATAATTTAAAAGATTTAAAAAATTCAAACTTATAACCTCTCTTAAAGAATCCAATACCAACTACACTTTCACTGCACAAAACATATGTAGTATGTAGGTTGTAAATAGGTAAAAATGTTATATTAAGGTCCAAATTTAAACTCAAAATTATACATGTAAAATATGAATCCATTAGTGCTTTCATACTATATTAAAAATGTAATAAAGATACATTTTTGTAGGTAACACCATAGTTAATGGAGAGCATAGAACTGAAACTACATTGAACTTATTTCATGATTCATAGATAAACAATGCAATTTTTAGATATATTTTACATTCATATGCATTGGTTTATAAAGTCATTGATTCTTATCAAAACTGTTCAAATTATCTTAGAGGAAAGTAACTTCTCAATAACTACTAAATTATTAACAAAAATTAATAGTCTAATGTTTATTTATTGTGTTCTAACTTAAACTATACTATAGATGCAATATTAATTTCAATAATACATTAATGAAGTAGTGAGGTTGTCCAAATAGAAAAAATACTTAAATAATTTATAAAAGAATGTTAAATAAAAATAATAAAATATGGAAGCTCGTGTTATAGAAGCAAGGAACCTATAGATATGTCTATCTTATTGTAGAGATAAAAATACACTCGTTATTAAATATCTTGCCTAATAAACTAAATATGACAATCAATACAACAATCAACCTAGATAAATGAGTTGAGTCTAAATGTGTACTTGAAACCGATGGAAGTGGAATTGAAACAAAGATAAATTGACTGAAATAAATATGTACCTTGAATTTAAAGAGGATATTAATTTTATTATGATAGAGATCTAATACTTGGAATCTAAGATTGGATATGGAAATAAATGATTATGATAATTATGTGCTTTGAAATATAGAACTTTGGATAGACTTGGATCAAGGTTGTAAGTGTAGCCTTGAACATTGAAGTTTGAAATCTTTGGTACTCACTTGTGCCTTTATCTACAAATAGAAAACTTGGTTGTGATAAGAATAACTACATGAACTTGCTATCAAGTGGGGAATCCATGACTTGTCTTGATTTTAGTTAGGCCCTAGATACCAATTCAATGGTGTTTGAACAAGATTATATACATGGAAAGATGAATGCAAATACCTATGTATCCATCCTTTTGTATTCAAATGCTTGAATGCAATGGTTTCTCATTATAGAAAGATAAAAATGCTATGTAAATACTACAATCATGTTGTATGGTCTAGGGATTTATCCTTTTATACAACACCCTAGAATTAAAATTTGAATATTTCGCATGTGACCTAGTAGGTGATGAATTGTTGGAATCAATATATATATGGCTGTTGAATTAATTTGGTTTTCAAAAATGGTGGCAAGGGCTCCCTAGTGATCTTGATCTAGGTTTAGGGCCACTTGAGCAATCTTGACCTATGACCAAGGACATGCATATTAAGGTTTGGGTCTAGACCATTGGGGAATGGGGATTAAAGTTTAGGACATTTAAATGTCAACTCTTACATAAAAATACACGATTTGAACACTAGACTATTGTGTTAGCTACAAAGGGTCAAAATGAATCCAAAATAAGTGGGAAAAAATACTAGGGATACACTTTTTACCTTTAATTTTTTCCCCACTTTGACTGGCATGTGAACTACCATGAATCATGCATGTCAAACTAGACATGTAGTCAACATAAAATTAAATGACATAAATTTGTATATATGATATAGAAATGGATTCTATTTCATTTGCACTCCACTGATGATAGCTCTATTTTTAGGCCTATGTGCACACCAAATTATTTGAGTAGCATATTGGAAAGAGCATAAATAAAAGCTACATAATAATATCAAACAATAATCTGTAAATAAAAAGATGTATGGTCCTTGAAGGATTGTTGTAACCCATAGAGAAAATGAGAGATAGGTGTAGGATCCCTAAATGGACTATTATAATTAGAAAAGGACCACTATATGCATAACTCAAATGAAGAAAAAGGATGGTGTAAAATAGTTGAATAAGACACTCTAAAAATAAAGAGGAGGTTTATTATCCCCAAGATCCACTATAGCCATGCTCTAAATGAGAAAATGAAGTAGAATGGTGTAGGATCACATACCAAATCAATTTTTTATAAGACACTTGCTGAGCCAATGAAACCTTTGTAGGACCCTTAGAGAGCCAGTATGACGTTATACATGCAATCATATCATTGATATATATTATACCCCCTTAAACATGTCACATACAAAGTGTTGAAAGTAATGTGAGAAGAGGAGAATTAGTAATATGCAAAAATATATCTATGCAAGATTCATAAACATGTAATATTGGACCATAGGTATAATTGTGTGAAAAAATTAAATTAAAGTGTCAAGATGCAATCATAAAATAATCATGAGACAAAATTCAATGAGGTGCCCCTAATTTTTCCTCCAAGCATATGTGGAAAAAGAATAATTGATAATAGCTAGTATGCTGGATGTGAACATGCATGCATAAAATTCTACCATTATATCACATAAGATGTGAACATATAAGACAACAAAAACATGATAGTGTTAAATAATATATGTAATAAAATATAAAAGTAAACATATTTAAAGAAGATAAAGAAAATAACATAAAAGACCCGATTCCCCCAAGTTAGAAAACATAATAGGTGTCACAAACAAAAATGTTATGTGAGAAAAAGGATATAAAAAATCTCAAATATTAAGTGATGAATACATGGAAGATGAAAATAAAATGAAATCACAATGATGACACATGGCACACTAATACATTAGAAAAGAGTACAACAAAGATGGGCCAATAAAAAGACTAAAGACACGAAATCATAAAGTAATCAAGATACATTTTTTACCAACATGATGAGAATCGTTGTCAATCACTCCATAAATTTTTATAATCAAATCCATAGGTAAATTTTTTTTTTATAAAAGACAAATAAATAATAAGTGACATTAATATAACAGTGCAATGACAAGCCTTAGTAGCAACTCATGTGCAAATGGAAATTCAGGAAGAACAAGGTGAAAACTCGATTCACTTCCCTCGCAGAGGGGGTTAATTGTCTTTCTTTTTGTGGATATTGATATGTAGTGTGGATATATAGGATAGGGTGGCAGGTTAAAATACACAAGTGGGTGAATATATAAGTAGTAGTAATGTTGTACAGGGCTATGTAATATAGTGTACGTGTGTTTTTTTCTAGGTTGCTACATAGTTAAAATATGTTTATATGGGATTGCACTATAGGGCTGCATAATATAATGCGCAAATGTAATTTTTTGAAGATGTTTGGTAGTTAAAGAATGAATATATGGGTCTACATCCATTTTGAGTATTTGACACTCTTGCCTTTTATGGCATTTTGTATTTACATATATTACTATTAATATAATATACAGGCTCTTTTCCTTTCGTTTAAAAAAAAAAGTGACATGAACCACACAACACATATTCATAACCACTTATATTAACATGCATCACTATCATCCACATGCAACCATAAAACATGGAAATAACAAGTAATAAAATAAATATTGGTAGGAGAAAAGTAACATGGGTGTTTTACTTGGGGATTCTTTAGGTTTTGTAATGGATGGATCAATTGAACCATATGAAAAAGCATGGAAATATGTGTCAAAACATATAAATGCATCACACAGTAATGAATCATCAAGCTTGTCTATGGAATCCACATGAGATGTAAATAATAATCATCACAATATTAAAAATATAATTTGTAGATTAGAAGATGAAGCATGCACATCAATATACCTAGGCTTTTCATGAGATAACATTAATGGACTAAAGTAAATAGAAGAAGAAATATGAGATGTAGGGGGAAAAATATCACTAGACACAACCATTTAATCACTAGTCACAAAAATTTCATCAATAGCCAATGGGGTGTAACATCATTATTCAAATCATCATGAAGATTATCATTAGATAAATCATTAATAGATGAGGAACATACATCATAATAATTAGTTATGATAGTATTATCACATGAATTATAGCCAATCAAACTAAGGGATAAAGCACTCAATACATCATAGAAATCATAAGATATATCATCACATAATGTAAGAGGATAATAAAATGAATATCGTTGAGAAATATATCATGAAAAAACACGAGAGTGCCTAGTGTGATTTCTAAGACATGTGATTTGAGGATGGGATATATGAAACATGTAGCAAGCATACCCCCACTTGAGAGAAATACCATGATAAAATAAAGAATAGGCATCTAGAAACATGTTATAGGATTATAAGACACAAAGGATCAAATGCATTGAAAATAAATTAATATTTTATCTATCATCATATACATGTACAACTAAGATACGCTTATCAAAGAACATGTATGTGAAAACATCATCAAGCTCATACTAGTTAGGGTTTTGAAACATATGTGCATCATAAAAATATACACCTACAAAGGAGGTAAATTCAATAGATCATATGAGAAAATAACATGGAGATATGCAATAATTACATATGAAGTCATACCAAGATCTATAAGGAAGAAGAATCACCACTAAAGGGCATATATGGATCCATCATGAAATTTATATTTTCTATGAAAATTATAAAATTAGAAATAATAAAATTTGAAACAAAAAATGAAAAAATCAAACACTAATGCCAAACATTCTTACATTAGACATCTATCTATGATGATCAATTAAATTATTATTATCACACCTGACCTAGATAAATGAGTTGAGTCTAGATAGATCATTGAAATGAATACTAAAATTTAAAAAGAGGTAGATAAGTGTTTAATTTTATGTGTGATAATAGATGTTCTCTTATAATATATAATTTTGTGATCCAAATTAGAACCCTATAATATACCCATCAATAAATATTTGATAGACAATAAAATGCTTGATTTTGTGTTTAGGTTCAAACTCATATATGTAGCCTTGATCCCTACTATAGTTTCTAAAATTTCTTACCCTCTACAACTCCCACATATAAGTTTCACTCACTTTATTGAATACTCTTATAGCACGTATTCGGTCACACACAACCAATTGCATTATTCTTGCACCCAATCCAAAAGTATTGAATCGTTTTAAACCTAACGATTTTATTAAATCTCAAGTTCTTCTAAGCATCTCTTTTCATTTTCCCATTTAACTTATATTTTCCTAAAATATAGCTCTTGGAATTTTCTTCACCACACTAACATCAATAGGAGCATGCTAACATCCATAAAAAATAAAAAATAAAGATTATAAAAGGGAGTCATGATTGTATATTCTAATGATTTCCAAATAATTCATTAGATGCAAATTAATGCTACAACCCTAGTGTGATGTCCTATTAGTTACATGTTGGCGCTAGTCTTCCTCTGATTCGTTTCTCCCTTTTAAATATTCTCTTCCCTTTCTCTTTTAAAAGAGGAAACACTTTCTTAAAGGGTTAAAACAATAATTTAAATTTATACATACCGAGTTTTTAGAATTAGTTCCTAAGCTAGATATTTCACCATTACTCTCTAAAATTTTCACATTTTAAAGATGTACAAAACAACTGAGAGGAAGGGGGTGAATTAGTTGTATACTTAAAACATTCAATCCCTCATCAACATTCAAAATATTGTTAGCCCTTAAACCCTTATCATGCATTACCAAAATGTAAACATATAAAATAATAATGAAAACACATCCAAACACATAATAACACCAAACTTATGTGGAAAACCCAAGAAGGGGAAAACCATGGTGAGTATTATATCACATATATATGAATTGCAACACCAAATACAATTAAGCTTACTACCTAGAAAAAGAAGAAAGGCTCACTGCTAAGAAGAAATAAGATAGAAGAAAACTGTTACAAAGAGATTCACTATCTCAAGGAAACAAGAGAAATCGACCACTGAAACTTTATGCCATCCACAACCTTTGGCTCATTGCCTCCAACAACTTCAAGCACACTTAAAATATAGACCCTTTTGCTCACTATATTGGAGTCATAGGCATTAAGGTCACACTCAAATCAACACACAATCAAATTCGCCACACCTTCTATGGATCCACACTCATCTCCAACAATTCACCTTACATTTATACCATCCACGACCTAAACAATCTCAATTAGGTCAGCCTTAATGAAACATATGAACCTAAAACATACAACACCAACATAGGTCAGCACCAAACACCTCTAAGGTGGAAAGACCTGAAGGATGACCACACCAATGGTTAACTAGGACCCAAATATACATCATCGTGCACTACTCAACACATCCATAATCCACAAGGTACCTTTGCAAATAACGCTAGCATGCCAGGTCGACCAAACTTGAACTAACACTACAAGTGACCACATACATGCTTCTCCAGGTCACACAGACCACACACCAACACTTCACAACATCCAAACATCTCAAAATATTCTAGCATCATTAGAATATTCTGTAACTCTGCCACAACCACCTAAAACTTAGAACACCATCATCCTATACAACCGACATACTAGCACAAACATACAACTTACTAACCAACCTTGCATAACACCTCAACACCTAAAACCTCAAGGGAAGGAAGTTACAAAAAATATAAACATGTTCCCAAATCCGCAAGACAAGAAACCTTATTGCAGATAAATGTAGAGCAATATCATTTCTCCCAGACAACCTTTTATAGGGACAAACAAACTATCAAACATAACTTTTACTGTAGAATGATCTACAAGCTAAAACTCTAGATATAACACCTCTGAACACCTTTGTTCATCATATCCAAACCGCACAAGAATATCTTCAACCATGAAGAAATGCATAGCATAACACTGAACACACCTCTGTCACATTGCACACCCTTTTATTCAAAATTTCTCAAAAGCACTTGGAAACAAAGTGTACTTACTGCAACAACAATTCTTATCCATCATGGCATCAATGACAACAATGATGAAAACACCATAACACCTTCTTATCAAACCACAACACATCCATACTAACATCAATATTGACAACACTAATGACAGTACCACCAATCAAATCCAACACTATCAATCTCCAATAATCTCCATATTTTTGACATTAATGACAACACCAACAACATACTTGCAACAATGTTCTGTTGCTAGAAATTTTCACCATATTCTACAACACCCTTGGCTCCATATTTTGCATGATGTTGCGAAGGTTTTATCTCCCATTTATGATTTTTAATGTTATTGTAGACAACAAAAAATTGGTCCCCATATTGGAAAATGAATCTCCTCTTCTCAAGAGAACCCATTTTTGGGTTTTTATGGTAAATATTTCCTTGATTTTATTCTTATTTTTTTATTTTTTATATATTAATTATTTTTTAGAATTCATTAAAAAGTAATTAAAGCATCTTATTTCGTACATCCATTACATACAAAATCTTGTATTATTATTACATTTCCATAGATTCCATAGTAAACCATCATCTTCTTCTTTAAGGAATCAAGAAGAATCAAGTAGAGTTTAAGGCACTCTCTTTCTCTCCTTCATTTTCCCTCCTTTCACTCCATTTTCCCTCCTTTCTCTCCTTCTTCTATACCTAGATATTTCCATCCTCTTTAGTCAAGCTTGATTAGGGGAGGCCATCCTTTGTGGAGATATTTTTTTGAAGGATTCCATTTGTTGTCCTCTTTACTTGGGTTATCCTTTCTTTTTCATTATTCTTCACATTCTTCCATTCCGATAAAAAACATAAAATCTTGTCCACATTTGACACTATATTTTTATTATCTTCCTCCTTTGATTACAAAATAATTTAGCACAACTCAACACATTTTATGTACTAATCATACACATCTCTAAGCATGCACACCTTTTACCTTTAACTAATATCAATCCAAAAGGATAAATTGGGGGTTTTCCCACTTTTCTAATCTCCCAAGTAGTCTTTATTTTTTTGTCAGTTCATGAGATTTTATACTTAAATAGGAATCTCCACACCAAAGATATGACAATCTACCCTTCATTTCCCTCTTTTATTTTTATCATTCTTTGATAAAGAGATTAATATAGTAGTTATATTCACCATTTTCTTTTTTTTTAAAGCAATTTGTTGTTTGTTGTTACTTGTATTGTATCATTTTAATATTTTTTGTGTGTAGGACACATGCACAATTGATTTGATATCCTCATAGGTGCATTGATTCCTTGGTATCATAATTTGATCCCACTCTTGAAAAAAGTCAATCATTTGGATATCTTATAAAATTTCTCTTATAGTTCATCCATCCAAGTTCCTTCACACCTATATATATTTCTATGCATTTAATTGCCACTAAATTCATCACATCTATTAGCATAAACCTATTTCCTAGATACTATTTTAATTTTTTGACTAATTCCATTTTTTATTAGGAATTTAGTTTAAATATGAGACTAAACAATATTCTAAGTAAGAGGACACACAACAAAAATTAATTCATAAATTATTTATTTATGTTTTCTTTGTATTGAGAAAGTTATTTTACATTAGACTACTAGTGGAATTTTAAGGTAGATAACTAAAAATACTTTATCTCAATAAACCAAGTAGGTTATCTCTTTCCTATCCACACCCACATTCATAGCCTTGAATTTGATATGTGACCTTGAACTTGAAATGATGACCTTGAACTTGGTGTTTTTTTCTTCAAAAATCCATTCACCTTTATTTATCTAGACTAGGTGGTGCTAAAAAGTAGTGACATGGTATATTATCAAGAGGGGTAATCCATGCCTTACATTGATTATAATAATCTGGGCCCTATCCGATTGATTCAATAGTTTTTGAATAGGTTCAAATACATGCAAAATAGAATGTACATGCATGTGTATTTATCTGTAAGTATGCAAATATTAATGCAATGCTATACATGCTCAAGTGTAAGTACTTTTATAATGACCATACAAGATGATCTCATGATGTCTAAATGACCTAGGGATTTATCCTTTTATACAATACCCTAGTATTCCATCTTTAGATAACTTACACCTAAGTTAGCTAGTAATAAATAGTTGGAGTCAAGTTGGCTTGGGCCCATAATTAATTTTCATTTTTTTGAAAATGAGGGCCAAGCCTATACTTATGGTTCTGAACTAGGTTCAAGGTCACACTTGTGGTTGTAACCCAAGACTAAGAACATGCAATTTAAGGATGGTATCTAGATCCAATGGGAAGTGAGACTCATGTTCATGATAAATTTCAACTATTGCCCAAAAATATGATAGTTGAGCACTAAAATATTACACCAAAGATAAAGGATCAAGTGAGTCCAAAGTGGAGAAAAGTATGAATGATGCACTATTTATTAAATAAAGATAAGAGTCTTCATCATAATGTACTACTCAAAATGTGTTTTCCCACACAGTGAAACGAGATTAGATTTCTCTTTCCTTTTAACCATAGGCTTCATTTCTTAATCATTAGGCTTAGTAGATGACTCAAAATCATAGACAAAGGAATCCTAAATATTTGCATAAAAAACTTCACCAAAAATACAACACTACAAACAAAACCTTAATCTCTAGCATTGTTTTAATTTAAGACGATCAAAACTATATCTAGATTATATGTAGTCTTAAACTAAGTTTATTTTTCACATACTTACAAAATCATCGAAATAGACATAGAATACAATTTATTAGTTAGTAGTATTTCTTGTGAGTTTCAAGCCCAATAATTCCCCTAAAAACTTATCGAACATTAGAAATAAATACAAAAAAAAAATATACATACTTATATTAGTTTTTACCAAAAACATCTACATTTTTAAATTTAAAATAAAAATAATAATATATTATTTTAGGCATAAGAAATTACTACCAATTCACCATACTAACTTTTCCATCAATTAATTTCAAATAAGCCATTATATAATTAATCGTCTTCACCATTCATCATTAATTAACTCTTCCCTAAGGTTGATTAATTAAATTTTAAATCAATTAGCCTTAGTTACCAATTCCTCCAACTTAATTAATTAATCTTTGATTAGTGGATTAATTAATACTAATTAATCCCTACTACCATTTCCTTTAATATTTAAAACCACATCATCCTCAATCCTTGTCCATTTAATGTTATCCATTGAGTCCATCTACATGGATTGATATATAAACTTTCCATCATCTGATATGTGTCCACTATCCTCCTAGGCTCCCCCATGGGTAAGCATGTTATATTATCCTACTCCTTGCTCACATGTGTGAGCATGCACTCTTAGAAGCATCTTTTACTTTCACTTCAACCCTCTAATTCTCCTACATGTGTGAGCATGCTAACGCTATTCACACCTTTCTCATACATGTGTGAGTTTGCTACCTTAGAGGCATGCTAAGCCTCCACATCACCCCTTAAAATTTTGACTTATCCCCACTCCTTTGATCGCATGTGTGAGTATATCTTCCACACATGTCATCTTATTGACACATGTGTGAGCATTCCTAGCTCTTACAACTCATGTGACACTTGTCATATGACTACAACTTCAATCTATGCCTCCACATTGCTAAAATCCTAGCTCTTCATTAACCATTACATCATGGCCTTTAAGTTTCCTCATGAAAAATCTATAAATTGGAGGCATCCCCTATCATTTGATCATCCACTTTCATGCTATCCTTATGCAGTCCATTTGATTATTTATCCAAATACTAGCTACATGCTATTCCTCTTTCTAATAAGCTACCTTCATGTTAAATTTATGTTACTATTTTCACCATCAAATATTGAGCTATTGTTATGTTGGTGCAATTGAGAGCAATCCATATTCACACAACTTTATCCATTATATAATTTGAGCACATCAAATGAAGCTTAAAAGGTGCACTTCACTTTAGCTCAATCGAAAGAACAAGGTAAACATGGTGTAAAGAGTTATTTTTTATTGAACCTTTTATGTTTAATCCTTTCTTTATTTTCCTTGACTTCAATTATATGTAATCTTTAATTTAATTATTTCTCACATAATAACAAAATTATTTAAAAATATATACTGAAAAACTATAAATAAACATAGAAGAAACATACACATTTATATTTAAAAACTTTATTAAAAATATAATACTACAAGAAGAACCAAAAATTTCTAATATTTTTAAATTTAAGACAAATAATTTAATATATATTATGTAACCTATAATTAACTTAATATCTCACATCCTAACAAAATTATAAAGAAACACACAATAAAATCTATAAATAAATATAAGAGAAAAACACAAATTTGTAATAAAAAACTTTATTAAAAAATACAAATATCATAAACAAAACCTTAAATATCAAATATTTTTAATTTAAAACAAAAATAATTTAATATATATTATATGTAATCTTTAGTTAAATATTTTTTTCACATCCTACCAAAATTGTAAAGAAACACATAATTAGTATTGATATCTTAAATACATTTATCTAAAAAAATCCTAAAAATATTAATTTAAAACTATTTTATATATTTAAGAATTAATAAAACTTTGTTTACATCATTTGTTTTATTTTAATTTAAAATTTTATTTTTATTTTATGTACTTAATTAGTTTACAACTATTTCATAATTATTTATCAAAGAGATATTTTATATTATTTATTTTTTCAATATATATGGTTATGTTTTAGTTTTTTAATGTATTTTGGAGTTTTTATTTATTTTATAATTTTTTTTCATTTATTAAGAGTTAGTTTATTTTACCTCAACATTATTTATTTACTTCAACTACCTATCAAGCTTGCTCAATCAAAAGACTTTAGAAAGGTTTGGCTAGAGGGAGATTCGTTAAATGTTATTAACAACTTGAAGAAGTCTACTCCCACCTCTTGGAGTGTTGAACCCCTTATTTTGGATGTGATTGAAATTTTGAATTCATTTGATGAATTTTTATATTTCTCATATCTTCAGGGAGGGTAATGGTCTTGTGGATGTTTTTGCTAATATTAGTGTTAGCGACTATAGGTTTTGGGATGTGGATGATCCCATTCCTATTGAGGCACTTGCTTGTCTTAATAATGATTACCAAAAGTGCTAAGGTGGGCGTCGACTTCATTATGAACTGTGTTCACATGACCCTGTTCACGTGGCAGATTATCCTTTGGAGTGATCATGTGTTGGATCGTGCTTGGGCTTATGATAATTCAAGTATGGGGCGACCTTCAAGGTTAATAATGATTCTTTTCCACCTTGCCATTTTTACACGGATTGTGGGTATTTCCTTTCCATGGGCTTATGATAATTCGAGTATCCTCCGTATGGGGCAACCTTCAAGGTTAATAATGATTCTTTGCCACCTTGCCATTTTTACATGGATTGTGGGTATTTCCTTTCCTTCATTATTGAGGCTTCTTCTAATTGTCTACAAAGTCCTCAAGCTCTTGGGTTTTGTTAAGTTTGTGATCATGGGTGGAGATAGAAATAGGGTTGAGCCATTTTCCTATGAGACCTTGAAAACTAAAACTGAAGTGTGGGAAAGGTTGCAGCGGGGTTGGATAACACCATATTTGGAGTGGCTCCATGGGAACAATCCGAAGGCTACAAAGTTGTTTGTCAAGGGATGGCATAATAGGGTTCTAAAGTTGGGTGGTATTGAATTTAATATTAATGAAGACTTCATTGCGAGCATTACTAGTCTATCTAATGAGGGAAAAAAGGTATATAGAGATAAGGAGTCCAATGCTACGTTGTAGATCTTCTTTAAAGGGGATGAAGAAATGAAGCTTGAGCGAGCTAAAAGTGGTGGCTACTTGCACAACTCCATCAAAGCTCTATGGGGAGATGTCGTTGAAGAATTGATGAGGTATATTACCTTAGAAGGTTTGTTCTCTGCTATTAATGGTTATCACTTTGTTCTTTTGAATCACTTTAGACATAAGAAGAAAGTTTCTTTTCCTTTCTATCTTTTGGCTTCTTTGGAAAGTGGAATCAAGGATCACAAGAGAAATCCTAAAAATCCTGTGCTACATGTTGGTTTAATTCTCCTAATTTTGGATTATGCCAAGTCTATGTGGTTCCTAAGTAGCCTGAGAGGGCTCCTAAAGGAAAGCAAAAGAAACTGGCTTTGGAGTATGAGACTGTGTTGGAGGAGGAACCTATGAAGAGTCTAAAAGGGAAAAAGAAGAAAGTGGTTTTGGAGGAGTCTGGGTCAGAAGAGGATGAGGATTATGGATTCTATAGAAGTTTATTCACAGCCCCCTACTCCTGGTAAGAGTGGCAAAAAAGGTAAAACTGCCTCTGCCTCAGCAAAGTATGAAACTTGTAGTGAGGAGGGGGTTGGTGACAAACCTTGTAAATTTGGGATAGGTGCTCCCTCAACCCTCTTGAAAGATTTGAAATATGCTTACTGTGGATGAGACTCCTATGCCCCCTATTTTGAGGTCTAAGAGAAAAAAGGGTTTGAAGGATGGTAGTTAAAAGAAGTTGGCGAAGCAGAATGGTAGCCTTATGCAGGAGGAGTATGTTGATTCTCCTCCCAATGTTGTTGGCAGGCAGGATGCTATGGATATCCCTGATGAGGGGAAGGAGAAGCAGAATAGAAGGAGGATTGTTGCGGATGAAATTGTGAGCTCTCTTCATAAAATACAGACACTGATGGTTGGGGCTAAAGGGAAAGAGTTATTTGAGTGCCAAGAAATGAATAGTATCTCCCAAGAGGGTGAAGTAGAGGCCATGGATGTGTTTAATTTTAATTGGGAGGATCTACCTAATGTTTTGGGTCTTGCGAAGGAGGGTACTATTTCCCTATTTAGATTGTTCAAATAGGCCTTCCATGAGCTTAATATGACCAATGTGAAGGTGCAGGGGGCTATGAGCAAAGTTGGGGAAACTTCACAGTCCTCTCTACAGACTCAAGTTGACCAACTGTTTGATGCTTTAAAGGTTGTTGCAGAGGAGATGCTTAAGCTGAAGTAGGTTTTTAAACAAAGAATTGTGACCTTGGAAGAGCAGATGGAATGGGTTAACATGAAGTTGGATAAGGTTGTTGAAGTGACTAAATCTGCTATGAGGAATGAAGCAAAGGGCCTTACTATCCTCAATGAGAAGGCTAGGAAATGGATGGAGGAAACTCCTAGTGATAAGGAAGCTGTTGGGAATAGGCAGGTGATGGAGGAAGCTTTGGTTGGTAAGGTTGTTGATGGAATGGCTGATGGTTCGCATGATATTTTGATTAAAGAGGTAAATGTTTTGGGGCCTGGTGCTAGGAATCACAACAAGACTAAGCTGTAAGTTGGGGTCCCTATCAAAGAGATTTATGAAGTTATGGATGTGCATTAGAACATAATTGAAAGTGGCATGGAGTCTGCCAATATTATGAAGAATCTGTAGTTTTTTGTTCTCGTTCCTCCTTTTTGGCAATTGTTTTGCTTATGTTTTGCTACGTGTTGGCAGTTTGTTGATTTGTGAGGTTATCTTTTGAAATAACTTTCCTTTTTGTAAAGGGTTTTGGGGCCCCTTCAAAACTTGCTTTACCTCTAATCAAAACCATTATTTATTTACTTAAATATTTAAAACAAAGGTTAGTTTTAATTTTTTTGGCTTGAAAATATTTAATGCTATCATAGAATAATAAAATTATAAATAAACATAAGAGAAATAATCCACACATTTATACTAAAAAACTATAAAAATAAGATATTACAAACATAATTTTAAATGATAAGTAGGAGTGTTTTCCTCATAGATATTGATATAGGATTCAACATAGTTTTTAGGTCAAACTCATTGATTCATATTTAATAAGTAGTGGTTCACATGAACCCATGAAATATGGGTCAATGAGTTTGAATCAAAAATTACATAGTTGGATCTTATATTAATATGATAAAATTCTAAATCTTAATAATATTTTTAATTAAGGTGAGAACAACTCAATATATTAAACATGTTTAACTTTTACTCAAGTTAATTTTTATAAACTTACAAAATCATATAAATAGAAATAAAATAAAAACTCTAAATATATAACAAAAAATATTAATTATTTTCTTCTTTTCTCTTTGTATTCTCAATAATTTAATTTAATAAAATTTAATATTAAAAACATTTAAAATTAAAAGATATGATTATATGTTTTATGATAATTTTTTAATATACATCAAATTAATATTTTTTAATATACATCAAATTAATATCATTTAATATCTTACTTGATAAGGTTTATCAAAGGTAAATATATTTTAGAGAACCTAATCACCAGTTGGAAAGGAGTGGACTGGACAAAATGCTTTGCTTAAAATGTGGGGATGTTGTTACTTGACTTTGAAAAATCCTATGATAGAGTGGAGTGACCATTTATCATGATGGCTATGGAACCATTTGGATTTCCAAATATGCTTTGTAAAATAGTTAAAATATTATTGCAAAATGCCACTACCCTAGTTAAAATAAATGGTAACCTAACAAGTCAGATCACTTTCAGAAGGTTGATTAAACAGGGCTGCCCCCTTGCCCTGACCTTGTTTGTAATAGCTATAGAGGCCCTATACTATCAAATAAGAGACAACACTTTTAGTCCTAAAGTTAGGGAACTATATCTGCCTAATGAGAGTGAATTGTTAAACATCCATTTTATTGATGACACAACTATTTTTGTTAATTTAGGATGAGGAAAACTTTGTCCACCTTGTTAAAAAATTTGAAATCTTCTATGACGCTTTAGGAGCAAAAACCTCCAATGCTAAATAAATAATGCTAAGATGGGAAAACTCACCCCCAAGTTGGTTCAATAAGTTTGGAATTCAATGGGGTGAACCTAACACTCAAGTATGATACTTAGGAATCCCTTTCACCATTAATCCATGCTTAAAGGACATGTGGAATTGGGTGAAAAATAAAATCGACAAAAAGTTTGGTAGTTGGAACATATACTATTTATCACTAGCTGGGAGATTTCAGGTTTGTCAAAAAATTCTCTCCTTCTACACCATTTACTACTCCTTGATCTAGCTATTTTTTAGCTACTAGATTGAAGAGGCTCAAAAAGATTAAACAATTCTTGTGGTCTGATGGTTCAAAAAAATGTCGTAAACTAGAAATGGTGTTGTACTAATAAGCTCCAAGGGTGATTAGGATTGAAGGACCTTGAGCTACAAGTTATTGCACTGGCGGTCAAATGGATTATTAGTTCCCTGAATGGTGAGGAATCATGGAAAATATTAATTAGAAAAACATTGAAAGGGTGGTTCCAAAAAAGAAAAATCCTGAAAAAAAACTCACCATATATGACCACCTATTGGAGGACTTTCTAGTCTAACCTAGTGGTTCTCTGATCTTCAAACAATATGGAAAGAATGGGAATATATTAAATCTAACATAAAGAACAAAGAAATCCTTGACAAGAAAAATACTATAAGCTGCAGAAACAAGTTTATTTGGTGGAATCTACAACATAAAGACAAAATATCTAGCTCTTCTCCAAGGCTACTCAACAAAGGCTTGGGCCAAAAAAGGTATCAAAAGCTTCATTTCTATTACTACTAATAACCAATTAAAAACATGGGAGTCCCTCAGGAATAAGTTTGACCTTCCTAAAACTCAATGGAGAACTTACTCAATTCTAAGAGACTGATGTAAAATATAATAATTTAGTTGCTAATAATAGAGGCTAATATGAAAATAGTGGGATAATTAACTTGGAAAACTTCGTATGGGTTGATGGATCTAGGCTTAATACCTTGAATTCTAAGAAAATCTATAGCCCTCTTAGTGACTTCAACAACATAATTGAACATGTTAATAAAGACTAGGGTTTGAATGAAAATAGAAAAATATGGAAAAAATCCTTCAGTGGAACTGAAATAGTATAATTGAACCAAAAAAACCCATTTCAAATGGCTACTAATAATAAAAAATCTCCCATTAGCTCTATCTAGAAATTTGTGGATTATGCAAATAATTGATCACATATTTTTTGATTGCCATTTTGCAAAAGAAATATGGCTTTTATTCTTTTTTTGATTTAAATGGATGGAGGGATTGTAATTCTAGTAACAAGAAATTAATTTTATTTGGTCAAATAGCAAATGTTGATAGATTAAATAATCTTTTTTGGCTTATTTTAACTATTGAAATTTTATGGTATATCTAGAAAGCAAGGAATGAGGAAAAGTATCAAGGGAGAAAAAGGACATTTACTGAGTCTTTAAGAAGACTTATAGTTTTTTTTGTTTCAATGTAGGTAAATATGATACTTGAAATGTCAAAGGAAATTTTTTAAAGGAAGGCAAAGAATGAGAAGAAAGAAATTAGAAAGGAAGAAGAAAAATTCACAAGACAATGGTCGTTCAATGCTAATGACGACAATGTTTTCAAGGAACACTTCATGGAGTTATAAAGGGATTATAGCAACAAATATAAAGATGGTGATATGCAATATGAAAATCTCATCTTAATGTAGGGATATATGTAAACTTTGTGTAGAGAACAACAATCATACACAACTACAATTTTTTTTTAGAGTAGCAACAATGCCACAACATGCCTAATGTATAAACTAATAATGTGTTGAGATACATATTGTAGTTATTCATCTATATTTAATATAAAAAAAGAAACACACAATAAAAGCTATAAATAAAGATAAGAGAAAAACACGCAAATTTGAATTTAAAAACTTTACTCAAAATACCATACCATAAACAAAATCTTAAATATCTATTTTTAATTTAAAACAAAAACAATTCAATATATATTATATAATATTTAGTTAAATTATTACTATTTTATATATTTAAGAATTATTTAACTTTGTTTATATTGTTTATTTTATTTTACGTGGTGATGTTGACGTGACACATCCTCTGGTACCACGACGATGGGGGAAGACTAGACCTTGTGACCTCTTGCTTGCAACAAGATGCTTGAGCTAATCAAACTAGGGCCCTCACCCCTTATTTACTTAAATATTTTTAAAAAAGGTTAATTATAATTACGCTAAGAGGAGTAACCTACAGCATGGTGGAGTGTGACCGTGTTAAAAAAAAGGTTAACTTATAAAAATTAAAAGCCGACAACTAAAGCGTTTTATTAAATATTATATCTTTTCGGTCATAAATTTTCCAATTAATAAATTAAAAGCCAACAACTAAAGAGTTATATTAAATATTATATCATTTCGGTCATAACTTTTGGAACTAATATAAGTAGTAAGTAATAAGTAAAAAATAATGTAAATGAATGTGTTGATTAAAAATAAATTATTACTGACAACAGGTGCGAATAAAAAACAAATTATTACTAGCAGCAGTGTGAATAGTGTGAATAAATACAAAAGTGGTGCAAATAAATACGTCATTTCTACTTTATTCTGCTATAGTGTTTTCAATCTTTGCAATTGTGAAAATATTTTTATGATTTATAATACTTTTTTAGATTTATTTTTTTAGGGTAAAAAGGTAATTCTATTATAATGCTTTTTCAATTTCAAATAAGAAAGTAATTTAATATAAAATTTAAATGTATTATTAATTTTTTTTAGTTTTATTCTTGTAGGGTAAAAAGTTAATTTCATTAAAATATTTTTAATGCTTACATTATAATATTTGTTTTATTATATGTAAGTAATTTTTTTTTTAATAAAATATCTATTATAAGTAAGTAAATAATTTTTTTTAGTTTTATTCTTTTTAGGGTAAAAAGGTAATTCTATTATAATGCTTTTTTTTTTTTATTAAAAAGGGGTAAAAACTTTATTGATAATTAGAGAAGAGCACTACAACGAAACAAAGGGCCTAAACCTCAGGAAAGCAAAAAACAACAAAGCAAAGTAAGAAACAACATCATCCACCACCAATCCCATCGCCATCCTCTGCAATAATCTTGTTTAATTCATGGCGAAGATCTTGGGAAATCTGATCCCACCCCTCAATCCTCCAGCCATCAAGATGCGTCAAGGCCCATTTCGCCAAGCAATCTGCAACTTTATTCCACTCCCTCAGAATATGGACAAACGAAACCTCCTCCATCAAGGAGCTAATCTACAGAATTTGTTGCACCATCCTAGCTAATTGCCAACTGACATCAGCCACCTTCCGATCTTTAAGCAAACTAACCAAAACCTATGAGTTAGACTCACATATAACTTTCCTCCACCCCAAAGCATAAGCCCGTTCAAGGGCGGAGAATATCGCCAGACCTTCCATAAGGTTAACGGTCTTCATCCCCTCGTAAGAAGAGAAGAAGAAGACCACTGAGCCTGTGGAATCTCTACCAACTCCACCAATTCTAGTAGGCCCAGGATTTCCTTTTGAGGAACCATCAGTATTAATCTTCAAAATTCCAGCAGGAGGGGGAAACCATTTACCCACTCTCATAACTTTCATTTTTGCTTGCCTTCCTCTTCGGACACAAACCGACGCCAAAGACAACGTCTGAAGTCCCAATCTCTCCAACTTCTCAGCATCCCCTTTCTCCAAGGAAAAATCAACTTCACACTTTTCTTCCACAGTCTCCCAAACCATACCCATAATTCTCTGCCAAACTTGCTGAATAATCAAATTTTCACCTCGGAAGATTCTACGATTTCGCTCTAGCCAAATTTGCCAAAGAAGGAATGTAGGTCCCACATGCCACACGTCTTGAAGGAAAGATGCGGTAGAAGGAGGTCTGCCTAGACTACGCCATAAGTCAACTAGAGAGGAAGCATGGACACAAGGAACTCTCCAAGCTTCCCACCACAAGTGCCATAGCCTCAGAGCAAAGGGGCAACGAAAAAACAAATGCGCAGAATCCTCCTCTCCATCCCCACACAACACACACATGGATGGTCCCTGAAATCCCCTCTTTTGAATATTATCCCAGGTCAAACACTTATTCCAGGCCAAAGTCCAAATGAAGCAATTACACTTTGGCCAAGAAAACTTGTTCCAAACATTCTTCCACCAATGAACCTCCACCCCATCCAGCTTGTGAGATAACAACACCTGATAACCAGAAGAAACAGTATAAACACCCTTAGGGTTGGGAGACCAAGATAAAACATCTCCACCCGGAAGGGAACTACAAGTCCTACTAGAGAGGATGCTGTGCAATTTCGCACATTCCTCCTCCATACCAACCACAGGCCACTCCTCATGATTCTTCCATCTAGCCATCATTAACTGTCCTTGAGAAGAAACAAACTTGAAGTCTCTCACCTTGTCCCACCCAGCCTCAAGGAATCTTTGACAAAGGGGCAAGAGATTAGGATACTGAGAAACAATGGGAGGAAAACCATCCCAAGCATCCAACCAAAATTGAGCCTCAAGCCCACTTTTGCAAATCTAGAATAAGCCGTCCTTAACTAGAGCTGCCCCCTTCTTAAGCGTTCTCCAAATAATCGATCCTTTCCCCACTAAGGGATAGCGAGGAATATCCATCTGAGGGATCCCCGAAAAATATTTATGAAGTAAAATCTTGGCCCAGGTCTGATCTTGCTCCACACACCACCTCCAGTACAGCTTGGCAGCAAGTGCCACCCCAGACAAAGATGACTGCCTTAATCCAAGACCTCCATATTGCCTCGGACTACAAACAAGCTCCCATTTAACCAGGCTCCATTTGGATGATGATAAATTACCTGCCCATAAAAATTATCTAGATAAAGCATCAAGTTCCTGAAGAAAACTAGCTGGGGCCACCTGGAGCATGCATCTGTAAATGGGAAGAGCTTGAACCACAGATTTGATCAACTGAACATGACCAGCAAAGGATAACCATCTATGGGTCCAATGGTTAACCTTCATCCAAAACTTTTCCAGAATATTCTGCCATGAATCCCTAGACATTCTTTTGTCAGGGATAGGAATTCCAAGATAGATCAAAGGGAGGGATCCAGACTGAAACCTTAAAATATTGGCAATCCTCCTTTGAATCGGATCAGGAGTATTAAAGAAGAAGATGGAGGATTTACCTTCATTTAACATTTGACCTGAGGCGATCAGATAAACATCCAACACCGCACGCAAGTTTGTAGCCTCCCTGATTGTAGCCATACCCATCAAAGTAGTATCATCCACAAACTGTAAATGAGACTGTGGGGGAATATTACCACCACAACGCCAACCCTGAATGATACCCCTCTCCACATTTCTTCTCAACAACCGACCCAATCCTTCAATAAAGAGAAAAAACAAGTACGGAGATAATGGATCACCTTGACGCAATCCTCGAGAGGCACCAAAAAGATCAGTGGGTTGCTCATTAATTAAAATGGAGAAGGATACAGAAGTCACGCAAATCTTGACCCACCGAATCCAATCATCCCCAAACCCAAAAGCACTAAGGATCTTCCAAAGGAAGGACCATCAAACTCTGTCATAAGCCTTTGCCATGTCCAACTTGATGAACATAGCCTTATCAGTGGAGTTAACCATAGAATGAATGGACTCTGTAGCAATAACCACCCCATCCAGAATTTTCCTTCCCGCAACAAAGCCACTCTGCTCCTCGGAAACTAACACTCTAAGCCAAATTTTCAGCCTATCCACAATTACTTTGGAGATGATTTTGTAAATCACATTACAAAGAGAGATGGGTCTAAATTGGCTTAACTTGTTTGCTCCATCAGATTTGGGGATGAGAGCAAGGAAAGTGGAATTCAAAGCCCGTAACATCTGCTTATTCGCCTGAGATTCCTGGACAACAGCCAATAAGTCAAGCTTAATAATATCCCAGAATTCTTGAAAAAACTCCACCGAAAAGCCATCGGGGCCAGGAGCTTTCCCTCTCTTCATTTGGAACACCGTTCTCTCAAGCTCTTCGATTGAAATATCCCTCATGAGACATTCATTCATCTCCCTAGTAACCAGAGAAGGGATACAAGATAGAACTTGAGCCTCCTCCTCAGAAGCCCCCTGAGAGTCCTCCCTAAATAAGGTAGCAAAGTACTGCATGGCTTCACAAGAAATATCATTGAAAGAGGATAGATGCTCGCCAACGTCATTCACCATAACAGAAATTAAATTCCCATGTCGCTTGGCTTTGACCGAATTGAAGAAGAAGGCCGTATTTTTATCTCCCTCCTGAAGCCATTCAACCCTTGCCTTCTGTTTCCAATATATTTCCTCCCTCAACTCACACTCCTCCAGCACTTTCCAGGCCCTGGCCTCCTCTTGAAGTAAATAGGCAGTCACACCTTCCTCCCTGATCACTCTTGTAATGCTATCCAACTCCACCTGGGCAACAGCCTTAGAATGGAAAATGTTCCCAAAGCACTGCCGATTCTAGTGTTTAAGCTAGTATTTAACAAATTGGAGAAGCTTAGCAAAGGTGTACATTTTTGTACCAAAAGCGAGTCTACCCTCTTTCCACCATTTAGCCACATAGTCATGAAGAGAGGGTTCATGCAGCCACATAATCTGGAACTTAAAAGGGGGTGACCGAGGCACACTAACTGAAGAAACTACAAGCTTGATAGGCCAATGGTCAGACCCCCTCCAATCCAAAATTTTAGAGCTAGAAGACCATAATCCACCAACCCAGAAGTAGGAAACCAAGAACCGATCAAATCTTTTAGAGATGCAATTATTCCCAATCCTTTGATTGTTCCAGGTGAATAATCCATTATTAGGCTTGACATCAACAAGATTCAAAGCAGAGATATTATCCTAAAGAAGCATCGCAAAAGGCTCCAACCTAGCAATACCCCCCCGCTTTTCAGCTAGCTCACAAATAGCATTAAAGTCCCCAGCCATAATCCAAGGATGAAAAGGCACCATGCTCCGAACAAATCTAATATGAGACCATAGAATTTGTTTACCTTGAAACTTGATAGGTGCATAGATATTAGAGAGGAGGATAGACTCCCCGGTCTCAAAACAGGAAGCGATCATCGAGATAGAAAACTTGCTGGCCATCCACCAGAGAGGGCGGATCCTCTGAGGATTCCAAAGGCAAGCCACTCCACCCACAGACCCTTGAGCACCAACACACTGACATTCGCCACTGCCCCACAGCTTAGGGGATAAACCAATCATGCATTCCACAAAAACCTTAGGCTCCTACAGGAACAAAACATCAGGAGATTGACTTCTAACGAACTCATGAACAACCTTTTGTCTAGGGCCGCTGTTTAGGCCCCTTACATTCCATGAAAGAACAATCATTTCAAAGAGCTCGAGAAGTGTGAATCCAAAGTCTTAACCGACCCTGACTCCACCAAAGTTTCCCCAGCTAACTTAATTTTTTCCATATTCTTCTTCCTGCCAAGCTTTGAGGATTTCTCCCCCAACCCTTTTTTGATATCCTTTTGATGAAGACCCAGAGGAGAAGGAGAAGACCTGTTATTCCTCACTACATCTACTCCTATATGCAAAGCCACAATAGGACCATCTCCCCCATCCTTCTTCATTTCCATAGTAGGAGCCATCTCCACTTGGACATCCATTTGATGATTGGTCACCAATTGCAAAGCTCCAGTACCTTGTGCATCCTGAGTATCCCCAAACAGAGAACCCTCCTGCCCAAAACACACAATACCTTGATCCAAATTCACCGACCCCGGGTTCACTTCTTGTGGACCCAGATCATCCAAAATCTCAAATTTGTTAAAAGAGTCTTCATCTTGTCTTTCCTTCCAGGTCCTCTTTTGGCCTTAGTTTCTGTTACAATTCTTCACAGGGGCGAAGCCATCAGAACCATCACCATCCCCAGGAATGGGGTTCTTTCCCTTATCCTCCGTAGGTGGGTTACGGGAAGGCTGAGAAATAGGAGGCTCTACAGGCTTAGCCCTTGGACATCTTCATTGCAAGTGACCATATTCATGGCATAGACAACATCAGAAAGGGAGAGTTTCATAGTCCAATGACTGTACCCAAGAGTAAGGACCCACAAACATATCCAAAGAATCCGGTAATGGTTTACTAAGATCAATTTCCACACAAATGCGAGCAAAAGTGATTACCTTTTTAAACTGAGTCTGTGGCAAGGAACCAACCGGCTTCCCAAGCATCGACCCCAACAGATGCAAAACATCATCCCGCCAGCATTCCACAGGAAACTGTGGGAGCCGAACCCATACCAGGACACGAGTTGGAAGCTCCTCAGCAGGGTTAAAACCAGCATGCCACGGTTGAAGAAAAAGACCAACCTGATTATAGAAATAAGGGTCTCCTTCGAAGACCTTATTTCGATCCACCATGCAATCAAAGGTAACCATGAAATAATTATTTGCCAGAAGCTTTATATCCATCTCACCCTCCGACATCCATGTCTGTCGAGCCCAGGATTCTAGAAATTGCATCGATATCCTCATACCCAAAAACTTACAGTAAAAAGAGTGCCTTGAATAATATTCAATATCCTCCTCAACCATTTCCAAAGGAATAACCAGTTTTGGCCTCTCCTTGCAGCGTTCCAGGCAACCATTAATATTCGTGATCCGAGCTCCACTAGACGAGCCCACTCCATCTACCCCAGCTTCCGACACAAACAAATTATTATTAAAGACTTTCGAAGCGTGTTGAGGAGACTTCACACCAAGCGCTGAACGGAAATCCATTAGAGGGTTAGCACCCGAGGTCTCCCCAGGAGACATAATACCTAACTTATATCGGGCATGCAAAGCCTTCAGGAAAAAACTCTGAAACAAGGGTTTCAAAGCCCCACCCACAGCTCACCACGATCCATTGGCCAAAGAACAAGAGACACCACTGAATGGAGTCCTTACACAGACCAGGCACCAAAGGCATGCCCTTAATTGCACACCCGTGGCTCCCAACAACACCCCACACTCTGGCCAGCGCCAAAGAATAGACCACACGCAGGAAAGAAGGAAAGAAACCACCGTAGTGGCCACACCCAACACCTCACCCCCAAACGCAGCCAACAAATCCCCCCTCCAAGCGCAGATTCAAACCAGAATAGGAAATGAGCTAGGGCATGGACACCCTAGCTCGGCAGACTGCAGATGCACGCCATCCGAAGATCTGATCCTATTATAATGCTTTTTCAATTACAAATAAGAAAGTTATTTAATATAAAATTTAAATGTATTATTAATTTTTTTTAGTTTTATTTTTTTACGGTAAAAAGTTAATTTCATTAAAATGTTTTTAATGCTTACATTATAATATTTGTTTTATTATAAGTAAATAGTTTTTTAATAAAATATCTATTATGTGATAATGTTTTTGATATAAAAGCAGCAAAAACAAGGGTGTTGTCCCATCAGTACAAGGCACCAAAGGCCATCTAGAGTAAGCACATTAGCAGCATAGTGACAACAGAGAGAAAGCCATCACCCACAACAAGTCATATCAAAAACCAAAAAGTAATAGTAAACATAGGATAAACATAGTCCATCATGCAAGCATGATACAGAACAAACGAGTCCAAAGCCCCCCAGGGTCAAACCAGAAAAAAACAACATTAACATATAAAAAGTCATAGATAAAATGACAAAAACAAAAAGACCCACATGTCTAATTCTTTTCCTCCCTGCAAGGTTTATCTTGAATAGCAGTCACCCAATCCGCCGTGAGGATCTCGAGCAGCTCCTTAAAACCAACATCTTCTTCACCATCATCTGCAGACTTGTCCTTCTGCAGCAAGCATAGACTAGTAGCCGACCTATGCATGACCTTCAGGGAAAAGTTTGACACCTCTTGAACCTTTTTTTCCAACCTATCCATTCTCCCTTTCAGCTTTCCAACTTCTTCCCAAGCCTGCTCTTTTTCATTGCGATCTTCTTGCAAGGGGGCTTTCCCCTTGTCCATATTAGAGGCCAGGGGAATAATTTCCATCACATTGGCACTAGTAGGGCCCTTCTTCAAGCTTTCAGACACATGGGATGCGCTACTCACCTAGACAGACTGGTCTTCCCCACCCGCCACCTTTTTCTCTTGGCTTTCACTGTCACTCCCATTTCCATTATCCGAATCCGAGGCCTCCTTGAGACTTCCCACCTTGTCCTACTTAAGGACCAGTCTATGAGATCGACGGGGGGTGTTAGCTTCATCAGTAATCTCAATGTCGGAGTCAATTTGATGGAGGAAAAATTTAGTTTTCTTGGAGGCTTTAGCCTTAGGTCGTGGGGTAGGGGCAAGACGCTTTTCCTTACCCGTAACCCCCAAACCCTTGGTAGGGGATGTTCCATGAGAAAGGGCTTTCAAGGCAAGATTTTTTAGGCATTTTTTCTTACTCAAGCCCAGCGTATCCAGAATGCTAGCAAAGTGGGGAGTAGAGGAAACCAAGGTTTCATCAAGAGTGGGGAGAGACAACACTTCTTGCACAGTGATAGGTCGAGGAAGGCAAAGGGCCATATGAAAATGATAAATCCTAGACATAAGGCCTTGGTACAGGATAGTATAATTCTTTCCAGAAATTGAGGCTTCATTAAACTCCGCCATAGTGTTATCAAGAGCATGAAACAAGAAAAAAGGAATGGAGATATGCTGGCGATTCCTAAGGTGGTTGAGGAAATTAAAGTGGTAATAGTAGTAGACCCCATACCTTCCTTCCAATGTGAAGTATTCATGATCACCATACAAATTCTATCCCACGGCTCCGGCAGTGCCTCGTGGTCAAAGCCACCCCGCAACTTGACAAGTTTCTCCTCACCATGAAAGAACTGATTTAGACTAATCTGGTCCAACACCTTGGTAGTTTTCTTCCAAGTTTGACCACTATTCAAAAGCCCTGTAACTCTGGAAATAACCTCCTCAGAGACTTCAAAGGAAATGCTGCCAATGGTAACCCTACCATCATTCTAAGAGGTGACAAACTTAATAAACAAGCCCTCATTGTGACCAGTCATGGCCTCCATATACTGGGCAATTCTACCTTCTTTGTAAATGTGCCAAATAGTGGCATCTGCCTTCCACTCGTCACACCTGTCTGACTCCACATGCACTTTGTCCCCACCCATAGAGCCCATACCAAAGTCGCCAACCACCAGAATAGGAGAACCAGGCCACAAGAGCTGGTAATCAAATCTAGAAGCATCGAAAGGAAAAAGGCTGACGAAAAGTGACCAGAAAAGTAAAAAATGAAGGCAATAAATGCCACATATCGCTACCTACGCAAAGGTAGCAGCTCCCTCGTGCGAATCGCCCACAGAACATAAGGGCATGATATCAGCATAAAACTTAGCCGTCTCAAAAAATCTCATAAGATCCACTAACTTACAAAGTTCAACACAAAAATTTAGGGGGTTCAAAAAATGATGACTCCATCAGTCCGTAGGGGTAGAAAGATTCACCATACCATTGGCCTAGAAGAGGCCGTACATACCATTGGATAAAGACATGATATCCATCACCTCACATAGCGGCCAATTATTCAAAATCATGCTCCCGCCAAAAGTACTAACCAAAGTTAGTAGGAGCCCAGCTAATATAAGTAAGCACCTTCTAGGACTGAACATTTAGATGTTTGAGATCATCCCTTAAATACACCAGAGTCTATGGGGGCAAAAAATCCACTTTTCACCAACACCGAAACCCTTCAATATCAAGACCCGCCGCTGCCATGCTGTCAGTAGTCGCATTCCCCTCTCTAAAGACATGCTGGATAAAAAAGTCATGAAGACCATTTAAGAGTGAGAAAATATCTGCCATAATACCTTTTAGAGACCACACCTCCTTCATCTTGCCTTTAGTGTCTTCCACAATTAGCATCGAGTCACCTTCTATTTCCATGGTCTTGACGCCGAGTGACAGTGCAATCTTAAGACCCCAAAGGAGAGCCAAGCCTTTAGCTTGGTTGCTAGTATGATCATTCAATCTCCCAGCATAGGCCACCACCAGGAAACTGATATGATCCCTGATAATACCTCCTCCGGCTACCATACCTCCCCTAGCCGTCCCATCAAAATTAAGCTTAACCCAGGGCGGCTTAGGGGTTCTCCACCTAGTATGCTTTCTTATGATCATTACAGAATTATCAAATCTCTGAAACTCACTAGGAAAATTCCAAATGGTAGCTATGCTTCTATCCCAAGTAGTTGGGGGATTTTTAGGCGTCTTCCATTTGCAAGTCAAAATGTTATCCAAGAGAAGATTATTAAGGATTATCAGCAGACCATCCACATTGTTCACCATTTCTCTGAAAATCTTGTTATTCCTTTCTTTCCACAGGCACCAACAAATGTGAGGTGGAATAAGTTTCTAGAGGAGTTTGATTAATAGATGATTGGAGGGGCATTTCTAATTCAAGATGAATTGGTAAATATCTCTATCAAAAACCCAAGAGATGTTCAACCTTTGTAAAACATTCTACCAGACCTGGGCAACAAACTGGCAGTGGATAAAAAGATGGGAGATGGTTTCTTCTTCCCTTTTGCAAAGAGTACACCAATTAGGGAATTGAAAGCCCCTCTTGACAAGGTTGTCAATAGTTAAAATTTTCCCATGGATGGAAGTCCACCAAAAGAAATTTATTTTAGGGATGAGCCGATGAATCCACACCTTCTTCCAACACTACTCATCACCGCCAAACCTAAGTAGCAGTTGATAAGCAGACTTAACAGTGAACTCCCCTAAGTGGTTCCTTATCTAGAAATTTTTGTCCTCCTTGGGAAATAGAGGGAGTCTAACCGTATTCAAAAGCTCTTGGAGCTTTGCAACCTTTGACAGAAGGTTAGGCCAATGTAAGAAAGACAACTTGAGAATTTTCCATCTAGCTCTGGGTGAGGTATAATCAGTAATATAAGTACTAATGAGATCTTTAGCGTGTTCCCTCAATGTATTAAAATGACTATCAATAAGGGGTCTACTCCCAATCCAGCTGTCCTCCCAGAACCTAATTGATCTCCCATTACCAATTGACCCCTTCCTTCAAGAGGGTTCTACACTTAAGAATATTGTTCCAAATTTTAGAGCCTAGAGGGAGACCAACCAGGTCCAAAGCTCTAAAAAAATGTCTCTAATTAAGGTATTTAGATTTCATTATTTTGCACCATTCAGCCCTTTCCTGCACCAAACTCTAGCTAATATTGGAAATAAGGGCTTTGTTCAGATTAGTAATCTTCATGATCCCCAGGCCCCCTTGACATTTGGGGTGACAAAAAGTGTCCCAATTCACCAGAGCTAGTCTTTTCTTCTCCTCCACTCCTGTCCAAAGAAAGAATCTTTGGATTCTTTCCAACTTTTCAGCCATGGAGCCTGAAATCCTAAAGAGAGAGAGAAAGTAGATCAGAATGCCTTGAAGGGAGGCCTTAAGAAGTTGGAGTTTACCAGCATTACTAAGGAGTTGGCCTTTCCAACCAGTAAGTTTCTTTTGCATTCTCTCCAAAATACTATTCCAAAAGCTGTGACACCTCCTTAACAGTAAGCGGAAGGCCTAGGTAGACTCCCGGAAGAGAAGCACCAAGACAACCCAGGATGGATAAATCTTAGCTTGGAGATCAGCTCTAGTGTTGAAGAAATAAACACTACTTTTGTTATAATTTATACATTGACCAGAAACACAAGCATAATCTTGAAGGAGGCATTTCCATTCTCTGGCTTCAATCACAGAGGACTTTCCAAAAAGAAACGTATCATCAACAAACTGTTGGAGAATAGAGGGGGGTAGAGAGGAGGCAACTTTAATCCCCTGAATTTTCCCTGAGTTGAGCAAGGATAGAAAGTTCCTACCAAGAACCTCAACCACCATAATGAATAGGTAGGGAGAAAGGGGATCCCCCTGCCTAAGCCCTTTTCCTACCTTAAGGAAACCCTAGGGAATCCCATTGACTAGCACCGAATACTGAACAGATTCCACACACTCTCTAATGATGCCAATCACTCTATCATTAAAGCCAAACTTAGCAAGGACAAAATACAAAAACTTCCATCTGACCCTATCATAGGCTTTAGAAATGTCAAGTTTAAAAGCCATACCTTGGTTCTTTCTTTTCTCCATAGAATGAATTATTTCATGAGTCATAATAGCAACATCCAGGATTTGTCTTCTTGGCATGAACCCATTCTGACATCTACTGATAATTTTGTCTAATAAAGGCTTTAATCGGTTGACAAGGACTTTGGAGAAAATCTTGTAGATAGTGTTACAAAGACTTATAGGTCTAAAGTCAGTCATGTGCATAGGATCTTGCACTTTAGGAACTAGCACAATAAAAGTATTGTTTAATTTCTTTAAAAATTTACCAGTCCTAAAGAAATCTTTAACAACCATGGTAATATCGTAGCTGGCAATGTCCCAATATTCTTGAAAGAAAGCCGGGGGGAAACCATTTGGTCCTGGAGCTTTATAGGCTCCCATAGCAAACATAACAGTTTGAACCTCTTCCTCGGTCACAGGGGCACAAAGTTGGAGATTTTTGTGCTCACTAATACCATGCGAGAGGTGTCCTAGGAGCCTCGCCTGAAGCTCATCAGAGGGGGAAAGACCAGTATCAAAGTAGATATGTCTAAAATACTGTTCAACAACCTCACCAATTTTGTCAGCTTCCTTGACTTCCTGATTAGCATCATTCATCAAATACTTGATAGTATTCCTCTTCTTATGTCTACTGGTCATCCTATGGAAAAAAGAAGAGTTCCTGTCACCCTCCTTCAACCATTAGACCCTTGATCTCTGCTTCCAGTATATTTCTTCTTTACTTAAAATATCCTTCCACTTTTTCCTCCAGTTTTCTTCTTCAACATGGATAGGTTGCTGAGAATGGCCTGAGGCCATAAGCTTTTGGAACCCCTCAAGCTTGTCCTTGACCATCTTTTTAGTTTTGAAGAAGTCACCAAAAGTCACCTTGTACCAACCTTTGGCTTCTTTTCTAATAAGCTCCAATTTTTGGGATATTCTATACATTTCAGAGCCTTGAACAGGGTGGCTCCGCCAAGTCTCAATATATTTTCTAAAATCTTGGTGAGACATCCACATTATCTCAAATCTAAAAGGGCGTGGGCCCAAAAACGGTTTGTTCAACCACTGAAGGATGATAGGACTATGGTCAGAGATAGTCTTGGGGAGGGAGGCATTGCATCCAAGGTCCGAACCGGTCGAGACAAGGACCCCATCCAACCGAACCTGAATAAGTTGAATGCCCTTTCTATTGTTCGACCACGTGAAATGATTTCCCTTTAACTCCAAGTCAAACAATCCAAAAATGTTAATGAATTAAGCCAAATCATTCATACTATCACTATAGTCCATTAGGCCACCCAACTTCTCTGAAGGAAAAAGGGGGGAATTGAAGTCTCTAGCCACCATATACAAAGCATTGTTGTTACTCAATATTAAGGAAGATGCTTCCTCCCACATCTTCTTTCTTTCTCCTCTAGAATTCGGTGCATAGATATTAAACAAATGCCAGGTAAGATTAACAACTTTAAGCATCACGACATGGTAATTCTGAGAAAAAGAAAAGGCTTTTCCCAAAACTTTAGTAGGATTCCACAGGGTGGAAAGACCTCCCGAAGCACCATCCGCCTCGCTATAAAAGAAGGAAAATCTCAACCAAATTTTGTTGATAATAGAGGAAAATGTTTGGTAAGTCATTTTGACTTCCTGGAGTAAAAGGATATCAATCTTCATATCAATAATATATTGCCTTAAGGCATATTGTTTTAGAGGACTGTTTAGTCCTCTCATGTTCCATGATAGGAACTTCATTTCTTACCTTGGTGAGTTGAATCAAGGGTAGATTGCCTACCATTGGCAATGTCCCTGGCCATGGCTTTATGCCTAGACAATCTCTCCGAAGGTCTACCAACTCTACTTTCCATTCCAACATCCACTTTCTTACTCCTCATTTTCCTTTTTGAGTTCTACCAGTCCTCCAAGGTATCACTCTCTGACTGGGCTATCAAAGGACATGATTTAGAGATCGGGGAGAGAAAAAAAACCTTAGTTACCTCCCTAGAACAGTCTTCAGTAGGAGCCGGTTGAGAAGTGGGAATACCTGAGTTAGTAAGAACTTAGAGGGGGTGGATAACAAGGCACTCTCCAAACACTGAGAAATGGCTGAAACGTCCACTGAGGTCTCACATCCAGGATTGTTAGCACCATTGACATCCAACTTCTTCTTGGAAAAGTCCAGACACACATCAGACATAAGAAAGGACCCAAATGTTTCCTTTCCCTGATGAACACGGGATCCCGACACCAAATCCGCATCCAATAACAGAGAGACTTCACCCTCTTCCAGCCCTTTGGAGCAGCTTATCTTTAAGTTAGTTTCCATCTTTTCCCCTGAGACAAGGGATTTTAGCAGTTCATTCAAGCCATTAGTGAAGGGGTAGTCATGTAGATCACCCAAATTTAATGACTCATCAACCCCACCGGTGTTAGGGTCCAACAGTTTATCCTGTAACATCAGAGGATTGGAAGGATTTTTATCCTTTAGTGGAGCATCCTTTATGACAACCTTCTTGTAGTCAGAAATAACATGACCCTGTTTGCCACACTTCTAGCAGAATAGGGTGGTGTTCTCATAAACAATAGCTTGAGTCCACTTCCCCATTTAGATTTAAGAATGATAAAGTTGCGAAGAGGTTTGTTAATGGAGACATTAATACAAAAATGAGAAAACACCAACCTGTATTTTTCCAAAGTGACTACGTTCGCCACCACGAAGCTACCAAAGGAGTTCCCAATCCATCGAAAGATCCTTTCATCCCAGAATTCCAGCGGAACGCTAGGCAAACGAACCCAAACAAGGGCCAAACGGGTAAGGTCCGCTGAGGGGTCAAAACCTGGTCTCTATTTAGCCAGAGAAAGAAAATGCTTACCATAGGCCCAAGTACCAGAGAGGACAAGAACCAAGTCCTCCTCAGCAGTAAACTTAAATAGGAAAAGACCACCAGGCATTGCCGAGATAGACACGCTACCCTTCAACTTCCATTTATCATTAGCCCATCTACGGACCATATCAATCATTGGCCAGAAAGCCAAGAATATTCCCACCAAAGCCAGGTGAAGCGAACCAACAACCTCCTCCATCACATCGTCAGGAAGGCAGAGCTCAGTACCTTCATTTGATAGAGAAATCTCAGGACCAATCGACTCTAGGGCACTAATTCTAGACCCTGAAAGGATATATTTCCAACCAATCTTGGAGGAGCCAATCCCCTGGTGGTCCCCATCGTCCCCACTAGGTGGAGATTTAGCAAGCACATTGGAGTTGCCCAAGACAAAATCCACATCCCCAGAATGCAAATGTGAGCGAATCTTTTTTATAACCAGTGGAGGGTCAGGCTGGGGGGAGATAGAGGTCTCCCCAGAACCTGCAGGCATGAACGAAATTTGAAAAAAGCAGGGCGGGAGTTGCAGGGTGGGAGTAGGTTGGATGATGATTTATATGTGATAATGTTCACTATGATATAACACAATAGTTTAATATATTTAACATAATAATTATATAATTCATATATAACATGTACAAATCATATCACATACAAAAACAAGCAAATAGTGCAATGGATTAATAGGTTTGATTTGTAATTGAAGGGTTATGGGTTCAACTCTCATTGTGGGTTAAAAAATTAATATATTTTTTAATTAATTAATTTATTACTAATTTGATTGAAAAAGTTATTAATTAACAAAATTGTAATCATAGTTGCAGCCTATCATGGTCTCAAATTGGCTAAAACGAAAGGTTTTAAAAAAGTCTGGCTTGAGGGAGATTCTCTGAATATTATAAACAATTTGAAAAATATTTCTCCTCCCTCTTGGACTATTGAGTCCCTAATGAAGGATTATTTAGATATGTTAAAGTCATTTGATGAGGTTTATATATCACATATCCTTAGAGAAGGAAATGGGCTTGTAGATATCTTCACAAACATTGGTGTTAGAAATTTTAGGGAGTGGGGTCATAACGACCCTCTTCCTATAGAGGCTATTACCATGATAAATAATGAGTGCTGAATTCATATGGCTTAAAGTCCTATTATGGTGGGCGACTTGCAAGCTTCTTACCACATGGCATAATGCTATGAATAAGAATGTGATGCAAGATTTGAATCAAGAGTTTCATATGGGTGCCGAGTGCTGTAAAAAAAGAAATGTTATATTCCCCTATCCTAGCTCTGGCCTCACACAGATTTTGGGTAGTTTTGGCATTGTGTTCCAGAGTATTCTTGGTACTGGGCTTTGTGTCTATAAGTTGGTTTCTGGTGTGAATTGCGGCAATATGGGGGGTGATAGAAATTGGGTCGAACCCAAATCTTGTGATGTTGTGAAGGAGAATGAGGTATGGAAGGTGCTGGTTAAGGGTGGATTAGCCCCCTATCTGTAAAGACTTCATGGAAACAACCCTTAGGTGATGAAGCTCTTTCTTAAGGGTTGGAACAACAAAGTTCTTAAACTTTATGGGACTGAGTTTGAGGTGAATGAGGAATTCATCACTGTAATTATGGGTCTACCTATGGACGGTATGAATGTTTTTAGGGATTAAAAGGAGGTGCAGACTGTAATGAAAATTTTCTTCAAAGATGATGAAGAGAAGGACTTAAAGATTACTAAGAGTGGTGGCTATCAACACAGCTCCCTTAAGGCTTTATGGGGGGATGCTGTGGAGGAATTGATGTGCTACATTACCCTAGAAGGCTGTTTCTTGGTAGTGAGTAACTGCCATTTCATTCTATTAAATCACTTTGGTCACAAGAGGAGGGTCTCTTTCCCATTTTATCTTCTTATGTCTCTGGATGCGGGGATTAAGGATCACAAGAAGAATCCAAAAAATCATGTTTTACATGTCGGGTTAATTCTCCTGATTTCTAATTATGCAAAATCTTTTGAGGTTCCCAAACCTATGGCCACCCCAAAGGGTAAAAAACCTGTGGAAGGGTATGATATGGCTTCTGATGATGAACCTATTAGTAAAAGGGCCAAGAGAAGGAAGCTAATTTTGGGTAAAGAGGATGACTTATAGGATGATGTGAAGTTTGTGCCAAATTCTCTTACCTCTCTAGAAGGGGGTATACATAGCCATCCCTCAGGAAAGAAGAAAAAAAGGTGAAGGTTGTGACAGTGGTGCTTATATAACATGTAGTGATGAACCTGTTGTTGTGGTGCCAAGTAGGGGCCCAAAGATTAGGAATGATTTGTATGGAGAGGCTTCCTCTCCGCCTTCGGCCACCAAGATGAAGGACATTGGGGAAGCTAGTGGGAAGAAAAGGGTGTTGCGGTCTGTGAGTTAGATTCTGGAGCAGGGTTGACCTCTCACTATTGCGGACGACATCTTTGTTGATGATTCCTCAAGCGTTCAACCGACTATGCTAATGAAAGATAAGTATGGGGTTTCTGCTTGTGTTCTGGAACCCTAGGGTGAGGACCCAAAGAGGGTTATGAAGAGAAAAGTGGTGGCTGAAGGAATTGCTAGCTCAATCCGCAAGCTTAAAACTCTGGTCATTGTGGAAAAAGGTAAGGAACCCCCTGTTGAAAAGGATATAAATAGCTCTTTTGAGGAGGAGGGTGCCTTGGGTAAAGGTGTTTTTAATATTGATAGAAATGATTTGTCTGATGTGCTTAGCACTGTGCGTGAGGGGTCTCTTATTTTCTTTAAGCTTTTTAAGTGGTTTTTCCATGAGCTCAATAAAATGAATGTCAGAGTTAGGGGTGTGGTTAAAAAGATTGAGGGGTCCTTTGTTCAGAACCAAATTGATGAGCTTTTTGAATCCTTAAACAGTCTAGTGGACACGGTGGCAGAGGAAACCCTCAAAATGAAGCAAAATATGGAAGAAAGAATCCTCAGTTTTGAGGAACAAATGGGGAAAGTTTGGGACTATCTGTTGAGAGAAGGGGAGGGTCATAAAATTGTTGGGATTTTGAGTTTGGTGCTGTTGCTTCTCCTTTGGTTAGTGCTAAGAAGAGGAAAGATACTACCGATGATGATGGGGGTGTTGCTACTGGTAAGCAGATGGGTGAAGCTGTTGCTGCTGGGAAGAATGGTGAAAAATGTATTGTTTTGATTTCTAAGGTTAATACGAGTGGCCCTAGAGCATGTACAAGGAACAAAACTAAAGCTTAGGGAGGAGCTTTTGGGAAGGAAAGTTCTGATGTTTTTTATGATGCATAGAAAACTTTCAACTGTGATGTAGAGGTGACAAACATTCTAAAAAGTATGTAGTGTTGTTGGATGCTTCTCCTTTTTGGCTGCTTTTTTGCTGATGGGTTGCTACTGTTGGGTTGTATGCTGATGTTTTGCTTTTATCTATAGTTCAACTAATTTCTTTGTAAAGGGTTCCAGGCCCCTTCAAAACCCGTTATTTACCTCTAATCAAAAACAAAATTATAATCATAAAAAAAACAAAATAAACATGTAGTGCAATGGATTAATGTGTTTTGTTTATAATCGAAAGGTTGTGGGTTCAACTCTCATTTGGATTCAAAAGTTAATATATTTTTCAATTAATTTATATTTTGAATTGTTTAATAAAGAGACTCTCAAAGACTTTTTGTCATTCTCTCTTAGGATAACTATGATTTAAATTAGTTTTAGACTGACCGTGTACAAATATTTTGTAAGGCCCATAGTCAGTTGGATTGTGGACATTATGTTTTGTTATTATTCACATGATTGTACTTGGATATATGTGAGGGCCATCATTAGTTGGCCTTATGGACATCATATTTTGGTTGCTATGCTCATGATCATACTTCAATGATAAATTATACTTTTATCCTATACTTTGTGTTGGATGGTTGCGAACATTGAAATTATTCAAGAATATATTTTTTAAAAAGATCTTGAATAGTTTTTAGTTTTAAATATGTTAATTTACAAAATTACTTTTATATGAAATAGTAAAAAATTGCCACCTGCACATCAATTTTTACTTGAAGAGTTTTTCTTCTCTTAAACAAATAAGTTAAATAATTCTTCAATTAAATAAATACTGTTAAAGTATTATATTTGAGAAAATAAATAAGCTCGATGATGATGAATTACTTTATATTGCTACCATTGAACATTCAACTTCATGCTTATAAAAGAATGAATAACTTCATCATATTCAATAAATTTATGAAATTATTTTAAATCAATCAAATTGAAAACATATTATGAATAGTTTTATTCTTATCATTCCAAGATACTAACCTTAATTTTATTGAATTCCACTTTGAGCACCAGATAATTGATACAATGGATGTATCAAAAAATGAATAAAAAATCATTGTTTCAAGCCCACATGGCTCTGTAAACTCAAACAATGTTGTTGAAACCATTATGGACAAATGTGAAAGAGTTGTTTTGGATCATTGTAGCAAAATTCTCGAACAAATTGAAAACACCAGCTTAATGATCGAAGATGTTGATGAACTAGAAATATTGCAAAAAAAGTTAAAGAGGTGTATACAAAAGTAGCTGCATTTCCAAAGTTTCTTAAAGAAGTATATCGTGATCAGTTTAAAAACAAAGGGTGTAATACAATTCTCATTAGTGAAGAATTTGTCATGTATTTACACCATTACAATGAAGTTTTTTTTTTATAGTCTACATCTTATTTTACCTTCAACAAATCTTATTTAATTTGATATAGTTTCAAAATGGTTGTATGACTTATGGATATTACTTATATGATAAATTATGATACTAATGCATTTATGTATTCAAATATATGTTGCATAGTTCAGAAGAAGGTTTTTATATACATTATAGATGGTTATATGGGTTTTGAATTACATTTATGACATGGATTATTAATGTTATGGTTTATGTACAAACATAGAGAATAAAAGATTTATATAAATTCATACAAACATAGATTTATATTGTCATGGATAATATTTATATTATTTATAATGTATTAAAGTATATGATGGATGGTTAGAATAAACATGTTTATATAATTTAACAATGATTATGTCTTATAGATTTTCATTATATGATGGATAATTAGTGCTATTGTTTATGTAACATAATATGATTTCGTTTATTTTCAAAATATAAATATTACATATATATCACTAATACCTCAATATATATATAATCCTAACTCTAACCATAATCCTAATCCTAACCGTAATCCTAACCCAAACTCTAACCTTAACCATGTTTGACCCCTAACCATAATTTATATTAAATATACTAAAATATTATTATTTATCTAATAATATAATAAAATAATATTGTATAATTATATATTAATTCATGTTCTGCTACTAGCTTATCTATCTTAATATATTAATCTATATATTATACACTGAGAGATATCATTTTTGAGGCATATTTTTTAAATTCAAAAAAGCAAAAAAGGATATCTCTCGGTGTATAATATATAGATTAATATATTAAGATAGATAAACTAGTTATTTTTTATTTGAAAATATTTAATCTATTGTAGAACATCTTTCAACATAATAAAAATAATAAAAATATAAATAAACATAAGATAAACAATCTACATATTTATATTAAAAAACTTTAAAAATAAGATATTACAAACATAATTTTAAATGATAAGTAGGAGGCATTTTCCTCTCAAGATATGATACTAATATAGGATTCAACAACAAAGTTTTTAGGTCAATTTCATTGATTCATATTTAATGAGTAGGGGTTCACATGAATCCATCAAATATGGGTCAATGAGTTTGACTAAAAAATTACATAGTTGAATCTTATAATATGATAAAATTTTAAATCCTAATAACATTTTTATTTAAGGCGAGAACAACTCAATATATTATGCATGTGTAGCTTTTACTCAAGTTAATTTTTATAGACTTATAAAATCATAAAATCTTAAAATAAAATAAAAGCTCTAAATATATAACAAAAAATATTAATTATTTTCTTCTTTTTTTCTCTTTGTATTCTTAATAATTTAATTCAATAAAATCTAATATTAAAAATGTTTCAAAATTAGAAGATACAATTATATGTTTTATGGTAATTGTTTTGATACACATCAAATTAATTCCTTAATTTTAGATTGTAATTGTATATGATTTTTAACCTCAATTTTTTAGATCATACTCTATGATCATTCTTCTCTCTAACTACATTGACATGAAAATCATACAAAGTTACAATCTATAAATCTTAAATTAATTAATTATAATCCACAAAATAAATTTTTATTACGACGATAGACGTAATCCTACAATGACAACATTGTTTATAGGAGGTCAACACAATCTGTCACAAAAGAACACAAAAACAAACACATTAATTATATAATAATAATAAGATATATATCAACATATTTTATATAAATTATATTTAAAATATATTGTAATGCCCCACCACGAAACCCTAGAGGAAGTTGCAATTCACCACTTAAATGCACCAATTTTTTTTTGATTAAGTATAAATAACATGTAAGATAAATACACATTGCCAACATCCTCTAAGGCCACGAGACAAAGATTACTTTAAATCCAAAACAACAACAAACATTACTATAAACTGAAACATAAACACTTAAGGAAATGAGACAACATACATTCCATACAAGATAACTTGCAACGAAGGGAAGAAATACCAAAAGATTTCAATTAACAATATATAAACCATAAGATTACAACACTCATTCCCTGAATGAGGTAATTCCAATAAAATGATTACAAATACAAATTCCACCTCGATAACAACTGAGGGGTAACAAAATACAATAAGAACTGAAAGAAATAAGCGTGAGAAGAATCTGATTCCCACGATCTCTCCAACTGGAAAACATGATCACACGAACATGAAGAAGAACCAACGGATTAAGAAGCACGCCACCCGACCACGGGGAATCCAAAAGGTTCCACTCCCTTCGTGCTAGGAGATAGTAACCATGAATTCCTACCCAAGACCATCTACCACTAGACATGGGTCACACAAAGCTGATACAAAATAAATACAAGACCTCGTCACATGACTGAATGGTCATACACACAACTCTGGTACGAACTCTCACAACCCAACATAGGTTACATTGTTTCTAGACATAGAATAGATCAAGAGTGCCACATATAACATAAACAAACTACTGACTTAGGAAGAGTGTCATCGCATAGCTCGTCAAGGGATATCCTCTGGGAATCTTCCTAGGCTCTGGCCCCCACCTTGGGTTGTCTTGGTGGCCTCTACCGAAATCCCGACACCCATGCTCACTCATGCGGAATCAAATAGCTCTCATGAAGATGAGATAGATGATCTTGCCATTCTAGGCCTTCCCGTCTCATCCCAAGTCTACAACAAGCCCTTGGGTCCATGAGCGAGGCATACTTAATCTTATTTAATGTTTGATGCATCCTAAACTTCTAAAAGTTTATTTAGTTATCACTAAATTAACCAACTTACAAAGGGTTATCCTGGCACCACTTTGTGTGCTGACGCCCATTGTAAGCCACTCTCCTAAGACAACACACACGGTAATAACCAGAATAGGTAACTAGATAAACACAACCTCTCCATTCAAGGAGGTAACAATCAAGAACTCACTCCAACACTGGAGGCAACAAGGTTAAGCCCTCTCCAAACACTGGAGGAAAACAACAAAACAAAACCACTCCATTCAAGGAGGCACATATTACAAAACCCGTACGTGAAAACCGAGTGAAATGACATGGTGAAACTATACAAATTTTCCATAACACATCAAAGGTTGACTCACATGCCACAACCAATATTGATAAAAGAATCCCTAAATGGAAGACTTTCAATACATTCACACTAATTCCACAACACAACAAAGACGAACAATTAACCATTGAGAACATTGCAGACAATGAAGTGAGCTACTGTTCGGATTTCCTAAATCCAATCAAACACAGTATTCATGACTTGCATTTCTCCAATCAATTGAACCTATCTCTTTTCACGACATAGAAATATTCAAAGAAAAAATCATTTACTCTAAACCACACATCCATATTCTAAAATCCAAACATTTCAATAAATAACATCATTGAATTGTAATCAATCCAGTTAATAACTCTACATCTCACAATCATATATCGTAATTAAATCCATTTGTTTTATAAAGCATTGGATTAAATAAATTACTCTTTATTTCGACCTAGCAATAAATCAACAACTCAATCTCAAATGATTCATTAAATCCTTCGTTACTTCTAAGTTTTCTCATTTGTATTCTATATTTAGAACAATTTGATAAGGAGACTTTTAGATCAAATAACTCAGTCTTTCTTTCAATTCACATTAATAACTCAACTAAATCTGATCTCTACTTGAATACGAATACATTCCAACAAATTTACTTACTACTTAAATCACACTGTTGACATTTAAGCATCTATAACAATTCTTTATATTTCGTATCCCAATCTCATATCTTATTAAAAATCAATCTTTAAACTAAAAGAATTTGATTATCTAGACTCTACCCTTTAAAATAAATCCTTGACTAAGCAAAATTCAATGTTCTAAATAATTCATTTGAATATAAAAATCCTCTTTTGCTTCTTTTCTGAATCAAAATCATCTTACAGTTATCTATGTTTGAAACTATCCCTTAAATTTCATTTGACACAGTTATCCGTAACAATCAAGATCCAATTATAAATAAATCAAACTGTTGACACATAAATCCTCTGATTGGACTAAGTCAATCGTTATCTCTAAGTTTCACTATTATATTCCAAATCAAGATATTTTAATAAATAAGTGTTTAAATTAAATCGCTTAATCCATAATTCATCATAGGATAAATCAAACAAAGTCAAAATTCTAAATGAAACGGTTGATCATACTTCTATTCCATTTCATCTCAACAAATGAGATAACCGTTTTACGCTCCTCTTTCAACTATTACAATATTCTTTAACATATTCCTTCGAAACATTATTTTATGTTTCTAAGATTTACTATTTATTCCTGGAAATCAATAATAAAATTTCTAAATAAGGATATTCGATTAATTAAATGAACTCTATTTATTTCAACTTGATGATCAAAGTCAACTCCTTAAATAAATTACATTTTCATATATTTCAATTAATCATAGTTTGTTCCTTATTATTCTACAAAAACGAATATATCTTCAATGTACATTTAAATAATAGGTCAAAATCAATTCTTTTAAAAGAGATTACGACTATTTATTTAAATACAATTTCTTCAATAAAAAAAAAACTCACATGACCATTATAATATTTCAACTAATCATCTAACACCCTTTAATATGCCAAATGAAATATTAATTGAATAAACTTATTATTTTATTTGCATATAAATAAATTATTTAAAGTTTAAATTTAAACCCCCATCTTAAATTTCCATATATCACAATTTATTTAATTAAAATATTATATTTATATATATATATTTTAATAATATATAAATATAAATATATATATAATATTATAATATTATAATATATATAAAATATACATATAAATTACCCATTTTAAATAACATATGAACAGTAATCGAAGCTTTTATAACTTTTATACATATATTTTTTTTTTGGTTTTAACAAAGGGCCGAAGCCCTAAATTCACAGTCCCCTGCCTCCCGTGGCCGGCAGGGCTGTGTGCTTCACCCACCGCCCATCGCCACCCACAACGGCAGGGCTGTGTGCAAAGCACACAACATCCGTCGCCCATGACGGCGAAACTGTGTGCTTCGCACACAGTGATCATCGCCCGCGGGCGGCGGGGCTGTGTGCCGAGCACACAGTGCCGACCCCCTGTAGCGGTGATAGCGGTGGTGGCGGCAGCGGGGTTTGGCCTCCCCAGCCCCCCCAAAATAATTAAAATTTATTTGATTTGCAAATTTAAAATACAATTTAATCCCCCACAAAATAAATACCCCTTAAGAATTTCACAAAAGAATAAGCAGGGGCATTTTCCAGAAATTCAAAAAATTGGAAACCCTAGTATTTAAAAAAAATAGAACTATCTTTTTCAAAAAGAAAAACTCAACAAACTTGTAAGCTTTCAAAGATTTATCACATGGTTTTATGGGATTCCAACAACCTTTAAAAATTTCAACATAGCATGAAGAGTATTTGATCCATTCTCAAAATAATCAAGCAAGATTAAGGAAAAAACTTGATTTTTCTTCAACAATTTGAATCCTTCAAGCATGGTGATCTTCAATCCTTCCCTTGGATCCAACTTCAACCAAAAACCTCCTTCTCCTTCAAAATTCCAAGCAAAAACCATCCACCCCATTTTCCAAGCAAAAATTTATGAGCCATTTCCTTTAAAAATTAGGGTTTTATTCAAATTGGGTCAAAGAAAACCCCTAATATTCCCACTCACAAAATATAATTTAAAAGCATGGGGATTTTTCTAATTTTTTTTTTTTAATTCACATTCCAATTTTCAATTACAATTTCATGTAAATACATAATTGCATTTAAATCAAAGCTTTATTATGATTTTCAATTACCTTTATAATTTAAATCAAATATTCAATAAAGACAATATAATTCCTTTATTCAAATTTATTCATTAATAAACAAATCAATTTATAACTCAATTTGATTAATTAAATAAATCAATTCCTTAGTAACTAAAGAATCATTTAATTAATTTAAACCCAATTAACAAACGAGATAAATTGCATTTAATTATCGAAACTAAATAGATTAAATCACCTTTTAGACTATATCCACTATTAATCTAATTAATTAATAAACTAAATCTAGTTTATTAATTAATCAAATCAATCAATAACCCAATCATTATTTTATTAATTTCATCAAATAATTCAATAAAATAAAGCACATTTCAACATTGCAATGAAACACATTTAATCATAAATTAAACTACGCAAGTCATTTAATAAACTTTAAACTTGAAATTAAATAAACACTCAAGGGGAACTGACCAAGTTAAAATAACTGACATCGACGACAACCTGACGATATGCTATGACTAGGGTGACGACTTGGCTTGGAAAACCTAGCTACTATCTCCCAATCAATTACCGTTGGTAAATTGACACGCTCACACCTGTGAAACCAGGTGGAGTCGATGTCATGTACCTGCAAACCTGCAACAAAGAACATGTCGAATGTGCAACATATATATATATATATATGTTATGACCAACCACACCGTGAAGAGGGAATCTCAGAATTGTAGGGTGCTCGCAAGCGAGTGATACAATCCGCCCCTTTCACCAATACAGTATCTCTAACTGACACATCTAACACCAAAGATATGATCAATAGCATACAACATCATTTAATCAGATATCTTCTAAGTTACTCCAAATCATGTCATAAGATAACATCAGAATAAAAGAACATCACATCAACATATAGTGTCCACATCATTTAATCAATCACAATCACAAAGAATGAAGCTCCAAAGTCAAAACATGTTCAGACACAATCGTCACCTTATAATATAACATGCACATCGCTAAATAGTTAATGATTAAATAATCACAAAGTTCACAGTCACATCATAAGCATAATCAGACATGCAAGGAACCGTGCCGAACCAAATATTCAAAATGGAGGGGTGTTACATATATATACTAGTTATAAGTCAAAGAAGTGCTACCATGTGACCAAAAAATTGCCTTTTCAAATTCTGAAAAATCTAACTTGAATTTCTCCTCTTACAAAATAGTTGGTTCACATTTTTAAAAATAAATTCCTAATTTGCAACTTTTATAAAACAATTTCCATAAAATCACATGACAATAATATAAAAGTAGCCCCACAATTATTCTTTTAGATGAAATAACCAAATATAGCACAAGTGGGAAGGAAAGTGAGTATGGAATAAAGCTACAACATTACATGTGCTCACCAGCGCTAATACTTTTTCCTTATAATTTCTATATCATCCACTTGCCTTAAAGTCAAGTTCTTAAGTATTTTATCTCTTTCTTATGAATAATACCAACCATCTAGCTTCATATATATATGGACATGCACATGTTTATCATTTCCAATATATGGGCCCAAGAGTTAAAGTGGAGAATCTAGTTTTAAAATTAAATTAAAAGATTAAAATTAGTTTATAGGATTGAAAGAGATACCTTGTAAAAAGACGAAGGGGAGGTTCTCTTAAAATGGAAGGGTTGAAAATAAAAGAGTAATATTAGTCCTTAATAAAAAGTTTAGAATATTTTAAATATATTAGTATAATCATTACTTTCAAATTAGATCTTATTCTTGTTTGTCAAGGATATTCAATCTTAATCTAGTGCGATGCAATAACAAGATTGTATGACATCCACTAAAACTATCATATCATTAAGCCACTAGAAGTACATGACAATAGTGGTGGTTGGTAAAGGATGGAAAGAGTAATATTACATTAGCACCTAAATTTTTTACAATAGAAGAGATATGTTTGGTTTTCACAACACTTTGATGATCATTATGAAGGATGGTAGGATCTCATACATCCAAACATATATTTAGACATATGAAAATGGGGGACCAAAAGGGGGTCTTAAGTGGCCACTTTTTTTTCTTTCTTGAAATCAATTTGATCTTGAATAAGAAATTGAAGATAGTCACACTCAAAATTTGAAGATGTGACAAGAAAAAGAGTTATAGTGCTCTAAATCTACTTTCTAAATTAATATTTTAAAAAATGGTGGAGATTAAGAGGTTCAAATAAGGGGAGCACACAAAGTGCTCTTGTTTTTGTTAAAAAAATATAATATAGCGTCTAGTGTGCTCCCCCTAAAATGATTTTTAAAGTATTTCATAAATCGTTTTGGTGGAAAGTTAGCTAACATCATGTAGTTTATGCTTGATTTTTTTACTACTTTTTTAATCAATATGTGATTTTTTACTATTTTTCAAAGTGGATCCTAAAAAATGAAAAGTTGAACGTGCTCCCTCCTATTTTTTTAAAAACCAATCAAGTCAATTTTATTAATGTGTATAGAATAAATTTTAGAATATATATATATATATTTTCAAATTTAGATGAATAGATAATAAATAACATTAAAAATACTATGTTGGTGAACCCCTGGTTGTTGAACAACCTCCCTGTAACTCTCTTGCTGTTGTTGCGAGACGTTTGCTTGTCCCTGCCAAAAGCAACTCTCCGGTGACAAATGTGTCTAATCCTTCTACCCCTCAGTCCCAAAAAAGTGAGGACTTGAAGAATGTTGACTTACTGCTTACTAGAGCTACCCCTGAAAAGAGGAAACACTCTCCCCTGCTGTTAGAACCCCCAAAAGCCAAGAAACCCAAACGTGATATCAATCCTAGTGATGTTATTCATATTTCTGAGGATGTGAACCAAAAGGAGGAGGTCAAGGAGACTTTACAAGGACAGGGGAGTGGCGGTAGTGGTGGAAGAAGGTCTGCCTGGCTGGCAAAGGTGGCCTCCAAAGAGAAAAAGGGGAAACAAAAAGTGTTTGTGGATGTGGAGGAAGTCCCAGGTTATGAGGAGTGCGAGGCTCAAGAAGATGAGGAATCTGAAGATTCTGATTTTGAGGACACAACCTATGAAATGGGGGAAGATGAATTGGAGGAGGAAAAATATGAGGAAGAGGAGGAGAAAGCAGAGCCGTATGAGGAAAAGAATCAACTTGGGATTGAACAGGATGTCGGGTTTTCTGGATTGGAGAATAAAACTGAAGTTTTGAGTAATGAATTTTTAAAAAGTAGATTAACCTTCTTGCAGGTCCAGTTAGAGGATGTGGAAAATGCATTGGTTACTCTAATGAGAGTCACTGACATGTTGATGAGATGTGCGATGCTGGGAGTGGCCTCGGGAGAAACAAAACTTATCAAAAAATTGAAGAAGCAGGGGAAAGTTGACGCCCTGAAATTGCTGGATGAAACAGAGGGACCTGACTGGTGTGAATACGTGGCTCTCTTAGGAGAGTGTGGGGACTTGTTAAAGAAAGCTAGTTAATGGCTTGGATTGCCGCTTTTTCTATTTTTTGATGGGTTTTTTGAATTATACTTATATCTGGGACTGTTCGGTTATTTTCTTTAAGATTTGGTGGAATACCACTTGGATTATTGTGGACTTAATTAATGGTCTCCATAGTTTAAAGTATGATGGTATAAAATTTGTTTTGATAGATAATGGCTAGACTATGGTTATGGTTTTAAATTTGGGCCTGCGAGCCAAGCTGATGTTGTTTTTTGGTTAAGATGGTGGTGTTGTTTCCCACCTTTGCTGCTCTTTTTGATATGATTTTGTACTATGGGATCAAGGCCCTTCCTTGCTTATCTTATCAAAAACATTAAAAATACTATACATAGGTTTTTGTCAAAAAAAGAAAGCATTAGCAAAACAAATAGAAGATCGAAACCTTTATGTATTATAAATGTAGAAAAAATAAATGGTTAGAAAGGTAAGATAGATCTTGATGTTATTGTGATATTTTTATAGATTAATATTGAAAGACGTGCAAACCTAATGGAGAGCACCCTCAAGATATAGTTATTTTATTATATTTTACATAAAATATGTCTTTCAGTGTTAACATTTAAGTCCAATCCTTTGGGTTGGATTCCCAAGGAAAATCCAACCCTAGGGGTTGGCAATACCCAAGTTAGGTTATAACATGAGCATATTATAACATGCTCACATTATAACACAAGCATATTGAACTATAGAAGCAAAAAACCAAAAATGGTTAAAAAGCATGCGGATCACATGATTCTAGATCCACATGCTCCATTTTACCTTGCATAATATGTTACATTTGTGGTTGCCGTTGCACTAAAATATCAACCTATTAATGCCCAATACAACTGCTAGATTTATACAAGACCCAAAGGAGGAGATTAAGCCATGTCACAAAACCAAGCACCGCAATGCATAGAGAAGACCAAGGGACACACCATATTGCAACAATCCCCCTAGCGCAAGCTAGGGGTTTGAACTTGTGACCTTGGCTCTGATACCAATTGTTATATTGGTGGTTGCCATTACACCGAAAGATCGACTTGTTAATGCCCAATACAACTGCCAGATTTATACAAGACCCACAAGATGTGATTTAGCCATGTCACAAACCCAAGCACCACGCTGCACAAAGGAGACCAAGGGACACACCATCTTGGAACATAAGACACATTCTTTGATGTAAAACCACACTTTCCATGATTTTGATCAAATTCTAATCATTGTTTAACAAATCTATCACCTTTTCTTGTTTTGTTGACATAGAAGATTCAAGATGAATGTTTTTAGAATGATTTTGAGAGTATCAATTACTAACTTCATGTTTTGAAGATTTTGAATGATTATTTTCATGTTTTATGTTTAAATTTGGTTACGTGTAATCATTATATTCATGCTTTTGACCAATTCTATTAGATTAATATAGAATTGAATACCATACCAATAAACTTGATGAAAAGCACAAATATTGGAGTGTGAAGCTGAAAATGAATGGGACAAAATTAACATAATTAAGAAATTGAATTCTAGAGTTCATCGTACATCCTCTTTTCCATCTTAATTTGATATTGATCAAATTCATCAAATAAAGATTGGATTTATTTAACCATAAATGTGGGGCTAACATAGTTGATTATATTTTGATATTTCATGAATGCCAATATATGATATACAAAAGTAAAAATTATGAGCTCTCATTCCATTTAGTCAACTAATTAAACAATCTATAAGTACAAATACACATAATGATACAAGAATTTTATATGTGAACATAATCAATATAATCTCCCATCGCCACTGATGCTAACAGTCATCTGCAAGTATGAGAGATGAGAACATGGATCATGCACCTTTTTTCCCAACCACGAAGCTTACGCTTCCTCAGAATTCTTCCTGCTCGAAGAATACTCGAACCTACACGAAATACCTAGCAACCTGGAAATAATAAGCAAGAGGGAACCTCGGTGCAACCTGATATATCTACATGCATTTCTAACATGAACATGCAATGTCCTACTATCAAGATATGACAGAGAAACATATCAATATAATTTTCTAGGTAACATTCATCTATTTCAATGAAAACATGGTTTTGGACAAAGCACTAGAATAAACCAGAAGATCCTAAAAAGAGGATCAACCTTAGCTGTTGGTCCATATTTGACACCCTATCCTGGAAGGTAAACTCAATTTACATATATGATAACATGCATATCCAAAGATCATAAAAATAAATATGCTTTTTTCCTTCGTGCAAATAATTATATGAACATCTTTCATTATTTCAATATTTTCATTTATAATGATGGTAAACTATATAATTGACATGCAATTTAATCATTGACACAAAACTAGATTATTGACATACAATCTTGATTATTGAAATGTAACTAGGTTACTGCCACACAACTAGATTATTGATATTCAACTACTTTATTGACATGCAGCTAGATTATTGAAATATAATTTGATCTTTGACAATATTTTTCAATTTCAAGCAATATTTAATGTACATGCAATGTTGTTAACAATTTCATACAATACTAAATAGTTTTTGAAATCATGCAAATTAAATCCATAAGACTAGTTCATAACATGAGGCATATTTGTACTATTATTTTACATAGTTATATGTGTATACAGACATAAATACATATACATACATACATCCATACATACATATATAAGTATGTATATATATACACACATATATGCATACTTATATATATACATACACACAAACATACACACACACACACATATATATATACATACTTATATATACATACTTATATATATAAGTGTGTATATATATTAAGTATGTATATATATGTGTATATATATAAGTATGTATATATATGTGTGTGTATATATATATATGTATATATGTGTGTATGTATAGGAGTGAATTTGCACCCCTTATGCAAATTCCCCTCTTGTACATCCTCACCTTAGAAAACCAAGTCTGAAGGCAAAATTCCACATCAGCTTGCTAACTCCCTTCCACTTGGCGTCTGTCTGTTGTGTCAGTAGAAGAATATTTGTTAGGGACCCCTGTGCAACACACAGACATCCGCATGGCACACTTATGTCTCTGATGGATTCCTGCGTCTGAAGCTGGAAGAGTCGCTACACTTCCTATTGGGAATGGTTTGTAACATCCCTCTTTGACCAACCGACCCTGAAAACAAAAGATTATTCCCTCTTCTCCTTCAAATTCTTCCACTCTTCATTCAACTCATCCCTTTTTTCAATCTTCAAGCATTCAACTTCATTCTCTTAGCATTCTCTGCTCTCAACAACACTTTAGCACTCCATTACAGTAGCAACAACACTCCATCAACTCCGTTAAGCAAGTGTGAAGCAAGCCATTATAGTGTGGGCTTGAGGTTTTGCAAAACCTCCCTTTACCACGGTCGAGGATGTGGTGATTGTTCAAGTCCTCTTTCTCCTCCATTGGCCAGTGAGTTCTTGGTGGAGGTGGTAACATTTCACTCCTCTCCTTCGTGATTTGGTTGAGTAGCTCTTTACTATTTTGTAGTGTTATTTGCATTCCCTTCTTTACTTCTTTATCATACATTTCTCTATCATTGCTATTTGGTTGTCCGTGGAGTTGGAAACACCAAAACAAGGGTCTGATTGAAGTAGGCCCCTATACAACCCCAAAAAATTTCCCCTCTTCCTCGTGTGTAGGTGGATGTGCATTTGGAGCTAGCAGGGAAACATGCGCTTTTGTGAGATTATCTTTGTCACCCTAGTTCTTGTCTATTTAATTTATCACTTTAGTATCTATTTTGCATACTTTCTCATTCTATTTTTACCATCTAGATTAAACTAGCTAGGCTGTTAGTAGGTCTTTTTGGAAGTTTTACCGTGTTCACTATTTTTTGGCCATACAAACGCCAGCACACCCGAGAGACGCTAGCATGCCACACTAACATCCTATAACTGCGGTTCCATCATTGGACAAAGATATGTCTGAGGTACAATACCAAATCCAAAAGACAAGCTCGCCTAGCCCAAGCTAAAGTTCAGGTTTGCAAAGTGATCAAAGGACTTTATAGTCCTCATCATTCTCGTCCCTCATTTCAAACACCCCTTTGGAGTGAGGTAAGTTAAGGAAACCTTCTTCTCTTGGCTATTTGTGACTTGGGGCCTTGACGTGGTTGGTCCACCTCTCTTACATTTTTGGTGAACTCGATGTGAACCAACATCTTCTCATTTGTTGGTGTTGAGGCCTTTCCCTTGTACCTTGTGATCATTGCGCCCTTGAGTGTTGTGAAGGTTTATGAGCATCACAATCTAGTCCACAACCTTTGGGTATATTGTTAGGAGAAGTGTGCAACACCTTTCGATGGAGAGGACGAAGGTCACTACTGGTTTCTCTACAGGCCTTTTTGCTAGATCCGTTGTTGGTCTTTTCGCACATGAGTAGTTGTTGAGGGGCGAGGTAGGGATCTCTGATGAGACTGACCACGTCCCCACTCCTCTTGCATCTCCTACACCATCGTCGATAGAGGAGTACGAGGCCATTCACATTTCTTCGGAACATATCTTTATCCTTAGCAAAGGACTAGGTGACTTGGAGAATCATTTGGAAAAGGAACCAAAGATGGCTAGGGCCGCTAGGGTTATTAGTGAAATAAAATATATGGTTGGAAAAGATTGAACATGCATAGAAATTTTGGCTAGTCTCTCTAGTCTAACCGAAGCATGTGCTCCTTCAAACAATCCCAACATTGTACAAGGGGCCACTTTTGAAGATCATGAGAGACATCTAGGGATTTTGATGCCTCCCATGTCTACGTACATGGCTGACATAGTCCCCTCGATTAGCATTTCCTTTGCCTTTAAGAGATTTGAAACTATCAAGGTGAATAGAGTACCTTTAGGATTTACCTTCACCCCTCCTATCACCTTTAATGGTGGAGGTTTTGGTGGGATGAGCGGCGGGGGATTTGGTAGTGGCGACAAAAGTGGCATTGGTAGAGGTGGTTCTGGTGGAAGCCATGGTGGTGGATTTACAAGTAGAGGTGGCTCCTGTGGAGGCCCTACTAGTGGTGGTGGCTCTGGCAGTGGTTTCAATGGTGGTCACGTTGGTGGTTCTGGAAGTGGCTCTGGTGGTGGTTCTGGAGGATGTCCCTTTGGCCCTGTGTCTTCTAATGACCCTATTCTAAACACTCTTCTTTAGAATATGGGTAAGATGCAAAGCCAACTAGTGAGTCTCTCCTAGGCATTTTCCCAACCTATCTTTCAACCCTTTTTCTGACATAGCCTGTTATTGGTAGCAATTTTAAACACTCCCTTCCCCCAAGGAATGGAGATTCCCAAATTCAAATAATATGGTAACAAAGGAGACCGAAAAATGCATGTGTCCGCCTTTAATGCCTTATGTACAGATTTCTTCTATCACAATGCATTGATGGCAAAGCTATTCCCCCAATCTCTTAAGGATACAACACGCAAATGGTACTGTTCCATACTCGATAATTCCATTTTCTCATTTGATCAACTTGTAAATCAATTTCTATGACAGTTCCAAGTTAACATAAGACCAAAGATGATCTTTTCGGATCTCATCCAATGCAAACAAGGTGATAATGAAAAGATTACTAATTTTATAGCGTGATACCAAGCGCTCTTTTCACAAATCTCGTATCCACTTCTCGATTATGATGTGTAGAAGGTGTTCATACGAAACTTGCAAAGACCTTGGAAGGAGAAGTTTTCCCTTATGAAATATCCTTCTTTCGTGCATTTGTGTGCTACATTATGGGAGTATCAACAAATGATAGTTCAGTTCGAGGGATCCTCCTCGCGCTTCTATTTAGAAGGAAAGTCCATTGTATCAATCTCTAAAAAAGGTAAGGCTGTTGTGAATGTAGTAGCCACTACGACTAATAACGAACTCAGGCGCAATTGAAAGTTCACAAAGTTAGCAGAATCTTATTCTTCCATCTTGCAGAAGCTACTAAAGGATAAGATCATAACTTTGGAAAACCCTAAGCCTCTTAAAGAACCATTCCCTAGTTGGTACGATCTGAATACCTTCTGTCAATACCATCAAGTTAACGAACATGATACCAAATTCTATATGCCCCTGCATCATGAGATATAGGACCGCATCGAAGATGATACTATTCATCTTGATGGAAGTAAACAAAATATGAACAAATTGATGGCGAAAGAAAATAGTGAGTTGCAAATATACACAAACCTATTCTCGTCACATTTTTACAACATGATTATCGATCCGTCCAATTCTACCACTCGGCCTAAGGTGTATGTTAACATGGTCACAATTACTCCTAGCACACAACTTGCGTCCGACTCCTCGAATGTGACATTCACATTGCAGGATTTACCCTTAAACAAAAATCCCTCTCCCTTCTACATTCCCACTCACCTCAATGGCAACATTGTGACAGGGGTCTTAGTCAACCCCGCGAGCAGAGTGAATTTCATTACAAAAGAGATGTTGTGGTTGTTACCTGATTTTTAGCTTTTAGCTAAAATCAAGTTTAGTGTTTATTATTTTGTGTTGTTCATTTAGACATTTAAAAGATAAACCATAAGTCTGCTAGGTTTAATATGCATGGAAAAAGATTGCCAAATGAAACAGATTACATTTTTTATTCCAATGTTGCAATTACAACAAATGAGAAAAGAGAATCATATGTATACAAATGCAATCTTTTATTGATAATCATGAAGTGTACATGTCCCTCACAAGCCAAGGGACTAACTTTACTTATTCAATAAAAATGAAGAAACAATTTATACATGAATAAGTAAAAACACAATGTGCATATATGAATGGAGACCAGTCATTTCCTGAGAATGATTGGTTGTAAAGTTGCCCTCTTGCCCTGTTGTTGCTGCCCCAAGTTGCTTGTGTCCTTCCTAGCTCTGTAGTGCTCCTAGCTTCCGCATATGAGAAAACAATGATGTTAGAGGAATGCTCTAAGCAATGAAAGATCTCAATCCTTACATACACACATACCTATGCATGTATAAACTGATCCATAAGTGCATTAAATAAGCATGAAAACCTTGGATGTCCTGGAAAACAATGAAGTCATCAAACACATCCAAAATATGCATCTATTTTTCTAACTTGTTTGCTTCATGTGTAGATTTAGGACAAGTATAGTTATTGTTATGACTCAGATTAAATACAACATGTGGGGTAAATGTGGCTCCCACAAGGGTAGAGCTCAACATGCTTTGAAAGAAAAAAGAAATTGAGCAACTTGATCAAAGATTTACCTATTATTAATGCATTAAATTAATATGGAATAACACCAGTTGATCAAATTTCATTATTAGATTCAAAAGATGCATCAAGTTCAATTATGCATCTCTTAAATAATGAGAGAGCAATCCAAAGTATTGTCAGGTCCCTCTCACCTTAACCCTATTGGAAAACCACACATCACATAGGACGGTGAGATTTTAGGTCACCGACATAGGGGACATGTGTCTGCCCACTAGGATCAAAGTGAGGAGACAATTTATGTGTTACACATAATCAAAAGGTAAACAAATGTAGTGGAAATCAGATAGCATATTCATGTAGGATAGTAAGCATTATTATGTAAGCCATGAGGGTTGGGACAGAAGAATGCAGGCTATATGTCATGAACAAGACAACAACAATGGATAAAATCATGAGCTCATGCATATGGGAGGCAGTCATGAATGTATGCCACATGACAACAAGGGTAGTCACTACATCCATTAAGGGAGTAGGTGAACCATGTTTTCACTTTGGAAGTGAATGATAAACTATGTAAGCCATGCAACAAAAGGTGCAGTCAATAAACAACAAGGAGCAACCTCACATGCATCAATCAAATCACACTGGATAGAAGAATGCAAGCTATATGTCATGAACAAGATAGTGTTATATAATGACAACATTGTGGATGGTGACAAATGTAGGCAGCCATTTGATCTTTTTTTAAATTAGTTTACAAGATGGCATTGTCTCCTCATGTAGAAGTAGAAGCTGCCAAATTCCTTCAAGAATTGATATAGGAATCAAAAGATGAACCCATCAAATTGGCAACCAAAATTTTTGTGATGTGCCACCAAATAAAACTGAGTGAAAGAGCACTCCTTACCTTATCAAGTAATATCTAGGGCTATGGAGATAGTTCTTTCTCAACATGGCCTTGATCAAAATGCTCTAAGATCATCTAGTCTTACATTTTCTAGTGGCTCCCTTTCTGTAGATGTGAATTCACAATCTACAAAGCCCGGGAATGGAAGTAGAATGTCTTTGAATACTAGCAGTGCTGAAGTGAAAAAGGAAAAAGGAAAAGACATTCAAGAAACATCAACTCTAGTTGAAATAGATAATGTGCCCATACAAAGCAGAATGGTAATTGGGAAAGGCAGAGAACATGTGTCTTCTACTCTCAATACTGGGCCATTATCCAATGTTGTAGGCTCTATAGGTTACCAAATAGTTCCCTCTGGAAATGATTCCTCTAAGCATAGACAAAAGGATTCAAAGAAGGACCCTGTCACGGATGGAAACAATCTTATCTGACAGTAGATGGGGGTAGTAGTCAATTTAGAAAATAGTGCATGATAAAAGAAACAAAATTTGAAAGATAAAATGTTTAGCCATTAAGTCTAGACATTATGGTCATTGTAGCAATAATAGTGAAAGAAAATAAGAAAATAAATTAGAAAAGTACAACTGATTGTGGCCAACATGAAAATGAAAATGGTTGTCATGGACAAGTGCCATCATCCTACAACAACATTCATTGGGGAATGCCATGTACAAAATCCTTGTTCTGTTTGGAAAGAGTAGTCAGCCCCAAATGTGAGGACTTTATAAATGAGATGAAAAGGGAGAATACATTAATGCAAAGGAGAAGTAGCATGCATTGTCAATCAATGTTGTATGAAGCAATTGAATGTACACACTGGGCTTAGATTAGTGCAACAGGGTAAATTCATGAGATGGAGGATCTGCCCCTTGTGATCAATTATCATGCTATGGTTGCCAATGATTTAATAACATAAAGGAATGGTGAGGCTCAACTTTGAGTTGTTCTACTTCAGTACCGGTGCTACCTAGAAAGAGTATATTTTCTTTCTTTCAGCGGGAGCATAAGGCAATTTGATCAGAAGCTCCTACTTAAATATTTATGAGCATAATTCGTTATTGGGTTTGGAGGCATTGTGACAATTTTTGAGAGATTTGTCACATTTCCTTCTATAATGGAATACAAAAAGGTGGGATTAAGTTCTCCATCTCTAACTCCTAGAGCCTCTGAGAGGACTAAAACATGGAGATTCCAATGGAACAAGTCGACATGACAAAGATAAAGGAGTAAATGTACACGTTGACAAAAGGATACGAGCCTTTAAATGAGGATGAATTGAAGGCTAATGTCCCCCAGGTCATAAACTACAATGAGAAAAGGAAAGAAGTCATGGTCTATCAAAGTACAACCAACAAGAATATTGATCAGTCATTCACTTTTGACAAGGTTTTTGGTCCAAACTACCAGCAAAGTGAGTTATATGATCAGGCTATCGTGCCTATTGTAAATGGTTTTGGATGGATATAATTGCACAATTTTTGCCTATGGCCAGACTACTACAGGAAAGAAATTCTATAGGGAAAAGAAGTGCATTTGCAAATCAATTCAGATGCTCACTGAAAAAACACATTTTTGCTACAAATTGGAGCTTTCAATTGTACCCACACTATATAATGGCATTGAATCATTTTTTAACAAAATCTAAAGTTTGTTTTCAAACTAAAAAGACCCATTTGGGTTCATCATGAGAAGCTAATGCAAAGGCAAAAACAATGGTGGAAAAGGAACAAAAATAACAAATGGAAACCATTTCATGCAGTCTGTGGCTAGGTTGACCTTTTTTCTGCAAAATATGGAAAACCCACCTGGGGTTTCAAAATATGAAACAACATTGCTATGGATTACAAAAAATGGAGTGTATTTACAAAACCCATTTTGCATTTCTACAAAAATCTGAGTTTCTTCAAGAAACCATGAAACCCACTTGGGTTCTTTTGAAAACATTTGTAGATACAAAAATATATGTGCTACAAAAAACCCACTTAGGGGTTTTGCAATTATATTGCAAAATGGAATAGAAATTGTGAATACAGAGGAAACCCATTTTGAAAAATGGAGGCCAAGCTCACAGGACATTTTTTCTCTTCTACATATCAAAAACCCATCTGGGTTGTCAAGAAATTTGCTAATACAAAGGAGAGTTGAAGAAACATTATGGGGTTTTCAAATGAAAGAAAGCCACATATAAAAACACACTATTTTTTGTCCATGGCTGCGGCCAATAAGTTTTTTCTTCATGAAAGCAAGAGGGAAACAACAATGGAGTGTCCTCATTATCAAATGCAAAAAGAAACAAGCATTTTATGCTTTATTCTCAAGGTGGAAACAAAAATATGGGTTATTTTGCTTAGAATCAACAAGAATGGAGTCTATTTAACTCACCTGGAGCTTTTCCTCATAGATTTTTTGCAAACTTTCAAGCTTTTTTGCTTCTAACAAAGCTTCATTAGAGTTCTCATGGTAGCTGTGAAAAAATGAAACAACAACATAAAGAGCAGAATAATACATATGAGTCAATAATATGTCCATGGTCGTGGTTTGTAGGTTCAAAAATGGCCTCCAAATGGTGTAAAATCCAAATTTTATGCAACAGAAAAACATTTTACCTGTTGTTGAAGTGTTTCTCTCATGAAATCTCAACAAAACCCATGGAAAATCTCCATTTTTTGTGTTTTCTCAAACCCTACGGTGGCAACATCATGTTCTTGAGAAGGTTCCATGACAAAACGATGGGCTTGCCTCATTGTTTCAGTGTTTTGATGATTAGGGTTTGACCCTATTCGATGGGGATGGGATTTTCTTCCCATGTTTTTTCAAATCATTGCCAAGTCCTCAACAATACAACATGGAGTGTGCTAGGTTACACAAATGTGATGCCTTTGATGTTTGACCAATAATCATGTGACTTGGAATATGCTTTCCAAGAAATATGGAGGTCTTCCATATTGGCCAAGTGTTTTGAGCTTTTATAATGCCTTTGCAAGCCAGTGAGTATTGATCATGTGTGGACTAAAATGCAGAATGAGGTAAGTACAGATGGTCAAGTGCCTTGGATGCTTTTGAAAGCATTTGGATATGACATTATATGTTGCATTTTATTTCAATGTATAAGATATCATTTAAGTGATTTAAAAATAACTTTTATTATGTCTTTTTAATGCAAATGTAATGTAATTCAATGAGATGGTGGGCCCCTTATTTTGTGCTTTGAAATGTAAAATGACTTGGTTAAGTGATTTTTTATGAATCACTTAATCAAGATCATTATCTTTAATACTTTTTAGAGTCTTGTGTTTTCAAAACACACATATTGCATGAGGAAAGTGTGGGTCAATACTTGTGTGAAGACCAATGCTGACTTATAGACATGAGAGATGTGTGAGAGGCTGTTTTGACTAACTTTATAGGAAAGGGGGCTATTTGGAGGCATTTTTGTCACATTTTTAGTATGACTATTGACTTGGCTTAACTTTTCTTCATGTGGAGGATAGTTTGGAGGGTTTCTAGAAGGTTCTTTTTGGCCTTTTTTGTTGCATCTGACCAAAATATTTTGGAAGGACTTGTGTGAGGGGTTTTGGTGGTTTTTGCTTAAGTATGTTCATTTTGAACACTTTGAGCTTAGTTCTTTCTTTCCAGCAGTATGATAGCTTTGTTTTCTTGGAGCTATTTTAATGGAGCACTATTGTAACTCAGATGGGCCTATTATACAGTTAGCACTTTGAATTAATAAAGTAGATAATTTTTACCTTCTCATTTCCTATTTCTCATGTATGTTGTTAATGATTGATCAGTTTGTATTGTGAAAATCTATCTTTTCCTTGCAAGCTTGTCTCATGTTTAGGCATCTGTTTAGCAGAAAATGTATGTTTATAGGTTATAAGTTGTGTTGTTTAGTAGTGCTATTAATTGTGAAATCCTTGTTTTCCTTTTAAAAGCACTGTTTATAGACCTCCTTATGAATTATTTATGTAAGCTGCATTGGAAAATGAGTTGTGTGTCTAGCTTTATGATATTAATTTGAATGTGATAGGCTGTTAATAGGTCTAGGTTGTTTTGGTGCATCACCTTAGGTTTTTTTAGCATTAGGTTTATTTTCATGCAATTCTTGCCCTTTACCTCAAAGATTAATAGTTCGGTGACACCAAAAGGGGAAGCCATCCCTTATCATAGGAGGTCTACTTTCGAATAGGATACCCACAACTTGAAAGCAATCCCATGTTACTTCCAAATTTGTTGAGCTCATTCAAAGCTTAGCATTAGGGTGCAGATTTGGAACCCTAACAATGGATTAATTCATTACATAGAAAAGAGTACGAAGAAACAAAATCTACCATTTGTACGCATGATGGTCTTTTTCTAAAGCCATACAACTCAATAATTGTCTGTCCTAGTAGGACCTAGGGCTATAGATACAGTCTTTGATGTTATCCCATAGTTAGATCTATCCATGATGAAGTTAAGAATACCTTGGATAGCTTCCATGAATGGAATCACCTCCGTTATCCACAAATGTCTAAAGTTCTCCCATGAAGGTGCTATGGACGTAGTGCATGACACTAGATACCAGCCTCTAGTATCTAGTGGGGGATATTCATTAGAACAATTTTGGCCCACCCCAGTCAGTCCGCTCCCTCCAAGAATGGACCTAATTTACAAAAACTATGTAAATTATAAGACCAGGGACAAGGGACAACCAAAACTGGCTCTTCTGGTGATACAACAGCCAGCTACCTCCCCTTCTTGAAAAGGAAAAGAGAGGCTTCCCCAACCTTAGGATGGATCTCCTCCTCCTCTCTCTAGGGAAGAGTTTTGGATGGATATGTCTGGATTTTATCCGCTAAGTCCAATGATACCACCCTACCATAGACCTAAGATCAGGATATCATACCTGCCTACTAAACCACCTGGACCTTGGTACTACTTGTATGGTAGAGGAAAATGTCCCCATGGGGAGTCTTCTATGTCTCGGCCTCCACGGCCTCCTACTACTTATGCTCCAAAGGCAGTAAAAAAGAAGAGGCCCGGTACCGAGGCATTAGAGCTGACTCCCCCTCTGCTTCTCAACCTACTCCTCCTACTCCCATTCAAGAGCCTATCCCTCCATTGGAAATAGCTATGGAGGACACTCCCATGGTTGAGCAAGAGCCTTTTGTTCCTTCACAACCTCTGGTGTCTAGCTTGAAGAGTCGTAGAAATCACCTTGCGAGTGAGCGCAAGTGCTAACAAAAGGATCTTGTGGCTAAGCAGGCCGCCTTATAGATGAAGGAAGAGGAGTCAATCACCCCTGTTTCAGGGCCTCCTTCTACATCCTCCTCTCTCCTCCCCTTTTCTTCTATTCAATCTTGTTCAGTCTTGCTTCTAGCTTCCACTATGAGTATGAATGCGCTTGAACCCAAAAAGGTGTAGCTGTTCATCACTCCTTTGGTGGAGCCACCCTTGTTGATGTCCCTGCTAGATGTCCCTCCTTTCCAAAAACCTATATATATATCAAACACTTTGGTGGTATCTGCTGCAGTTTTCTCCTCCTCTTCCTCCACACCTCTTGTCTCTTATGTGGGGAGTTCACATCCCCCTATGAAGCAAGAGGTGGAGGGTGCTCCTTCTAGCAATGAGGATGTATTAGAATCCCACCTTCTCTGAAAGGTGGTCCTATGTTGACTTGTTTTGTTTTAGTAACAAAACTAGTCTTGGCTTCCCTTGAGTTCATCACCCCTCTTGAGTCACTCAGTGAGCCTTATGGTGAACCTCAGGCACAATTTTCCTTGTCTGTTGAGGTATGACATGGCACTATGGTGAAGTGCATGTTTAACTCTTTGGATGAAGTTTTGGCCTTGTTAGTGATCTTCATGAAATCGTTGACCATAGCTCCACAAGAGTCGAGTGGAGGAGAGCTTGTGGGGCCTTCTTCCTTATCCCTTGTTGCAGGAGGGTCAGAAGCTCCTCCTCTTAACATCCCACCACTGCAAGCTCATCCTCCTTCCCCTTATGATGATTTGGAGTTTGAAGCAAATGACCTCTTAGTCAATTAGTGTTAGGGGGAGGCCTCTTCTTTATCTTTATATTAGATGTGTGTGTTGTGATGTGTTCCCTCGTGATAGTGCTGTGTTATTAGATGACCCTTGTCACCCTTGTTGGTGCTTGGATATAGGAGTGGTTTTTGTGTTGTAAACATTCTTCTATTTGTATCATCATTCTTCCATTTTTGTGATTGAATTTCAACAAAATTGAGGATGATGCAAAGTGTTGGAAGCACTTAGGCTTCCCTTCCATGTTGACCCAATTTTTTATTTTTACTTTGTCTTCTCGTGCATTCTTCACATGGTTTGATATAGCAGGGGGTTGATGACAATTCATTTTAAATACTATTGTAGACATCCAAATTTGGACACCTAATTTATCCAAATTTATCACTTCTCGTCTAAACATCCTCTTATCCGAGTTAATCTCCATCTCATATTCCCTTGGCCACTTCACCATCCACATGTCAAGATGTGAGGGCTTGTGGGTTCTCAACCCACCATAGCCCTTCATCTTGGCCTTGTTGGATGCATCTTGACCATTGAATTCTCTAGAGAATTCAAATTCTCCTATAAATACCCCCTCCTCAAGGGCATTTGAAAAACACTTAGCCATTTGATAACTGCATGCTACCAATTTGCACTTTCAATCCTTTGCCATCATCTAGCCATCCATTTTAATCATTTTGCACATTCAATCTTGCATTTAGTCACTCAAAAAGTCATCTAAGGAGCACACAAAATCATCCCAAGCAAGGGCCAATCAAGGAGACATCAACAACAAGGAAGGTGAAATCGTTTGTATCTTGTTTTGCCCATTTTCCTTCTTGTTTTATCACTCTTTTGGCTAATCTTGATGTGTCCTTAATCTTTTATCACTTGCATTTTTAGTTATTTTGCACGTTAGAGTAAGGATAAAATTCTTAGGTTCACATTTCTGGCACCTAATTTATCCAAATTTATCACTTCTCGTCTAAACATCCTCTTATCCGAGTTAATTAAGTAATATTACTATTATTTAATTAATATCCTTAATTCTACCAAATCCCTAAGGTATTTATTAATTAAATAACTTACCCTCCTTAATCCTCTTTTCATCAAATAAATTAAATAACTATTACATTTATTTAATTCCTCACATGTCATTTTCATCTAATCATAATCCATCTCCTAATTTCTTCATTAGGGATGTGCACATGCCTAATCCTTGATTAGGATGTGTCACATCCTCCAACTTTTGTAAGTTGGCTTCTAATCCCCATTTATCTTCTAATTACTCATTAATTAAGCCTAATCATTCTCCAAGGAATTTTTAATTCTTTTTTATTCTTCCTAGATTCCCCTCTTTTATATGTAAATTTTTAATTCACATTCCATCCTTCCAAGGCTTCTAGAACCTTGGACTTGTCACAATCTCCACATGTGACCAAGTCCCACCTTTTGGAGCCCATCTTTTATCTTTTAGACTTTCCTAAGAATGTGAATTTTTAATTCACACTATTTCCCCAACCACCTTTCCTTTTCCCATGTAGATTTTGAGGAATTCCAAAATTCCTCAAATGTCCTTTTCACTCCCACTTGGGGACAAGAAATCCCTTTTGTGGAAATCTCCTCACTCCCCAAGGTGCATGTCCTTTTTCCACCTCATGTACCTTCTTGACAACTCATCTCCATCTCATATTCTCTTGGCCACTTCACCATCCACATGTCAAGATGTGAGGGCTTGTGGGTTCTCAACCCACCATAGCCCTTCATCTTGGCCTTGTTGGATGCATCTTGACCGTTGAATTCTCTAGAGAATTCAAATTCTCCTATAAATACCCCCTCCTCAAGGGCATTTGAAAAACACTTAGCCATTTGATAACTGCATGCTGCCAATTTGCACTTTCAATCCTTTGCCATCATCTAGCCATCCATTTTAATCATTTTGCACATTCAATTTTGCATTTAGTCACTCAAAAAGTCATCTAAGGAGCACACAAAATTATCCCAAGCAAGGGCCAATCAAGGAGACATCAACAACAAGGAAGGTGAAATCGTTTGTATCTTGTTTTGCCCATTTTCCTTCTTGTTTTATCACTCTTTTGGCTAATCTTGAAGTGTCCTTAGTCTTTTATCACTTGCATTTTTAGTTATTTTGCACGTTAGAGTAAGGATAAAATTCTTAGGTTCACAACTATTATTATACTTATATATATACATGAGTAGCACTGAACCCAAAATATCATATCACCTTTGTGTCTCTTATTTGTTATCTTGTTTTTCCTCTTTCACTCTTCTCTTATCTTTCTCTCTTCTTTGCTTGAGTTGTCCCTTTCATGTGTGACAACGCCATTTCTATGACACTCTAATTCTTGGAAAATGCATTTGTTGCCAAACAAATCTCTTCTCGAGAATCTTCACAAACTTTCTAAAGAATCGCATTTTTGGCTTGGACCCCTAACAAAACGTGTTTCTTTCATCATGGGTTCGCAAAGAAAGAACTTGACAAATTCCCTCCGAGGTGGGAGAAACTTCGACCTTCCCCTCGTAAGGGGGAATCTTCTTACTTTCAAATTCCTTGATGAAGTGAACATCTTTCGAAAGGATTCCTTGATGTTGAATTGATTTGAGAAAAAATATCTTTTCCGCACTTTCAGACAACGCGTCCCTTGAGTGGACCCCTTCTCTTTTCACATTGGGTTCCCAAGGGACCCCTTTGAAATATTTCCAATCTATCAATAGTCTACATGATTGTCCACTTACTTGCCTGCATGGCTGCTTTCAGACATGCTCTATTTGTGAGTAAACATGTTGCTTTCTAGGTGCACCTATGAAGCCGCTTTCTGACTCTGTGAAGTCCCCTTCTTTGGGTTTCCTCCATGTGAGAGATCTTGGGGGATACCTCCCTGTAGGTTTGCAAGCCTTTAGGGTGCTTCTTCTAAGCTTCCTCCATGTGAGAGATCTTGGGGGTCACTCCCTTGTAGGTCTACGGGTTTGTAGGGCACTTTTTTGGAGTTTCCTTCATGCGAGAGATATTGGAGGACACCTTCCCTGCAGGTCTACAGGCATGTAGGGAACTTTCATGGGGTTTCCTTCATGCGGGAGATATTGGAGGACACCTTCCTTGTAGGTCTGCGGGTCTGTGAGGTGCTTACTTCTCGGGGCTTCCCTCATGTGAGAGATCTTGGGGGTCACCTCCTTGCAAATCTACAGTCTTGTAAGATGCTTTCATTCTACAACTTCATAGTTTTGTGGGGCTATGGAGTCCTTTGCCTACCTTGCACTTTTGAGCTCACCAGATTGTGGTCCGTTTCCTTGGAAGTTCAGGTATAAATTTCTAACTCTATTCACTCTTTGATCTTCTTTATTGAAGCACTCATTAGTATTCATGCTTGCTAAAGTGGGGGAAAAATGTATAGAAGTGAATTTTCACCCCTTATGCAAATTCCCCTTTTGTACATCCTCACCTTAGAAAACCAAGTATGAAGGAAAAATTCCACATTAGCTTGCTGACTCCCTTCCACTTAGCGTCTGTCTGTTGTGTTAGTAGAATAATATTTGTCAGGGATGCCCGTGTGGCTCACAGATGTCCGCACGACGTGCTTAGTCTCTAAAGGATTCCTGCGTCTGAAGTTGGTAGAGGCATTACACTTCCTATTGGGAATAATTTGTAACATCCCTCTTTGACCAATCGACCCCAAAAATGGTAGATTCTTCCCTCTTCTCCTTCAAATTCTTCCACTCTTCATTCAACTCATCTCTATTTTCAATTTTCAAGCATTCCACTTCATGCTCTTGGCATTCTCCACTCTCAATAGCACTTTAGCACTCCATTACAACAACAATAACACTCCATCAACTCTGTTAAGCAAGTGTGAAGCAAGCCATTGCAGTGCGGGCTTGAGGTTTTATGTAACCTCCTTTCATCGCATTCAAGGTTGTGGTGATTGTTCAAGTCCTCTTTTCTCCTCTATTGGCTAGTAAGCTCTTGGTGAAGGTGGTAACATTTCACTCCTGTCCTTTGTGTTTGGTTGAGTGGCTCTTTACTATTTTGTAGTGTTATTTGCATTCCTTCCTTCTTTACTTGTTTATCATACATTTCTCTATCATTATTAGTTGGTTGTCCATGGAGGTTGAAACACCAAAATGAGGGTTTGACTGAGGTAGGCCGCTATACAACCCCAACAAATTTTACCTCTTCCTTGTGTGTAGGTGGACATACATTTGGAGCTAGCTAGCGAACAGGTGCTTCTATGAGATTATCTTCGTCACACTAGTTCTTGTCTATTTACTTTATCACTTTAGTATCTATTTTGCATACTTCCTCATTCTATTTTTTCCATCTAGATTGAACTAGCCAGGCTGTCAATAGGTCTTTTTGGCAGTTTTATTGTATTCACTATTTTCTGGCCATACGCACACTAGCGTGCCACATTGACATCTTAGAAATTTGTTGCCATCCTTGGACAAAGAGCTGTCTAAGGCACAGTACCGACTCCAAAACACCAGCTCGCCTAGCCCAAACTAAAGTTCTGGTCTACAGAGTGATCAAAGGACTTTATAGTCCTCATCATTCTCATCCCTCATTTCAAACACCCATTTAGAGTGAGGTAAGTTAGGGCAGCCTTTTTCTCTTGGATCTTCGTGACCTGGGGCCTTGACGTGGTTGGCCCCCCTTTCTTACAATGTATATATATACACATATATATACATACTTATATATATACTTATAAGTATGCATATATATATGTGTGTGTATATATATGTATATATATAAGTATGTGTATATATGTGTGTGTGTGTAAATAGGAATATACTTTTGATCTGTTGATTGGAAATTAAAGAATTAGATCCATAACAATAAATGACAGTTTCATATATATATTTAGATTTTTATGTGCTTTCACTCAAGAATCTTCACTACAGATATAAAACATTTATGAGTATGTTATTGTTCCAATAGCAAAAAAGTAAGGAATAACACAGGGTATTTACAACAACATCAAGAATCTACGTATGGTTACAAATATGGTCAAATCACTAATTTCAATATAATACTCAAACTACTTATACACACACACACAATCATATATAAATTTTAAGGACACCACTTGGGGACATGATCTATTTTCCAGATCTATTCACTTTATTAGAAACCTAAACCCTAGTTCTAGGTTTAATATGTGAGGAAGGAGAGAAAGATAACTCCAAGAGTTTAGCTAGGCACAAATTAGAAGGAGTGAGTCATCCATATTAAATTTAGCATCAATAGTATCTTTAATCATCAATTTTATTTTAAATTATACATGCAAAAGTCTACTATGTCACTCCTAAAATATTCTTTTGTTAGGATGCAACCAAAGATGCTAAAAAAAAAAGTGAAGGACCATTTTCCCAAGTAGCTAGAAGGAAGGAAGCCAAGGTATGAGGGAACCCTAGGCTATTCAAAAATTCTAAAAAGGAGGTAGTATGAATAGTAGGTATTTCCAAAGCCTCCACAATTAGTTCTAAATTTCATTAGAAACGGGACATTTAAAGAAAATATGACTAATGCACTCCTCATTATTTCCATTAGAAAATAGATAGAAGGTCCATAGAAATCTCTCTTCCTAATGCTATTCCAAGTGAGAAATTTATTATGAATCAGAAGATAGAAAAAAAATACATTTGGGCCATCCAAATATGTTCCAAATTATACTCCATGAAGGAAAATACACATTCTCTCTTCTTTGCATATCTATAATTTGATACCCTAGAGAAACTCTATAAACTCTTTTTGAGTTATGACCCCAAGGAAGGACATTCGAGTCCTCTAAGGAACTACAAGGTATCTTGAAAAAAATTGAAACCAAAGCATCATGATCCTATAAAGAACCCCCATTTAGACAACTCCAAGAATATCTTCACCTATGAATTATAGATCTTCCTAGAGGAATATGGTTTTTAAAGTTAGAAAGATTGGACAACCTTTCTTCCATAAAAAAATGTCATGCAGTGGCTAGAGTTGGGGAAGGATGAGAAGATAGGAGGATGGTTATCCCACAAGTCATTCCAAAAGAAAACATTATTACCCTGTTAAGTATCTAGAAGAGCCCCTTATTAAAAAGCAAGACACCCTTTTTATAGTGTTCCACATCATGAATCCTTTTCAAGATAGATCCATTCATAAAATATCCTCCTTGGATACCCCAATTAGATATTTGAAATTAAGATTTTTTTCCCAAGACTAACATAGATTTTTACACCATATCCAATATAATTTAGAAGCTAATTCTTGGTATCTGAGATTTGACCATTGAAATCCAAGGCCACCAACCTTTTTAGAATTTCAAACCAAATCCTTGTTCACAAGATACTATTTTTGAATTTCTAGGTTTCTTTCCCACAAAAACTTATTAGAAAGAGAATTAAAATCCTTGAGAAAACTCTTATGGTATACTAAAATTAAGAATGCATATATAGGTAGGGGTTGTAAAATATATTTTAATAGTCAATTGATCAATAAAGGATAACCATAAAAAATTCTAATGGCTAATCCTTAACTAAAATCTATCCATACTCTTCTTCCATTGGCCTCTTCTAAGACTTCTAGTAGAGAGACAAATCCCCAACTACTCCACAACTAGAGTTTCGATTTGAAAATGAAAAATATCTTCCATTCTATGTTAAATAGGCTCTAATATTTTGAATAAGAAGATACTAGATTTTTCCTCATTGATTTGTTCATTAGAAGTAGATAAGTATATATATATATATATATATTTAAAATTAATTTTTGCCTCTATGTGAGCTATGCCCATCAAGTTAGTCTCATCCACAAATTGAATATATGATTGTGAAATAATATTCTTTGTCCAAGACCAAAATTGAATGAATAATCTCATTTGATACCACTTTATTAGTCAGCCTAAACCTTTTTCCATTAAAGTAAATAAGCAAGGAGGTAATGTATCTCCTTTTCTAAGGCCTCTAGAGGTTAAAAAAAGAGATGAGGGAATACCATTGATTAACACAAAAAATGATGTCAAATTTACATCTAATAACCCACTTGGCCCAATTTGAGAAAAAACCAAAGCTTACAAGATGTCTTAGAGAAAAGACCAATTAACCTTGTCACAGGCCTTAGACATGTCCAACTTAATGAACATAGATTTTTCCTTTGAAATAGATAGAGTGAATGGATTTTGTTAATAATGTTGTCCAAAATCTAATGACATTTCAAAAAACCTCCTTCCTTAGGTGAGATCAAAGGGATCAAACACTTCTTTAGCCACTTTGCAATAATCTTGGTAATTATCTTGTAACATTACAAAGAGTGATAAAGTGGAATAAGTCCAAGAAACAAGGTCCTTTTTTTTGGGAATTAAAAAAAGAAAGGTAGAGTTGATGAATTTAAGCATCTGATTGTCAATTTGGGATTCTCAAACTATCTATAATAGATCAAAATTTATTTTTCCCCAAAATTCCTAAAAAAAATTATTTGAAAATCATTCGGACCATGAGACTTACCTTTCTTCATTTGGAAGACAATCGAATTAAGCTCCTCCATTGAGATCATGGGTTCTAAAAGTAGCTTATTCATGTCATTTGAAACTAAGGGAGGGATACATTAAAAAATAAGTCTCCTATTGTCCACATATTGAAGCCCTCGCTCAATGAAAAGTGAGGGAAAATTACTAATAGCTTCTTTGGAGATATATTAAAGGAAGAAAAATGTTTCACTCAAGCAAAGGTGAGTGTGGAAATAACATTACCATTTTTGCTCTCGTTTACTAAATTGTTAAAAAAAAGTGTTTCCATCACCTTCCTACAACCAGTCAATCTAGGATTTATGTTTCTAAAATCTATCCTTATGAATCTCCTAGTCTAATATTTATTTAGTAAAAATATATTATTCATGTCTATAATTCCCTCATCCTTAATTTGAAAGGTGACTCTCTTCATTTTATCTTGAAGATGCACTTTGATTTGAATTTTTTTTTGTAAAAGTGAATATGGTATAGTTCTTGAGATTATACTTTAAAAACTAAATATGATTGAATAAGGAGTGCATCCAGATATACTAAGGACATGATTTCTCTCCATCCAACATTCCCCCACAATCTTATACAAATGTCTTGCAACGACATAAGCTAGAATTTGAAAGGGAGATTATTTGGAATTGATAGAATTATGGAGTAGAATATGATGGGCCAATTGTTAGACCATTTCCATCCTAAAATATTTGAGAATAAATTTTAATTATTACCAACCCAAAATTTAGAGACAAGGAACCTAACTGCCTTTCCTAGATAGACTTTATTCCACACCTTTGATAATTCCAAGTAAAAATTCCATTTCTTGGAATCAAATCTACCAGATCAAGAGGATATATTATCCCTCAATAAGGTTGAAGAAGGGATAATATGATCAGTACTCCATCTTTTGTCATTAAGACTAGCAATAACATTAAATTCACTTGCTAAAATCTAGAAAAGAAAAATTGCAAGAGAGCGAACAAATGTAATATGAGACTAGAGAAAAACCTTATCTATAAAATCATTGGGAAAATATGAATTAGTGAGAAAGATAAAATACTTATAGTTAAATCATGAGGCCACCAAAGAGATTGAGTTCCTACTCCCAACCCACAAAATAGAGTAATTCTATGAGAATCCAAAAGCAAGGAAAATCTCAAGAAGTGCTCTGTCCAATACAAAAACATTATCCTCCTCTCCAAATATTTGAAGATATACTTAACATATTTAGTTGATAACTTTGTTTCATGTATGAAAATAATATCTGGTCTATATTCCTGAATCATATCTCAAGTAGCATTTTTTCAAGGGATGCTACTTAGAACCCTTACATTCCAAGTACCTTCAATTTAGGGTGCTAGAAAATTGAGAATTTAATATCTTGATGACAGTAGATTCCAACAATGATTCCCTTATTATCTTCACTTTTTCTTGATCCTTTTTCCTTCCTACCCTAGACACCATTATTAGCTTCATTCTTGATGTTCTTTTGTTAAAGTCCTAACATTGGATGAGCCTTCTTTTTACCATCTTGATTTCCCCCTAGTTCTTGTATGGGGTCCAACATAGCCTCAACTTCATTTGGATCTATATAATTTTTTTGTTATGGGGATAGATTCAATTCCTTTTGCATGTGTCTTTGAATCCTCTTGTACCCTATTGTTTCTCTCCAAATGACTAGAAATGGGAAATTATCCTTCTTTAAATGAAACATGTATTTCTAAAGAAGGATTTGAAATAAGATTAGTACCTAAGTATTGGATATGTATATCTTGGTTAGCCATGTTTTTGTTCTCCTCCACTATGTCCAATTCTTCAAAGGTTTCCAAAGTGTCAAATCTATTACAAGAGTTTCCCTTTAGAAATATTTTATGCTGACAATTAAAATATTTCATCTTTAAGTGAGATTTCATAGGAATGAATCCATTTGAATCTAGCACCTCAAAATGAATCAAGGCATTTTATTTTGAGTTTAGATTGTTTTCTTGCATATTAGAAGTGAGATGCAAATATTGAGAGCCTATTTTTATGTAGATTCTCTATAGATGACTATATTCATGACATGCATGACAATGAAAGGGAAATTCTTCATAGTCAATCTCAATTTGTTGGATCCAATTCATGCTACCTAATCTAATATCAAAGGGTTTAGGAAGTGGTTTTCTCATATTAACATCAAAACAAAGATGGGAAAAATTAGTATTCTTCTTGTCAACGGTTTGGTGAGGACCCAAGGGTTTCTCAATAATTTCCGCTATTGATTGCAAAATATCAAGCTACCAGAACTCCATTGGAAGTAGAGGGTGACAAACCTAGAAATAAATATTGGATGGAATATCATCTATAAGATCAAACCATACATGTTAGGGTTTGATGAATAACCCCACTTGGTTGTGAAAATATGGGCCTGCTTTGAAAATCTTATTTTGGTTTGCCATTAGAGAGAACACCACAAAGAAATATCAATGGTAGCCAAGATGATTTCTAAATCACCTTCTGGACTCTTTTTCTTCATAACCTAGTTCTCCAAAAAAATCATAGAAATTCAAAGGCCCATACAATTGTAAACAAGAGTGTGCTCCGATAAATACAAGATATTGTTGGTGATCGTTTCTAGATTAATAACTAACATGGGGTCATCTTTTCTCTTCTCAAGGAAACCATTAGGTTTTGGGTGAAACCTTATGGATTAAATATCATTAAATTCCTTAGTTGCATGCAATAAAAAATGATACTAGTTGCATGACTCAACGAAGAGGTTTCATCACCATTGACCACATCCTTAAAAGACAAAAATGGGGGTCCCTTAGACCCCCAAATGACAAAAAAATAGAGCAAAAGAAAGAGAAACCTAACTAGAAAATAGTTTGGGTCCAAATCACGCCCTTCCGCACTAGTCCCACCCCAACCAAAGAACTGCAACAAAGGAATACAAATAGAGTCACCTCTAGAAAGTTTCCCGACCCTATGAAGGTGCAATAGTAGTGGCTTATGCCACCCAAAACTACATCCCACCCTCCTATTCTTGTCTCATTCACTGGATCATCGTCTTTCCTTCACAAAATATTTACTTTAGTTTACATTATTTTCTTTATTTTAATTTAAAATGTTAGTTTTATTTTATTTACTTAATTGCTTTAGAACTATTTAATAATTATTTTATTTTATTTTTTATTAATACTTATTTTATATTTAATTTTTTTCTACTATTTATTGGCTATGTTTTAGTTTTTATGTATTTTAAAATTATTTTATTATTTTAATATTATTTTATTTATCTAAGAGTTATTTTTGTTTTACTTGATAGTTATTTATTTACTTATATATTTAAAACAATTTTTAGCTCTATTTTTTTTTTTTTTGACATGAAGATCTTTAATGCTATTGTAGAATATATTTCAACACAATAACAATTATAATTAAACATAAGAGAAACAACCTACATGTTTATAATAAATAACTTTAAAAAATAAGATATTACAACAAAACTTTAAATGATAAGTAGGAGGTGTTTTCCTCTCAAGTTATGATATTAATATAGGATTCAACTACATAGTTTTTAGGTCAAACTCATTGACCCATATTTAATGAGTATTGGTTCACATGGACCCATAAAATATGGGTAAGTGAGTTTGACTAAAAAATTATGTAGTTGATTCTTGATATTTATCTGATAAAATTTTAATCTTAATATTATTTTTATTTAAAGTGAGAGAAACTTAATATATTATACATGTTGCTAAATTACTTAAGTTATTTTTAATAAACTTACAAAACTATATAAATAAACATAAAACAAAAATTATTAATTTTTTCTCTCTCTAATATTCTCATAATTTAATTCAATAAAATCTATACATATTTAAAATGGAAAAATATAATTATATATTTTACAATATATATTTTAATATACATCAAATTAATATCTTTCTTAATAATAACCTCATAAATAAATTTATTATTTATCTTTTAACCTAAAGTAATACAACATAAATAAACAATTTAAATTAAAATTGATGATTTTTTTTTTATTAAATATATATTAAATTTTATAATTATAGGCAACTAGGTGCTACCATGTGATAAAAAACCTACTTTTCAAGCATTGGAAATTCTAGCTTAAATTTTCTCCTCTTACAAAGTAGTTGATCCACATTTTCAAAAATAAATTCTTAGTTTGAAACTTTAAGAAAACAAATTCCATGGAATAAATATATAAGTAGGCCCACAATTATTCTTTTTAAATGAAATGTGTAAAAATAACCCAAATAAAGCACAAGTGGGAGGAGATTGAGTATGGAATAAAGCTACAAAATTACGTGTGCCCACCGACACTAATTCTTTTTCTTTATAATTTCCTTAGTTCTCTAGATTTTCCACTTTCCTTAAAGTCAAGTGCTTAAATATTTTGCATATTTTTCATTTAGAAGTATTATGAATAATATCGCACATCCTAGCTTCATCTATATAGTTGACTATATGGACATGCATATGTTTATCATTTCCAATTTATGGGCCCAACAGTTAAGTGGACAATTCTCCTATAAGTGACATGGAAAATGACTAATTTTAAAATGAAATAAAAATAATAATTTATGTATCAATATCTATGGAAGATTTAAATTAGTTTGTAAGATTGAAAGAGATATAAAGTAAAAAAGATAGGGGAGTGTAGATCTTATTAAAATGGGAGGGGTGACAATTAAAAAAATCAATTTAATATAAATTTTGTAATAATAAATTTAAAATATATTAATATAATTATTATTTTTAAATGATATTTTATCTATATTTGTCAAAGATATTCAATTTTAATCTACTGTAATTTAATAATAATATTGTATAATATCCATTATAACTATCATATGATTAAGTTATTAGGTGTACATGATGATAGTGGTAGTTGACAAAGGATGGGAAGAGGAATATTACATTAGCACCATAATTTTTCATATCCTAGTTAATGCATCTAAATAATGCATCTAAATAATTAGATATTTATGCATAAATAAGTAATGCATCTAAATAATTAGATATTTATGCATAAATAAGTAAGTTGAGGAGACAATTGCTTGATTATCATATATGAACCCCATATGTGAATACAATTATTACTTTCAAATATGATTTTATTTTTATTTGTTAAGGATATTCAATTTTAGTCTACTGCAATATGATAACAATATTGTATAGCATTTGTTACAACTATCATATGATTAAGTTACTAGGTGTACATGATGATAGTGGTAGTTAATGAAGGATGAGGAGGAATATTACATTAGCATCATAATTTTCACAATGAGGGAGATAGATTTTTCATAGCCTAGTTAGTGTATCTAAACAATTAGATATTTATGCACAAATAATTAAGTTGAGGAGGAAATTGCTTGATTATCAAATAATGGTTGATGTTAATCATCTTGATTCATTGTGTTTTGATTAGTATGGTTATTTTTGTTGATAACTTATTTCCAGATTATGCAATAATTTAATATTGACATTTTATTAAATGTTATGTTCAATTGTTAGAAAAATTATATTGATAATGACTAACTACTCTTTAGTTGTCTATGTGGATGCCATAGGAAACTTTGACACTCTCTTGTCATAAAGAGAGAGATCATTAGGGTGAAGGCACCCAACTATCTTGATGATGAAGTTCATGAAGGGATCAATGCACACACCACATTAAAATCATATAGATAAGTTGCATGGTTGACATACGCCTATGTGTTATTTTAAACATGAATGATTTTATTTCATTATATATTACTTCCATTTTATTAGATTATTAAATCTTTTAAATTAAACTTGCAAAATTGAGGAAAATATATAATATATATATTTACTAATATAATAAAATGTTATTGAATAATTTTATCTTGAGCATAAGATTGTGATAAACATTTTATTTATTTACTTATATATAGATGAATATATATATGTTTACATATATAAATAGTGGATAGATTTATAATTGCCATTAAAACACTCAACTATAAATTTTAAAATAGAAAAGAAACTAAAGTTTAATTCATAATCAAAGGGAGATAACTCCCAAGTAGGAGGCAAAAGTCAAGGTTCAAAGAGGCAATTTGTATGGCACATGGGAAAATAATAAAAGAGAAGTTTAAAAAAGAAAGAATAAACTCTTGGAGTCATCACTAAGGGAAAGGATCCAGTAGTTGAGCATGTTCCAATAGTTGTTATAGTATTTGTTGATTTAACGTCTAATATTTTTAATAATATTGTACTAATAGTTGAAACTTTAAAGTTTTTAGTGTTGATGATGAGTACCCATAATTGAATGAAATGTATTCCTTAGATCTAAAAAGAAACAAGTCATGTGATGTCACATCAACACACCAATAAAACATGACTTAGTGCACGAGTATTAATCTAACTTTTCTTTTGGCGTTTTCGATACCTCGACAAAATGCATGCTGATGTGGCATCATATTTGATGATTTGGCCTTGAAACCTTAGTTATAAGCAAAGGAATTTCCAAGTAAGTGTTGTCACATGAAATTGCACCTTGCTAAACATAAGTTCAACATTCCAATGACAATGAAACTGACCTCAAGGTGTGGGACCTTGCAAATGAGGTCAAATCTCCAGAGAAGGCCAACTTCCTTTTCTAAACTAGGTGCAAATATGTTGGTCCAACCCAACATATAAAATCCTATCACTAATCCTATTCTACTAGCTCACAAAGGAAAAGGGAAAGAAATAATTTCATAGAAAGGGAAGGGGAGTGATACACTAAGAGTGGAATTATTTATTCCATCTTAGAATAGCACAATACATCGATGAAAACAACTAGGTGAACAAAACAATTCTCTATTTAACCAAATTCTAGGGGTGTATATAGAGGTTAGAGTTTTGAAAAAATGCTTGAAGGAAAGGAAAGATTCAAAATCAACACCTACAAACATAGTTAACACAACATATAGGAATAGAAAATGGAGAAAAAACACTTAGAAATGAAGGTAAGGAAAATATACACAACATATCTAAAAGAAAGAAGAGGTAAAAATGGTAGTTCTCATTAATACAAAGGCATACACCTAATTACAGTTGCAGAGTGCATAGAACTATAGAGTATGCTAGAAAAACCAAGGAAGAACCCTTTACAATGAGCACAAAAGTGCTCTATATACAAGAGAGAAACTCAAAAAGAAACATTCCAAAGAAGAGTGTCCAACACTTCATACCTCCACCATGCCATCACATTGATGAATTCTAAATGTGTGTGTAGGAGGATGAGATCGCCCACAAAAAACATGATCTTAAGCATGGAAAATTAGTAGAAGGGACACCTACAGATTATAAATGAAGCAAGGTCACTTTGTACCTCTCCAAAAATTGCACTCAAAGCATTAAATTCCCTCTCTATAGCCTTAGGAACTAAGGCCGAATGTTTGAGGAGAGTCCTTGGGAATTAATGGCATCTATGCCCTAAAAATATATCACTTGAAAATATCACCAAAATTTTGGTCCCGAATTGACCATTGAATTAAACATTAAATGGTTTGCAACCTTGAAAAGGAACCTCTATTAGACATTGGGAATTCGGCCTACAAGGAAATGCTTGTCAAAGAAATCAAAGAGAAGAACATCCATGATCCAAAAACCATGAAGAGAAAAACCCTTGTCGAGCATTGGGAGTCATCTTTATCACATATTGCATGATGAAGAAGATGATATGAAGAATGCCAAAATTGTGATCCCTAAAAGATAACTTTTGTAAGAAGTTAGGAATTGGGCCTACCTTATGCTGAAAGAAAGGAAGGAAGAAAGTGAAGTCAAAAGATTGGTAGAAATATGGAAGAGCATGGAGGAAAGGGAGATGTTGGGGATTAGAGATATCGTTGGTTTTGAAAACCTTGTCTAGGTCTGAAAGTGGTCTTGAAACCTCCGTCGAAGTTCAAAAGCGATTTTGAAACCTTCATTGGAGTCTAAAGGAGTTCTCAAAATCTTTCAAAGTTATGATGAAACTTATCTTTATTTTTGTGTCGGCACATAAGCCTAGTTTCAAAACCTTTGTTGAGGCTTGACAAGGTTTTCACAACCATGTCAGAGTCCATAATTTTTCTCAAAACAATTCAAAGTTTTGATAAAAATATTCTTTATTTTTTGTGTCAGCACATAAGATTGGTTTCAAAACCTTTTTTAGAACCCAACAAGGTTTCCACAATCATATCGAAGTCTAAAAAAGTTTCAAAATCCTTTGAATTTCTGACAAAAAATTGATTATGTAGCTTCATTATGAGGTTTCAAAACCACCTTTGAATTTTGATAAAGGTTTTAGAAACCATAAAAATCTTTGATCAAGGACCAGAAAGAAGACTTATGTCTTATTACAAAGACAAGATAAACTATAGAGGGTGTTAGGAAATAATGCATAGTACCCACATTCTTAATCCATTTCCTACATAACCCCATTAGAGAAAATCATGCATGCAAGTAACCATAATGCATAAATCAAATAGACAAGCCACAAGATAACACAAGATATACCTTGCGAAAACCCTCAAGAGGGAAAAACCTAGCCTCAAAAAGCATCCATACTCCATCTATTAATAAAAAATAAAACATTACAAGAGTTACAATGAATACCTTTGAAGCATCAAGCCTCTCCAATGCGTCCTTCATATGTATAAGCATGAATCCACATATCACATGCCATGCTTAACATATGAACTCCTCAAAAATACTCAATAATGATAGCCCACTCACCTAGCTAACCTTAACCACTAAACATGTGCTTGCTTTTATAGATACAAGCTCACACAAATACAACCAAGTTGTAAGATAAAATCATGTACCATAAAACCATGTGAATACAAAACCACTATCCCCTTATTTAATATTGGGTACTAAGTTTTCACTTTATTAAATATTCTCTAATATTAAATTATTATCTCATCTCTCTCACATATTAAATAATAAACCAATTTTACTATACAACATAAAGTGGACCCCAAATAATTACCTAGTGTGATTAACCACACCTCCTAGGTACATCACAAATAAATAATTATTTAATTACAACATCATGATAAATAAAATTATGCAATGATGTACAACACCATATCCCATCATTCTCCGACTTTTTGTATGCATTGCATAAGGGTCAATCCATAGAATACATAATCATAGCCATACATGTAACCACATGAACCTCCACAACACTATCGTGCTCCATCAAGATACTTGCAATAAAGCTAAAGTGACCACCATCTCAAGCGAGAACTCTTCTCATCCTCCAACATGGAACCTATGGAAGAAAAGGAACATGCCAATGTGAAGATGCACCAATCCAAGAACACAAGCATCAAATCCAAGTGAAAATTAGGTACCTAGTTATAGGGATGTGGATCTCTTTGAGATCTATAACTTAAAAATGGGAACTCAATTAGTTTCCCAAATCAAAAATTACGTTCTCTAAAAGTTGGTCCTCCCATATTAGAAATACAAGAGCATCTATGATGCATAAGAGAGTTGTAAGAGGGAGTCACACTTATTGAATAAATTATGATGCATTCCATAAGTTATATTTGAATGGAGATAATGGACCCAAAGTGGAGCACCCAAGTTGATTAGTGGGTTATGAGGAGCCTATGATAGGTGGGGGGAATATGGTATTTTTATCTTATGGACTCATGCTTGGATTTGAGAACCTTTTTTTGGGTAATTTTATCTCATGGTTTTTTAATTACCATTTGATGGTTTCATGCATTTATTCTCCTATTTAATGGGTGCTTGATATGGAGGTTATATAGTGAGTTATATAGGTATTACTATGCTCTCATGGTTGCTTCAAATCTCTTGTTGGTGATACTCCTATAAGGGCATGTCTCTATAATTGTATTATAAATATTGATTACTAAATTATATATTAGGATACTTTGGTATGCGATATTTTCCTCCTGATTTTCCCCATGTAAATTAGTGTGTTGTATATTTATTTTTTGTTTATTTCCTTGTAGCTATATGATCAATTTAATTTTTACACATACCTCATTTGTAAGATTATTGTAGGAAGCATAGTTTACACCTCTAATTCAATTCAAAATTTATATGAAGAATAAATATATTCTATTGAATATCATAAAGCATAATTAAAAAGGGAGTTGTCTAAATATATAGAAATCTTAGATGCATAATTCATGGAAGTAATATGTCCAAGAGGTAAGATTTTAACTTCTAATCACTTCCAATTAGGAGGGGAGTTAACTCACTCTAACTAGCATGATAGATGGAGTGCAACTCAACCTATACTAGATAAGTATCAATTAAATCAAGGCACATGACTAATTAATACAAATACTTTTGTGCTTAAATAGACTGAATAAATAAAATAAAATGGTAATAATTGTAGCCTAATGAACTACCATGAACCTAGATTAGTGAGAATATTTCATTACTCTATCAATTTTTGTGCTCAATATCCATGGTAAAAATTATATTACCAATGCTGAATGCAATTATACTATGGAATGGAAATATATAGGAAATTTTGGAAGTTTATATTGTGATCCTTGAGATGGCTTTGGTGGAAAATTCTTCTCTTGTGGTAGATTTGGCTAGCTTGGGAGTGAAATTTTCTTTTTGATATTTCTCTAATTTTGGGATCATTAGTTCTTATTTGGATAAATGGGTTTTATTTATGGAGGTTAGGGTATGAGTTATAGATTGGTACAAATTGGTCCTCAAATATTTTTCTTTGTAAAGGTTTCTTATACCTCTTTTCCTTCTTAGGATATCCCTTTAGATTTTTTGGGGAAAAATTTGAGTTTATCAATTTGTACCCTATTTCTCTATGACCCTAGGAACTAAGATTTTTAATGTTCTCCTCTTCCTACCCTAGCTTGGATATATGGATTTTCCTCTACTGGGTTCCTATAAAATAATGAGACACTAAGTGTCTACACAAAATTGGTACTAGTCTGGGTGAGGTAATTTGAGTTAATCCCATATCTCTAGGTAAGTCTCATATTATTTTTTCCTAGATCAATGTGTGTCATGACATAGATCAAATTGGTCTTCCTTTACCTAAATAAAAACTTCTCAATTTCCATTTGGATTTTTTGTTCAAACTATAGATTACAAAAATTCTCCCTTTCATTACTTAGATAAGACTACGTCGAGACTTAATTTTTTTATGCTTCCATAGAAAGATTAAATCAATTACTTTCTTCATACTATTTATTATTTAGAAATTAAAGGAATCTACTCTTCCTTTCAATTTGCTATTACATCAATATGAAATGAATGACAAACCTTGGAAAGCACTTGTCCCTTAATGAGAGGAAGTAACCCATCAATAAATATATATTGAACATAATCATCCCATAATATAGATCTCATATTAGTAGTCAAAGCTTGAAATATGAAAATATAATCCTTAATTAGATTTTGCAATTATTATATATATTATATAAGTTGACATATATATGTCTTAGGATAAATATTTTAATGAAATTTTTTCATGAAAGATCAACCAAATCATTAAAGAAGGTGATTAAAGTGTGAGTCAATGAATATAACCATGTAAAATTATGACTGCTCAATCTCGATGGAATATTTGGTGGTAATTGATCCTCATGAAAATAACTAAAGCATATAGTAGTGAAAGTATTGAGGTGAAGCAATGTATCCCCTTTACCATCATACTTTGTCAAAGAAGATATTACCAATCCACTTGGTGAAGGACAATTCAACATGTCATATGTTAAAGGATTATTTAATATTTCTCTAGAGCTATATTTTGTTTTAAATATTTGCATGTAATTCTTAATGTTTTGTTCTAGATGTTCAAATACAAGTGACATGGTATTTCACATAAGGTGAAATACCTTGTATAACATGAACCATGCTTATATGTGTATGCATTATGCCATGTGTAGTAGTGTTAGGGGATGAGAAATATGCATCATCAACTTATGACACATTATCCTCACATATACCAAGTAAAAATTATAAAATATCCTCATATTTTTCTTCATCACTAGGTATGTCTAACATATGTGTTTGTTCAATAGAGAGTGTAGGAGAATGAAAATTACAAGAACTCAAGGATATATCATAAGAAAGTACAAAAAGATCCAAACGGGAGAACCTAAAGACATGAAAATGTGTTAATACAATAAGGAAGGGCCACTAGAAGGGGCATAACAAGAAGCATGAGTAGAAAATGATCTAGGGCTAATAGTGAAGTGCTTTATGAAAGCACATGATAAAAAAAAAAAAGGATAATAATTATGTGATGAGTCAAATTATTGTTTATATCTATCAACCAAGGTATCTATAAATACATGTATCAAAGAATGATCATGTATAGAAGCATATTATGAAGCTAAAAATGATATAATTGGTAACTTTAGATCTTCAATTTTGATAAATGACTCTATCATTAGTGTTGAATAAGGGTAAACCCACAAAATTGGTTTACAATTCCATTGAGGAAGGAAAAATGCATTTTCGGATGGAAAACAGTTTAGGGGGTTCGTTAGAACTAGGAGGGTTTTCTAGAACCACCTAAAGGGTTCAATAGAACTAGGGGGTTCGAGCGAACCACCCTTTAATGGGTTTATTTTTTAATTGCATTAAATTCTCCCCCTCTGGCACCAAAAATCTCTAGAATTTTTCCCTTTGAAGCTCGAGTTGAGGATGAAAATGGAAGAGACTTCACAGACCCAACTGGATGATGATAGTCCTCGAAACGAGCTATCCAATGAATACAATTTTAATATATTTTGGTTTTATTATGTATTTATTGTTTTAGTTTGATTAAATTTAGGGTTTTCACCGAAAATCAAGCTCTCTATTCTGCACATGTGGAAAAATAGCAGATTATCAAATTTTTTTTTGAAAAATATCAGTGCACTAGATATTGAAGTCCTTGATCCAATAAAAAAAATTGAATTTCGATACATACAAAAAAAGTTATGTTGTATACGGTTCGCCTATGTCTGAATTGTAATTGGTTTGACTTCAAAACTTGATTAAAGAAAAAATATTCAATAAAACACTATGAAACCAAATGAAAGTGCTAGATATCATAGTTACAAATCTAAATTTGAAAAAAATAGAATTTTATCCTTCATGGAAAAAAGGTTATGTTGTATGCGGTGAGCATCACTCCTTAAAAATGGTGTTTACTAAAAAAAACTAGTTTTCGAAGGAGATGGAAAAAGAAGTGCAATCTGATTCCAAATTTTTTGAAAAAAATATATTTAGAATCTACAGACAAAATGTCACAAATCACTAGTTTGCATCATCTTCAAATTCCTCACGGTTTAGCCACTATAGGTGCTTGAAAGTGAAGATTTAGTTAGAAAAAATCAGTTCAGTGTCTAGTTTGGCCAAAAATTGTAAACCATTATTGTGGGATCACCCATAAGGATGCACATCATTAACTAAATCATCATGAAATGGATTCATAAACCTCATCATGGTAAGATAAGTAATTATTGTTCTACTCATCATTAAACATATAATCAATAGACCAAGAGCCACAAGAAGGGATGATGTACTAGAAATTGCATGTGAAGGTGAAATATGTATATCAATATCTCTAATATCCTCAAGACAAGATGAAGGAAGGGGGAACATGCAAGAGAACCCATAAGTGAACAAGAAAATCTAACATGAGAGGTATAATAGATGCACTCACTAGATCTAGCATCGTCACATGAAGGAAGGTCCCTAATTGTATCATGAGAAGTATGGATAAAGTGTCACCAACATGAACCAATCATGGAAATAAAAGCTTCTCAAAGGAAACACATCATCATGCTCTTGCATATCACTAATCATAGGAAGAGTAGAAACAACATGAAGCTCAAGGATAATTAATTAAATTTTGTGTAAGTGAGAGAGAATCAATAACAAGAACCATGAAGAAGGAAAAATCACACATGATGAAACAACACCTCCATCAAAGGTATATTTCCATATGTAGGATTAAAAGACACAAAATCATAAAGGATGAGTGGATCCAATGAAATAAGACATAGAAACAAATCATAATTGTTAAGACAGGCATAAATAGAAGTTAAAGGCAATGCACTATGAGTATTAATGAAACACAAATAAGGGTTGGTGGGTATGGATCAAACATAGATAATGCAATGAAATCCCAAAATCGAAAATAAATAAAAAAATGGTACATTGATTAAGGGGATATAAACCCTAACTAGATCTAAGATGAACAATAAACAATCATTAAAAATTAAATCTAAAATCCTAATGTAGAAGGAATAAACCCTAGGGCCAAGCTCTAAGGGATGTAAGATAAGTTGGGCTCACAAAAATTGTAAGGGTTTTAATCACACTACACATAAATATTCTGGCTAATCAAATAAATATAATTAATTAGCAAACAATTAACCTAGATAAAAGATTTGGGATATATGATTGAAATAAGGATACAAAAATGAAATGAATGGATAGGTATAATTAGCTCTAGGATTGATGATGAGAATTTTGGTACTAATTATTTGCTAGACCAATTCACCACTATCATGAAATTAGTCTTCTCTAATATGCTCCGCATAATCCATAATGTCTTAGGAAACTAGCGCAGATGATCCTACACCCTATGAGGTTGATCCCTATTGCCACAAACCTAATCTGACATGTAGAATTGATATGAGATTCTTGGAACTAACCTAAAGGAAAGTAAAATTGAGAATATGTTTATCTTTTCCTTCTAGATATTTGAATATATCAAGGTCATGTTTAAAGATACCTTTGAGGAAATTGCCAACTCAATAAGTGAATGGGTTCTTCTATATCAAACCCCTTTCAAGAACAAATTAACAATGATGAGAAAAGTCAAAGAAAATATTCACAAACATGCATATGACCTATATGACAATGATGTAGATTCAACTCCTCTATCACTCTTTAAAATTGAAGTTTTCTCTAATGATCCTACTTATCAATTCCCCTTCACATTTATGATGGTTATTGCTTGTGTTTTAGTGCACAATGATTTTCTTTAAATATCATTACATAGAAACATGTTGCATGGAACATATACTAGGTTGGCCCATAACAACTTGTAGAATGGGGGAAGGAAAGTTGGAATTTGAATTTGATGACTTGAATTTTAGGGGGTTTTTCCACTCTCTGTGGGGTTGATCAAGGCCAATCTTGTATCTAGTGAAAATGATCTAAAAGGATTAAGTGGCAATCTCAAGATAGGGAACAAATGTATGTAAATTAGTATAGATGGGAATAATATAGGAATGAATAAGGATTGGGTCATGATCCAAGTCTAATATTAACATATGGTGCTTATTGACATGCTATTACATTAAGACACTTGCATGAAGACAAGTACACGACTAAATGAGAAATAACATAAACATACCAATTTTACCATTACATAGTTGTATATCCTTAATAAGTTACTTTGGCAACCTATGATTATGTGGGAAATTAAAGCCACTTACATTCCTAGCAATGACTTTGTCCTCACCAAAAAAATAAAGATTGAATTTTGATCGATTTAAATTATTTTTTCTCATTTCATATATATTTAAGATCTACATTTGATATGCTAACGACAACTCTTGATTTAATATGATTGAAATGTAAGTACCTTTCTAGTATATTCTTACATTCTTCTCAATAAACTACCTACACCATTGTAACTATAAATTTAACTACAAAAATATAATCTCTTGCCTTGGGTGTATAGAGAAATCCACAATAAAACTTTAGTTAAGATTTTAGTTATTTTATAAAAAACTCCATCCCATATCCATATGTAATGTTTATTCCACCCATAGTGGTATTACTACCTTTAGAATCTCTTCCTTTCGTATGGGTATTAAATATAACTATAAAAATTGCTTTAGGAATAAGTCTTTATTTTATTTGAAGATTCAATTCCACACTTGTAAGGATTACTTTATTCCATTCCTTCACTCTTCATCCACAAATTTCTCCTTCCCTTTGGTTGCTCACCTACTTTACCAACATATTTTATTTAAAATTTAAAACAAGCAAAGACCATTTTATAAATTATAAATTTGCTTTTATTTTGACATTATCTTAATAATGATACATAGATTAGAATCTCTCACACTTCTTTAAAATATTATTATACTAAGACAAGAAAAAGAAGGCGAAAATGAGCTAAACCAAAAAAATGTAATTAAAAACTAAAATGTATATAATTATTTTTTAAAAGTTACATGGTGCAATGATTGTTTTTTAAGTATTTGCATGGTCTAATAAAATTTGGAAATTGAAAATAATTAAAATTATAATATAGTTAAAAATTAAGTGTTTTTCTTGATGAAGATATCGAGGAAACTTCAAAAAGGAGGGATGACAATTTTCAATATTCATTTAAAAAATCTAATTAAAATCTTTACTTCCATATAGTTAATGTTTGACAATTTTCATTAAAGTAACACCTATTATAATTGGATACAAATTAAAAAATATATATGTCAAGCATAAATATTTTTATACTAAAATTATTTTATTATATATTATTCTTAATTTTTCTTTACAATAATTATTTATGAGATTTGAGAGCTTCTTCGTTGTATCGATCATTAATCATAAACATAATAAAAGAATTAGATGAATATTTTTCTAGTTCAATGGAATGAAGTCATTTTTCATGTCATGAAATACATCACCTATGAAGATCATTTTTCTAAAATCTATTAGATCATTTTAGACTATTTGTTCATCTACGAATTTTAAGAAGATAAACATTTTATCATTTCCTTATAATTTGTTGCAAAAAATGACTAGTAAGGTTCAAAAGAGAAGTTTCCAAAACCTCGCTCATCATGGCTGTATAAAATGGTCCTTACGAAAGCTCCAAGATGCCACCTATCACCAATACTCCAATTGATTTGAAAAAATGTATGGTTGAAAAATTTATAATGTGGATGGGCCTTTGGTCTACTAGTGAAATTGAATGGTTCTAAATGAGCCCACTAGAGATCAATTTTTGCTAAGTGCAAGGCCCCGACGCCATAATGAGTGAGGTCGAGATCATGTCTATGGTGATTTTGATGAAATAGATACTCCTCAATCCTTCACTCTCAATCGAATAGGTTTGAATCTAAAAATTCTACTCTCATATCAAATAACAAAACAATTTTACAGATGATATAAAATATTTCATTGAAAAAACCATAATATTTATCAACTAATCTTGATTTTGTATGAACCTTTATTTTTATTAATTGAAACTTCTAAATTTTGAGTGAGGGGTTCACCATCTTTATTATACTATTTATATCTTAATTTTTAATTTAGACAAGGGTCCCAATAGAACCTAAACATACCTATCCCAAGGAAAAAGCAAAAAGAGGAAGGTGGGTTAAATTTGTTTTTGTTCAACCCATGACATTATCTATGGGTCGTAGTACTTCAAATGCAAGACTATTAGATATGTATTAAACTATGTTATTGTACTACACCTTATGCATAAAATTTAATGGCCTCCCTCACAACCATATGAATATGTATTCTTAAATTATGCCCAGGAAATAATGGTGCCCTATGTTCAAGTAATTGAAAATTATTATTTCTTAAAGTGGACATATGTGAGGTGACTTAAATATCTTGAAATAAGACAGGCATAATTAAAATATTCTCTTGGCCTCCTATCACTTGCCCATTTTACCACACAATTATTTTAATTTTATTTTATGCTTTTTCTTTTCCATGAATTGATCAAATACTTTTACTAATCTATGTCATTTCATGTGCTCTCATGAAAGTAAGGCACTCATTGAATAAATTTTAGAATAGTTAAGGAGGATTATATTTGTCCCATCCTCACTTATGCCCTATTCTATATGGGAGAGAAACTTTTAATTAATTTTATCTAGATAAGATTTAGATTTAAGAATTAGCAATCATATATAAAGATGTAATGGATATACTGATACTTAATATGGTATATACTTATATTACAAGTAAAGTGGGTGGGGGAGGTTTTATTTTATCATACGGTGTAATTAAAGTTTTAGAAGAAAGATGATTCTTTGTATAGTCTAAATAGTTTAGAAGACATTATTTGTATAATGTGTTAAAAAAGAATTGAAAAATATTTTTTAATTAAATTAAAAAATAGTGGTTCTCTTTGTTTTGTTTGTATCAATATTTATAATGAAGTGATTTTATATTCAATGATTTTGTCTAATTGTTTATATATACAATGCTCATGTAAGGTGTTTTCCAATTTCATCTCATACTAAAAGAGATTTTAAATATTTATGTAGTAGGAGTAATTTTACATTGATTAATGCTTGGTGAAGATTGCTCAATTGCTCTTCTTTGTTTCAAATTACTTTCTCACTAATAATGCCTTTGTTTTTGCCTACTAAAGCAATGCACATAACAAAATATAAATATAGCATAGTTGTTACATTGTTCAAAGTATTAATTCAATTTCAGATGTCAAATAAACATTAAAATATTTCTAATAGACATGATATTTCTATAATCCATGTGAATAATTAAAAATTATTTTGATATTAATTCATGTTTTGAAATTTTTATATGTAAACAAATGAGTTTTATAAGATAAGAAATCATAGGAAATATTGTCTATCTTATTATGTATACTATCTTCAACCACTATCTAACAATAAGAAATCGCATATAATAAAAGATTCAAATCCATATAACAAAAATCTAAAAGTTTTCATTTATTATTCAATAAAAAATAGTAATTCGATACATGACCATAGGAATCTAGAAATGAGAATGACTTTATGATTGCCATAATTGCATTCTATAGGACCACATCTCATTAGTTTCTTATATTTGCATGCTAGATGTGTGCTCCTACATTGACCAAGCATAATAGGTAGGATGTCCATCACAATAATATTAAACAATACAACTATAATCCACTAAAACTATTATTTTATGTCCTCACAAACCATGGAATACAAATAAGGGAAACAAAGGAGAAGGTGAATTGACAATATTGCAATAGAAAATATTTTTATAGATCTTATCCAATATCCAAATCTTCTTTCAATTTCCACATATCAATCATATTAACTTGACACCACAATATCTATAAAAAGTAAAAAGGCACTACTAAAAGTTAATAAGAACGACAAGTATTATTTTTAATTGTATTCAAATGATTTTAAAAAGTAGTTGCTCACCATCTAATAATTTAATGATTCTAAAATAAGATAAATATAGATTTAATATAAATATTTATTATTTCAATTAACAATTGTCAATTTTAATATCGAAATATTATTACAACAATAAACATATCCGACAACCTTGCCATCAAAACAAACCTAATATTAAAACTAACCTAGCATTACTTAGGACAAGAACCTAACCTACCACCTTGCCATTGTAAGGCTAAAACATTATAGTCTCTTCATGTTAGCTCACTTGGTTTTGGTTGCCGCTTTAGGTAGTTCAGATGGTGGGTTCAACTCTTAATTTGTCAGCAATGTCGGCAGTGTGGATGAGGGCCCATTGTACATCATTTGAGAGGTTAGAGGAAGGCTTGCCCTCTAAAGAACTAAGTTCCGAGTCTAGACTAAACTCCCAATTCCTCTAGGGGAAAAAAAAACTATAACGTTACACAAAACCTAACATCTTCATGTAAAGGAGAGAGAAGGGAAAGAGAAGGGAAAGTGTGGTGATAGCAAAGTACATTTGAAATGCTTCAGTCACGGTTCAGGTAAATAGGGCTTCATAAGGGCTAGGGCATCAGCAGCCCATGTTTGTCTTGCTCTTGGCATGTGACTCACACAATGTTTTTGACAGACTTGATTCGGAGCGCCCCATAAATGGATGTTTTCCCTCCTGGGCAAGAAAAAACCTATTATGGAACGGATCTTTGGTTGGATCTGAAGATGAAATCTCTCCTTTTCCTTTGGCTACTGGTGCTAATGTGATTCCCCTGGGGAATGGAAGGCTTGGGAATCAATGCCCAGTTTCTCCCCAACCTCATATTCATTTGGTAGCGGTCGCAGAAAAAACCCCATTGATGGATCTTTTACATTCTACTTTACCTTTGGAGGTTGATTCTCTTTGGAGACAGGCAGTTAATAGACTTTTCTTTCATTTTGTGCTTCTCTATCCCTATCATTCTCTTCAGCAAGAGACCCTTCCCTCCTCTTCAGGGTTCTACTGTCACTGGAGATTACTCTTAAACTTTGGTAAGATCTTTTCATTTATTCTCCTACTTGGACTTCAGTCTTGGAGCTCTGGATCTGACTACATGGGCCCCCCCTTAAGTTTCTGAAGTGAAGATTCTGGGTGGCCTTGATGATTTGATTGAAATTGATCCCATAGCGATGAACAAGATGCATACTATGTATTCCTGTTTCAAGATAGCCAGAGATCTGAACCTCCCTTAGAAGTAATTTGTCTCTCCAATCTGGATCCTTTGATCAGGTAGACTATGAGAAGGTTCTTTTTCAATGCTAATCTTTTCATAAGGTGGGCCATTTTGCTAGCTCCTCCTCAGATCATGGCTACTACTACTCGTATCCAGATTACCTAGTCTTCCTTCCAGCAGGGTGTGGCGCCAAAATGTCACTTCTTAGGAGTGTAAGGAATTTTTCCTCCTGAACCAGGCTTGGTTTTTTTCAAGGACGGCTATTCTTCCTTTATGGGGATAGTAACTCTTGGATGGAAATGAAGTCCATCTAGATGCTTCTGTTGAGGACCTAGATACTAGTAGAGCTTCACCTAGAAGCCCGATCTTACTTCCAAGAGTCGTCCATGAAAGGGAAAGAAGTGGTCGTCCATGAAAGGGAAAGAAGTGGATTTGTCTTTTTTGGAAGGTGGTAGTTCATCTTCCATAATCTTGATGATGACTTGGTTTACATGAGATCTAGAGAAGGTTTGGATTCTCTTAGAGGTACTCTGAAAGTCAAATATAACTTGACGCATCCTTTTTTAAAACCAAGAAATAGACTGGAAAAAATTAAAGTTGAAAGACTTTAGATACAATTGTAGAAGAAATAGGTATTGGAGTTTACCAAACAATGGACTATTGTTTGTCTTTTTCATTGTGGAGGGGGATGGACCATCTATTAGAGGGATGATTATTTTTTCATGAAATAATAGGGGTTTGAATGCTCCTAATAAGATGAAATCGGTGAAGCATCAATTCTCATTGTTAAAATTGGAGCTTACCAAACAATGAATTGTTGTCTTTTTCATTATGGAGGGGATGGACCACTTATTAGAGGGATGATTCTTTTTTTCATGAAATATTAGGGGTTTGAATGTCCCTAATAAGATGACATTGGTGAAGTGTCAACTCTCATTATTAAAATTGGATGCGATATTTATTCAATAAACTAAAATATTAGAATATGAAATTGTTTGTCCTAACGAACTTGTAAATTTTTTGACTAAAGGTTCTTTGTGGATGTAGTTGCGCTTTGAGAGAAATGTGCAATTTATGGAATCATCTATTAATGAAATTAAATTTTTGACAAAAAATTGTAATTCAATCTATTGCTCCTTTAAAGGAATCTCTAAAAAATTGTCTAGATTTTTGTTCAACATGTATGACACTAGTAGCATCATTAAGAAGCATAGAGTTTGGGATGAGGTGTCTTACAAACTTTATTTTAGACTCTCAATAGGTTTTTCTTGGAGGCAATTTCAATGTGATTTTTGCTTCCTTTGATAAATGAGGTGGTTTGAGCAAAATTTCACAGTCTAAAAATAATTTCAAATCTTTTACTTAAAAGAATCGTCTTAGAGATTTAGTTCCAAAGAGAGGCTTCTCTTAGAATAATAGAAGAAACGATTTTTATTACATTGCTAAAAGATTGGACCACTTTTTAGCCTCTCCAAATTGGGTGAATTAGGTTTTATATTTTTATTCCTCTATCCTTCTTGTGGATAGATTAGATCATTACCCTATATGCCTCAAGCTATCCATGGGCTCCCCCCCTTCAACAAGTCCCTTTGAATTTGAGTTAATGTGGCTTTAAAATTAATTTTCTCTCTCATAGATTAGCTCTTAGCTTCAAAATGAAAGTTCGTTCTCATAGATTAGCTCTTAGTGGCCCTCTTACCCTTCCCTGTCTAGTCTATTGTGCTTATGTTTTCATCCTAAAATCAATCATAATTGAAAGTGTCTTCTAACTTGAGACAAAGAGGTGTTTGGCAATTTTTTAAGAAAAATGTTAATAATTTTTAAAATCTTGAGTTGGTCATCTCAAAAATCTAGGTTTCAGGCTTGACAAATAACCTTCTAGAGAAAGAAGAAGGTTTTCTTCTTCATTAAGAACAATTTTTTCTTGGAGAAGAAATTTTATAGTGGTAGATATTTAGAGATAGATGGGTTTAGAAGGGGATTGGAACACTAAATATTTCCAAGTTGTTAGTTAGGCACAACATCAAATTAACAATACTTTCACTTTATAGTATACTTTTGATTGTTTTCTTGATGAATATTTAGACATGACAATTGGAGCTATATATTTTTTTTTAATTTTCGTTTTCTATTAAGATACTTCAAATTTGAAAGTGTATGGTCCAATATTAGGATGTCTTGCTAATATTATTTCCAATGAGGGAAATCAAGGGTTGCTTGACCAGTTCTCATATGAAGAGATCTATGAAGTTATTATTTCTTTAAAAAGTGGTAGGGTGCTTGCTCCTAATAGTTTCTTAATCTCACCTTTTTCCAAGTTTGTTGGGATATTATTGGGAAACACATTATAGAGGTAGTGAATGATTCATTAACCTTTGGAAATTTCTTAGAGAATTCAAATGCACCTCTCTTGCCTTGATCCCTTAAAATGTTAACTTGAATTATTTTTATAGATTTTCATTTGACTATGCTTTGCAATGCCATCAATAAGTTTATCTCTTAAGCTATTACTAAGCAATTAAAAAATATTTCCCCGTTCCTTATTTTGATAGTTAAAGTTAGTTAGGGTTCTTAGTCATCAAATATTGCATGACATAGTTGTCACTCATGGGGTTTTACATTCCCTCAATACCTCTAGTAAAAATTATTGGTGATCGTGTTTCTTGGTCTTTCTTGAAGAATGTTTTAACAACATTTGGTTTTTTTTTATCAAGGATGGATTTCTTGAAGCATGAATTTAGTTTTTAAATCTTGGTTTTCCATTTTGTTTGAATGGCACCCCTACATTTTTTTAGCATTCTAGAGGTATCAAATACAAATATCCTTTGTCTCGCTAGTTTATTTTAATGATGGAAGCCTTTCCTAATTTTTGATATTTAAATGTGATTAGGAAATATCACGAGGTTTGATATTTAAATGTGATCTAACCCTCTTTGGGAAAGTGATAGTGGCTAAAGCTTGTGATTTTAATTTGATTCTAGATTGTGTAGACACTTAAATATCTCCTTGTTGTACCCTTGTCCTAATAGACCAAACACATCACCTAGCTAAATCTCCTTCACCTAAAGTCTCCCACTTTATTAAATAATTTGACTATTTAGTTAATCCCTTTTCCATCTCATCTCACATAAATAAATAAATTATTACTATTTACACCTATTTTCCACCTCACACATGGCTAAAATAATTAAATATTATTATTTAATTATGTCTATATTCCCTCCACCAATCCCAAGAATAATTGAAACCTAAGAACACTTGTCTTGATGGTTCCAATATTCTCTCCAACCAACCCAAGAGTAAAGGACTCCTAGGTACATGTGTCCCTTATGTCTCTCATGATGACAACCACTTACTAAATTTGATAAATGCATCCTATCTCTTCACATCTAACAACTTCCATATCAACCTTCCATTTTCTCCTTGATTCTGGGGAAATCCTCTCATTCATCCTCCACCATTGATCTCTCCATCACATCTCAATCATTCATTGCCTCTCCCAAAAATATATAAATAGAGGCATATTCTCTTATATTTTCCATCCATCATAATTTGAGTTAAGTACATGTTTTCAAAATAGGTACCTATTGTGCAAGAACATCAACATACCAACCATCATTGGGGAAAATAATTCAATAGTGGAGTTTATGGTAACATTTGATTTGATTATTTATGTTATTAGCTTGTTTATATTCCTTTATTGAGCCCTATCCGAGGTTTGAAATAGTTTGGAATATAAATCTCTTACTTTATATTTGTTTCCATTGTTCAAATCTAAATTATTTCTTATAGATTTTTTTGATTAAGGTAAACATAGGAAAAGGGCTTGAAATCATTACAAAACAATCATAGAGGCAAGCAGGATGAAACTCACCATCAGTAAGACTATAAAAAATAATGAACAAAATAAGTCTACCAAGAAGAGGGACTACAAAGAAGAGAAAATTAAGACCAGCAATGCTTTTGACCAAAGTAAGGAACCAAAGGCTGGTTTTGAAAGGACCCAAAACCACCAAAAAGGCAATCATGGCAATTTGAAAAAAAATTCACCAAAGGCCTTAGAAGAGGGGTAAGGCAATCTAATAGAATGCCCTTCCACTTTTTGAAAGAGAAAACTCAATAGAAGGGTTCATGAGCATAACATCAAGTTTCATTTTAACCTTGTGAAGGGTTCCTTTGCTCTCAGTAGTGTGATCATTTTCTTTTGATAACAACCTCTTGTCCTCCAAACGGATTTAGTGACCTTTTTGATGACAATAAATTTCCTATTCCCAATCGCCAAGCTTGGAACATAGTTTAACACTGTTGGGAAACTCCAAACCAATTTTTACTAGGATAAAAAATATAACAAAGGGAAAACTAGATCTAGATTTAGTGACCTTGTTGATGACAATAAATTGACCAATAGCATAAAAAATTCTATGAATGATACATTCATCCTAGAAAACCAAAGGAATCTCTAGAAGATGGATCCAAATAGGGATCATTTAAACCTTTTTAACATCAAAACCAATAGCTCACATTTTTAAATGAAGAAAAATATTACCTATAAACCAAGGACCTCCTTGAAGAATTCTAGAGAAATCCTCGTAGGAAAGAAAGGAGAATAGGAGAAAACCATTCATCATGGCCACAACACAAATACCAAGAACTTGGCAGCAGTAAGAAGCCCAGCTACGGGTAATGTCTATGTTTGGTCTATAACCAAGAAATCTCCCAATGAGAGTAGAATGCAACTCAAAAAAATCTTTGTCCACCCACTCCAAGTAGGAATACTCGAGGAGGAATGAGAGCTTTTTCATGCTTTTATAAGCATGCACATTCATTCAGAACAATTTAGATTAATTCATAGAAAAATAGTTACTTTTTTGGATCATTTATTCTCAAGGTTGCATGAGCATAGCAATGGCTTTGATCTTTATTTTGTGATAGGATAATTTCTTATAGGTGATTTCTGGGTGTTGTGGAGTTCAATCATCAACTTCAACAATATTTAGCATTTTTCATGACATTAAGAGTCTTATAATTTTCCAAATATGAAACTACAAGTTACACATAGTGTCACTCCAAATTGGGCACCTCAAATATGTGGGAATAATAATAAATATAAAATAATTTAATACTCTGAAAATTAGGATTTTAGGTACATGCCACCTATCCTAACACTATGGTACAAAATTAAGAAAGGAGAGTAAACCCTAAGAAAATATAAAAATATGATAAAGTAATTATAGAACACAAAATTAAAAACCTTAATTTAGAAATTTTAGAAGGTAAACTCATAAAGTAAAATACTAGAGGGTGTAGGATAAGTTAGGTTCATAAAAATGTAAACATCTTGATTGTACTACATAAATAAATTTGAGCTAATTGAATAAATGTAATTAGTAAGAACATACTTAATGTAGATTAATTAGTTAAGTTGATAATTGCAATAAATATTTAGAAATAAAATTTTAAGGTTAGATATACTTAGCTTTAGGACCAATTATAGAAAAATGATACACATATAGTGCTAAGTTGATTCATATTTGCATCTAGAAATTAATTTCATTAATCTAGTGAGCATCTCAAAATTTACATGATCTCAAATAACCATAGTTAATATTCAAGCATTGTAGGGTCAATCTCAAGTAGAGAAAACACTACTTGAGGTGCAGAAATGATCTATAATGCAAAATATCAAATTTTCATAATATACTTCAAAAAATATTTTTAACTTTGCTTTTGATATTAGAATTATCAAGGTGGTGCCTAGGGACACCATTAGGGAGATTACCAACATGATAGGTGATTGTGTTCTCTTAGGTCGACCCTTTGGTGAGATATGTTAAAGATGATGAGTGATATTGAAGACAACATTAATCAATATTTCAATGAGCTATATGTAGATGATGTGGATATAATTCTCCAACCGTTAGGAATCAAATATTGTAATGGTTCTTCTTGTAATTCCTTCTTAAATTTTGGATGTGTATTAAGGATGAATTAAATGGTTTTACATACCATGACATAGAAACATGTATAAAATTGTGTCATATTAGATCATAATGGCTAGTAAAAGCGGGTGATAAACTTGGAATATGAAATTTGAATGTTTAAATTGTAATGCCCCGCCATGCAACCCTAGGGGAAGTTGCAATTCACTAACCAAATGCAACAATTTTTTTTTTATAAAGTGTAATAACGTACAAGTTCGCGACACATTGCCAACATCCCCTAAGGCTACGAGACAAAGATTACTTAAACCCGAATTAAACAACCAAGGAATGAAAACATAACATCATTTAATTAAGGAATTAAAGTACATACATTCCATACCGGATAATTACATCAAAGACTAATAGATACAACATGATAACCAATAACGATTGTTTACAATATAATTACAACACTCATTCCCCGAAATGAGGTAAATCAAATAAGCATGATAATATATTACAATTTCCACCTCGATACAAATGAGGGGTAATGAAATACAAGAATAACTGGAATGAAAGAACTAGAAGAGTAACAGGAATCAATGAGCTCCCCAACATGAAAGTCTTGTCCACATGATCACGATCAAAACCAACTGTGTAAGGTGCACGTTCCACCCAACCAAGTGAAACCCAAAGGCTCACCCCCGTGCTAGGAGATAGTAACAAGGATTTCTGGTCAAGACCAACTACCTCTAGACAAAGGCTAAACATAACTGAACCGACTCAAATACCAAACAACATCACTTAACACAGTACGAAATCTCACAAGACAATACATTGCTTCCAGGTTACATAGGACAAGTACACCATTTGTACACCACACAATAACTGACTAACTGCTGACGTAGGAAGAGTGTCATACATAAATTGCCATGAGTTACCCTAGCTCAACCTTCCTAGGCTACCAGACCCCCATCATGGGTTACCCTGGCTTGCCTCTACTGGCCGCCGGACCCTCATGCAAAACTATGCGTCTCGTCTCATCTCATCTCGATCCTTAATAACTCATACTTCATGAGAGAGGCATTCATTAACTTTATTAGTGTGAAGTTCCCCATTAATTCTTTTAGATTATCACTTGATTAAACCCTAAGTGAGTTACCCTGACACCTCTTTGGGCATCGGACCCCCACAAAGGGCCACTCTCCTACTGACAACACGGGGATACAAAACCCCCAAACTAAGGGTAGACAACATGCACAAACTGATAACCAGTTTAGACCTTAGCGCATAAAGTCACACACCCCGTTCATAGTACACGGGTAACCAAAACATATCACACATCCCGTTCATGATAACTAGGTGATAACACAACTACCCCCACATGCACCACCCAAAACAAGACACAAGTTTGACCAACGCAAACAAATAACCCAACACGAAATGAACCTTGGAAGACTTACTAACCCAAGGACTTGATAGCACAACATCGAGAATAAAAGAGACAATGCAACGAACGACAATCTGACAATTTATTCCCCTACCTTAGGATTTCCTAAATCCAAACCAAACAATGGCATAGTGCATGAATCAAGTTAAGTAATTAACATTTAATTTTACATACTCAAAAGCAAATAAAATTTCATTGACGCCATACAAGAATTTAAAACTATCCGGTTATTTCCTTTCCTCAATTTTACTTAATGATTTAAATCAACCATTTAAAATAAAATAAAATAAAAACATCTGTAATAAACTCATTTCATAATAGCTCCTCCTTTACAGAAATCAATTTCCTCATTAATTCTTTTAAAATATCATTTTAATAATCATATTTAAATATATTTATATATTAAATATATATGCATGATTATATATACTTAGTGTATATATAACCATATATCTATATATTTAAATATATAAATAATATTTAAACATATATTAAAATAATAATTAATAACCCACATTTTTAAAATAAAATATAATATAAATATTATATTATATTTTAATTAACAAATAAATAAAAATAAATATATATTATATTATATATATATAATATAATAAAAACGAAAGGAAAACAATACATAAAAAACCAAGTTCGAATTTTAGGCAGGGGAAACCCATGGGAGGTGGGTGCAGCCCACGAGGCCTCCCCATGGGGCCGGTGGGGCAGCGTGTGTGGGGGGTGTTGCCACAACAGCGTCCTCCCCATGGGGCGGCTGTGGCAGTCGTGGCTGCCAGCCCTCCCCACTCTGCCCTAAACAAAAAAAAATTATAAATAAATTCGTTAAAAGAAACGAATCCGCCATGCCTTGTTTTCTGGGCGATTTTAACCAGAAAATTACCAAACCCAGGAATTTTACCAGGGTTATAATTTTGAAAATAAAACATATACATATATATATATATATTACCATATATATATATGTACATATTATATATATTAAATTTGTTCAAAATATAGTCATATTGAAGAAATGCAAACTACAAAAATTTGATAAAAAAGTAGAGGTTTGTTTTGTTTTTCTAAATTTCATTGACAATATTATTTTTGTGTTTTGTTTCAAGTTTTGAATTCATAATCAAGATGGGTTTTCTATTCAGATCTTAAAAGTTGAATCTTTCCAAGAACAAAATTAAATTTTTAACTCTCTATCTATGAAATTACAACAAAACCAAGCAAGAACCTGATTTTTTTCTCCAAATGCTTGAAGATTTGATAATGGAGATCTTGCCCTTGCTTTTGAATTCAACTTCTCCCCCAGTTTAATCTTCCTTCCACCAATTTTTTTCAAAACCAATCCAATTTTTGCTCTCCAATTTCAATCCTCCATTTTCAAAATTAAAATCAAAATAAAAAAACCTAATTTCCTTATGCAAGCCCTTCCCCCAAATTTGTCAAAAAACCCTAAAATGGACTCACCCACCAAAACTTATTGCTAAAAATGGAGATATTTTTTATTTTTTTAATTCTTTTAAAACAATTCATATTTCAAATGTAATTTGCATAATACCATTTAAAGATAAAAATCTATTTACAACCCCAAAGGCAATTAAATTTCTTTAACCAAATGAATTTAACAATTCACAAATAAAATTCTTTTCAACTTTTATTTCTAAAAGTAAAATATAAAGCATAATTCTAATTTTTGATTTAATCCAAAAATCTAAAGATGCCAACCCAACCAAATTGGTTTAATTTATCACTATTAATTTAATTAGTCAATAAAATAAATCTAATTCAAAATTAGATTATTTTATTAATTAAATTAAATTAATTAATTAATCACTAATTTTCCAACATTTCAATAAGGCAAAACAATCATCATTTATAAATTTCAAAAACCATTTAATCACTTTTAACTTACAATTTTAAATACAAAGCCAAGGAGGAAACTAACAACATAAAATAACTGAGCCCAACTACAAACCCGATGACACACAATGACTAGGGTGATGGTTTGACACAGAAAACCTAGTTACTATCTCCCAATCGATACCGTCGGTCAAGGGACATGCTCAGACCTGTGAAATCAGGTGGAGTTGATGTCCTGTACCTGCATCCTGCACACAATACGAGTGTCGAAACATGCATATAATATATTAAAACACATCGTGAAGAGGAAATCACGGAATCACAAAGCGCTCGCATGCGAGTGATGTGATCCCGTCCCCTTCACCAATATAATATCGCTAACTGATGCATCTAATCATCAATGATATAATCAAAGCATAAAGCATCAGTAATTCACATACATGCTAATTTAATCCATAACATGAAATAATAATAACATTTGAATAAAGTACCATCACATCAAAACATAATGTTTACATCGCTTAACAGATAGCGGTTAAAACAACTAAGTTCCATAGTCACAATGCAACAGAAATAAAACATATCATAGAAGAACACTGTTCGATCAAAGAGCAAAATGGAGGGGTGTTACATAAATTGAGGGCTCATTCTCATGCACTTCAAGGTTCAACTACGTCAACCTTGTGCCATATGAAAATGAACCTAGGAATAAATTAATATTTTCAAGGTATAGAACAAATTCGTACAAGTAATTACAATTATGGATGGGTAAATACCAAAGAAATAATGAATGTATGAAAATAAGAATAAAATGAATACATACGAAAATCTTGATATGAATCAAACTGATACAAAAACGTGTCACTTATTGATATGTTATTATATTCATTTACTAAAATAAATACAAAATTAAATGTGATATATAAACATATATAAAAACACAGATTAAAATATTTATAATATTCATATATAAACTTTTAAAATATGACATATTTAATTAGTAACCCTTTCATAATTATTATTCTCTGAAATATAAGGATATTGAGATTTTGATTGTTTTTTGTGTGTTTATCCTTATACAAAGTCTCAATGATATGGTTCCTCATTGTAAGTAATATACAAAGAAAATTTGAAAAGTATTTATTTCCATAGAAGTTATTGCTTACTGCTCATATCCATGAATACTAGATATAATATGTTTCCAAAGACAAGGGCTAAGTGAAAATCCACCATGTTTGTGGTTCATAAGACTTGTGTTCTTGTTCATATATTAAATTAGATACAAATAATATTAAAAAAATGGATGGTATAAAAGAGAGGAAGCTTCGACTATAATGTTTGTTAAACCTCCAACATGGGCATACATGACTCCATCTATTAGTCCTAGACCTCCAAATTGAGGACCATTAGGTAGGATTATTAAACTAAGGTTGTACACTTTCCATAAATTTTAATGGCTTAGACAACAACTATGTTATGTATGCTTTAATCATGCCCGACAAATGAAGGTGGCATATGATCACATAAATGGAAATTAATAATGATTATTCTATAGTGAACTTGAACTAAAATGATTTAATATTTTATTAACTCTTACTACTGTCCCAAAAGTAAGACACTCATTAAATAAATTTAATAATAATTATGGAAGATTGGATTTGTCCCATCCTTGCTTATGGCCAAAGAGCATATGGGTACCAAATATCACTAGTGTGGATTAAAGATATTATTTACCACTGAAGACTAGGGTGAATAATTCTCTTATAGCATGGGCCTTTAACTATAAAAGTAAAATAATGTTATTTTCTAATTAATATCATCGTTCTATTTATATATGATGGAGGACTATTTTAAGTGTAATCTTCTACCATTCAATTACTATTTTGGTTTGGTATAGAGTTTAATTTATATATGTTTTTTAAGTTTTGTATGTAGATTTAATTTGTGTATGTATTTTTTGATTAGAGTTGTTTTAATGGATCAACATATTTATGTTTGAATTGTACATTTTTTCTCATACAAAATCTCTTGATCTTAGTGTAAGAGTTTTTGCTATGCAACTTGTCTCGCATAATCGAGCTACTTCATAATTATGTCTAATTATTCTCATATGTTCATTGCCTTTGCACAACCTTTTTAACTTGCACAAACATAATTGTTTGATTCATTTTGTGTACACATATCTTTTGTTAGGATAATGTGATATTAACCTTGCTATCTTATGTACTAATATCAGATCTCTAACATATTAGGAATGGGTACTTGGAAGCCCATCCGTGTTGATGAGAGATATTATTATTATCCTTGTAACTTGGTATATCAGTTGTTGCATTCATGAGGTACATGTTACTTATGGTGGTGGAGATTACAAAGTGGTTTGACTTCATTTACATTACTTTCCCAATTCTAGGTGTTAGGAAAGAGAGTGAAGAATCTATTTATAATGTGTGTGTTCCACATTAATTGGCCATTCTATTTTGAAGTGCCACACTTGGGAATGTTTGCTCACTCTTCACACAATTTAAATATGTTATTAGTTATGGTTGTTATTCATAGAGCATTGATTGATTGGTCATGTAGGAATTATATTTTTTCCATACCATAGATTTTGGTTGTTTTGGTTTTGAGAAAAACTTTTCATGGGTTTCTCTCTCTATTTCTTTATAAATTGGATACCTTGAATAGTTTTTGCAAAGGTATTTTGTAGGTTGAGCATTGTCACACTACAAAAGTTGTCAAATCGAAGGGATAAAGTTGGATGTATTTATGTGATAATTCTACTATATTAATACACACTTCCCCTCTATTTGATGGCAAAGTTTTTTCTTAAAAAATGCTTCTCCATGTAAATCATCCAATATATTATGTATTTATTTATATACAACTGTTGATTTTAATTTATTATTTTAAAATTTTACATACTTTTTAAAGTTCTGTTTTATATTTATAATAGTTTATCACATGATTGAAATCAAATTGGAACACTTATGTTATACTACCATTGTATTTGTTCACTTGTTTAATCATCATTTGGTATGAGAGACTATATTTTTGCTCAAAAAGAGTGCTCAAAAAGAGGTACCTTAAATATGAATCACCTTGCTTTCAAAATTTAGTATTTTTGGTGTAAATAAAGTTTTGTACATCATCACTAGAGGACTTAGGGGACTTATTTACATGTGAAGTTTACTTAGGTCTTAGGAAGGAATCTTTCTAGAAGGTGTTAGTTATCATCAAGTATCTTTTGAATTTTAACACGTGTCCCAGGAAGTTATGATATGTTGTCACATGTCATAGGATTAAGACACTTTTCATAATCCCGTTTAATCCTATGTCTCACCTTGGATATATAACCAAGTGGTCTCATACATTGTATATTGTCATAACATAATACTTGGATAATCAATTCCATTGCAATCTTGAGTATTATATATTTATGTCTCTTGTGCTTTCATGAAGTGCCTAGATCTTGGGTTGCTATAATCTTCAACCAAATCTTGCATGGTGTAGAGTTATTCTATGCCAACTCTTGCATGATATCAGAGCTTGTGGGATTGATTCTTGTTGGTCTTATTGAGAGATCTAAGTTACAAATCTTGGTGGATCTTGAAAAGTTGAGTAAGTTATTCTCTTGCATTGAATGATGATTTGGAGAATTGGAAAAGATTGAAAGAAATACCAGATTTAGGGGTTTCCTCTTTGTGGCTTTGTATTGTAGGTTCAAATTGGAGCTTGTTGGTGAAAATTTGAGCTCATCATTAAGTTCACGAGGTTTGAGAAAGTTTGTTTTTCCTTTTGTTTTGTCCAAATCCAACATATGAGGCCAGATCTATGAGGGCTTCAAGTTGAAATGTGGTTTCCAAATCTAGAAGGTAGCTACAATTTTGGAGTACTTTGGGTCAAAAATGACCCTGCCATCGCATCCAAAAGGCCCAAAAATCCTAAGATTGACTATTAGTTTGTCAAAATTTGAGTCAGGAGCCACCGAGGCAAAAAAAAATTGCCCAGGGAGCCGTACGACCCCCCAAGTCGCCATTAATTCTAGTCGTAGGATTAGCAATAAATATCATTGTGTTCAAAACAATTTTTTTATAAAGTTCTAAAGATTTTAAAAAATAAAAAATAATTTTTTTTTTTTTTTGCAAATTTAATCCGCTATATGCTGCTTGCATAGGGTACTTTGTACCTACGGAAAGGTATTGACTGTAGGTCCCTACCAGGAAACACCATGTGGCGCAACCTAAGCCCACCACATGTGCCACCATAGACCCATAGTTCGCTGACACTACCAAAATCTCAACCGACAGGGAAAAGTCAAAACAGGTGCATAACTCAAAATATTCCATTGATGTCCAGAAATATTTCTTGTCGCCGCTGAAGAATATTTCAGCCCTTAATAGTATATTCAGGTGAAGAATATTCCCGTGCATATTCTCTATGACAGCTCAACCTACACCGACCCATGACGGCGAATTGGCCATAAAATTTAAACAAGGGTTTCGCTGATGTCGTGACTGCATTAGTGATGATGTCAACAACCTTAAAAAAGTTCCCCCCCTCTCCAAAGAAATTTTTGAATTTGCAGTCCAACTTCGAAGAACCATAACTTGCTCATACGACCTCCTTTTCTTAAGATTTTTTTTTATTTGGGGTAGAATTTTGTGCTCTTCGCAGTGGAGTGATCAATTTTTTATTTTGTTGTCTAGTTTTTCCAAAAATTGTAGATTCTCATAGGTGTTGTTGAGTAGTTCTCATTTTCATAACTTCAAGGGCCTCGTTCTTGCTCCTACGATAACATTTTTGTGTGATTTTTTTTTGAAAGTGCATATTTTTTTGTGTAATTTCTAGTGGTGTGATCTAATTGATCTCATTATATGTAAAATTTTACTTTGATCTTGTGGCCAAATTTGGAAATTTGTAAGCACTAAGATCAAGTCCACTTTGCTATTGTTGGAAAGTGACACGTATAATTGCACTAAGTATAAAGTGCCACAAATCATATTTTTGGGGGGTTTCTTGATTGAGTAATTTTAGGGGGTAATGCCGCAGTGGTTGATTGCTTTCTTTTTCTTGGTTTGTGTTCTTGCAATGGTAAAATCTCAAATTGAACTCCTAAGTCCACATAATTATGCTGCATGGAGAAAATCAATATGGAATTATCTCATGGTGAAAGGTATAATAGGCTATCTAAAGGAAACCATTCCTTAACCTACTGATGCTAAAGAATTAGCAAAATGGGAGCTTAATCATGAGAAAACACTTGGATGCATATGTTCATTAGTCTCATTTGATTTACAATTTCATGTTGAATCATGAAAAACACCTAAAGAGATTTGGGAGAATTTTTGAGAAATTATATGGTAAAATAGATAAGATTAGGGGATATCAAATTGATAATGATTTGACAAATCTTGATCCTAAATTTTTTTACCACATCCAATACTACATCTCCAAAGTTAAGCAACTAAGAACATAGCTAAAAGATTGCAGCATTGATAAAAAGGATTTACAATTGGTTTTGAATGTGTTATCCAAGCTTGGTCCTAAGTATTCAATGTTTGTTTTTGGCTTCCATACCCATCAACTTTCTATGGGAGCATCATATGTTGATTCTAAGTTTGATGAATTTGAAAATTTCCTAGTCCAAGAGGAAGCTAAGTTAACTAATATGGGTCTAATCAAGTCTTCCAAGTCACAAGCATTATTGGCTAGTGAGTCTAAGGTACATAAAAAATTAGGGAACTTGATAAGAAGCAAAAGAAGAAAAAGAATAAGCCACATAAAGAATTTGAATCCTCTCCCTCACAAGGGGAATCATCTAAGAAGGAGAAGCCTACATGTGCATATTGCAAGAAAATAGGGCATGATGAACATCAATGTTATTCAAAACAGATTGATGAGTTGAAGCATCTTCTTAAGAAGCATCAAATCAATGATTCTTCATCATAAAAGGGTTCATCTTATTATTCTTCATCAAAGTCCAATAAACATAAGGGGAAAGCACTTGTTGTAGTTGTCAATTCTAAGTTAGAGGTGGATACTCGATTCAAGAGGGTCACATCACATGACTTCATCAGAGAGTATGTTCTCTTCATTTGAGACTTTTTCATCACCACACATCCTGATGGTGAACAACACATATATGTGTGTTTGTGGGAAGGGATCCATTGACATGGATGATGAAGAATTCAATGATGTTCTTTGTGTGCCTTCATTATCAACCAATATCCTTTCTTTCTATTAGATCACACATGGTGGAGCAGGAAAGAGTGTTGAGTTCACACCACATTATGTCATAATCCAATATTTGCATAGCAAAGATATAGTTGTAGTTGGGAAGGTTGATCACCAATCTCGAGTCTACACCTTCTCAAATTTTTCTCCTAATGATTCAACAAATGTTCACATTGAGGCATCTTGTGTGGACACTTTTGAGGAGATTCAATATGGTCATTTGGATCTTGGTATTGTTTCATCTACTAAGGATCTAATGGCATGTGTTGATATTCCATCTCCTTCATCTACTATTGTACCTAAGGATGCTTGTTATGCCACAATTTTGGTTCCTTGTGATTCGGTGCAACAGGACACATATCATCTTCTAGAGATGGCTACTTGGGATGAGTACTTGATAGACATTGGTGGTTTGTTTTGTGATTCCTGCATTTCAGATTTGGGAGACATCATTGATATCATTCATCTTCTCTTTGATGGAGATAATCATTCTTCAGTTGTTGCGAGGGAACATTTTGACCCTCTTCTTCATTCTCTACATGATCATCCTTTGCAGTTTGACATGAGTGTGGATACTTTTGGATAGCATTTGTAGGAGGCTTCTTTGTCTTCAGAGGAGGTATCTTTGCATTTGGATTATGTTCTTCAATCGTTTCTAGAAGATTATGGATTGTCTTCTTCAACAGTGTGGCCTAAAGCACCTATTTGGAGTATGACAACTTTTGGCATTGACATGGAGACACTTGAGCATTCCATCACCCTTCTTCCCACATCTTCCTTTCAGGAATGGGAAGACATCCTACATACCATCTTGGTTTTGTTTCTTCCTAAGGGGAGGATTGGTGTTCGACGCTAATTGATCATATTCAACATTCAATTTTGAACTTCTACCATCATTGCAGGAGACTCAACATTGAGGGGGAGGCTGCATGGTCTCTCTTCTTCTTCTCTCTAATGGGGGGGATTTTTTCCTCACATGGGGTTTTTTCCTTCTCATTCATCATTGGGAGAATTTTTTTTCATCTCTTTTGGGTAGGAGTTTTGTCCCACTGGGTTTTCTCCTTTTCTTCGTTTGTGAGATTGCATTTGCATTGTACATGGGTACCTAACATGGCCTTGTAGTCAGGACCCATCTTTGTGTCATTTGCATAATATTCCACTACTCCCTAAGTTGCACTTAAGGGGGTGTTGGTGTAAATAAAGTCTTGTACCTAGTTACTAGGGGACTTAGGGGACTTATTTACATGTTAAGTTTACGTAGGTCCTAGGAAGGAATCTTTTTAGAAGGTGTTAGTTGTCATCTTATCTTTTGAATTTTAACACATGTATCCTAGGTATTTATGATATGTTGTCACATGTCATAGGATTAAGACACTTGTCATAATCTTGTTTAATCCTATGTCTCACCTTGGCTATATAACCAGGTGGTATCATACATTGTATATTGTCATAATATAATTCTTTGATAATCAATTTCATTGCAATCTTGAGTATTGCATATTGACCTCTCTTGTGCTTTCATGAAGTTCCTAGATCTTGGGTGGCTATAATCTTTAGCCAAATCTTGCATGGTGTAGATTTATTCTATACCAACTCTTACAAGTATCAAGGTTGTGGCTTGATTTTATACCTTTATTGTACATTTTTGGGTTTTTGTGGATAATTATTTTGTTTATTAGTTTTACAAATTAGAGTGTGGTTAGAGAAGCCATGAAAAGTACATCCTTTTTTAATATTGAGAAGTGTAAAGATTTTGTGTATAAATTATGGAAACTAAAAATGAAGGATCTCTTGGAGGAAAGAGATCAATGGAGAGATGTGATAGATATAGATAATACTATTGGTTTAGTAGATAAATAATAGATGAATATTGACAATCAAGGAACAATATGATTTTGTCTCTCTATTTTTATCCTTTTGACAGTATTTAATTGGACCGCTAGATAAAACTTCTGAAAAGGATAGTTGAAATCTATCAAAAGAATATTTTAGTAGACAAATTATATTTAAAAAATTATATTCCTTGAAAATGAAGTAACAAAAATCTATAGACAAGAATTTAAATAATTTTAATCTTATTTTGAGTTTTCTAGGAAGTACAAATATTAAGATTGATGGGGATAGTATGTGTATTTTGATGCTTTACTCTTTATAAGAATCTTGGAAGAATCTAATAGTTTTAATCAATGGTGATATTGTAGATCCCAAGATGGATGCCCCTTTCGCTACTTTTATCAATTAAAAATGAAGAGAAAATACATGGACAAGGGTTCCAAGGATGTACTACATGTTTGACTGAACCTAAGGAAAATATGGTAAGAAAAATTGGGATAAAGAGAGATCCAATTCAAATGAATTACCTAAAACCCTAGTACGATTAGAGTGAAATTTTGGAAATATGAGAAGTGGGATCATGTGAAGAAAGATTTTACAAACAAGAAAATTACTTATGAATGTTTTTCTACTAAAAAATCTTATGATGATGAAAATGATACTTTCTTCACTTCTTCTAAATTGTTAGTGATGGCTCATGGGTGATTTATTCAAGTTCCTCTTATCACATGAATCCTCATAGAGAGTGTTTCTCTTCTTACAAAGCATATGATGGTGTGAGGTGTTCCTTAGTGACAATTGTTTATATCAATTTGTTACATAAAAGTATAGAACTATGTCACACTTTTGACCAAAAAAACAATTTTGGGTGAAACAGTTTTTCCTTAAATAGTTTTAGGTGAAACAATTTCACTTGAAACTACTTGGCATATATCTCACACAAATGGTGAAAACCTTTCACCTAAAACCACCAAACAAGTATAATTTAATTTTAAAACCTAAGGAATGTTGAATTTGCATGCAATGTTTCACTTTAAAAAAATAGGTGAAATTATTTAGGTTGAAACACTTTCACCCAAAATTGCCTATGTTGAAACTTAAACCCTTTTTTGGGGAGGATTCAATAAAAATTAACTTCAACTTTAGATTTGCCTAACCAAGTCTAGAATCCAATCATTTTTTTATATTTTGGTTGATTTTACTATATTTAAAAAAAAATAGTGTTAGTAGGTTATTATGGTGCACTAGAGGAGTGAATCTTCTCCAAGAGGGTACAATATAACCAAAAAAAAAAAAAAAGAAAGATAAAAGTTGACATCCCATGAGAACTATAATGTTTTGATTAAGTTCAACTTTAACAATTATTAAAAAATAAATATTCATTGAATTTTTTTCTTTCCATGGTCTATATTTTCAAGTTATCTATGTGGGATAAAAATATCAAAGACTTTTTTCTCTTTTTTTGTGACATCCCGTCGATCTCACTTTACAAAAATTATATTAATAATTAAAAAAATTCTCTAAAATTTATAAAAAATATATCCAACTAATTTTAAAAAATTATATATTATAAACATAAATTACATTAATATTTTTACATTTTAATAGCTTACATCATTTTTAAATTCAAAACATAAATGCCACTTTAAACATTCTAAATTGAAAAATTGTATCTGTGTTGGTCATTTCTTGTAGAAAAGTGACACAATTATTAACTTTTACCTTATTGAAAATGAGAAAGTAAAACTTGCATTTAATGAGGATCATTGGAACAAAATTTAGTGGTTTGGAGATAAAAAGTTCTTTCAAGATTCTCCACAATATATCTATATGCTAATTTATCATATTCTAAGGAGGTTTTTTAGAAAGATTAATAAGATTTGGGGCCTCCACAATCTTAAGCTTATTTAGTACAAGAGGTTAAAAAGGATTTGATTTAGTAGTATTGAAGTATTACATTTGTTTAATAAAACTTGTTGATAATTTTATGTTTAATAATGAGTTAAAATCTTATTTAGTTTGTGGGAATGTTGAGTCTATTGTTTATTTCTTTAAATGTTTGTTTGTTATATTAGATTAAAATTATTTTTAATCATTTTGGGAAATTTTTTTGATAAGAAATTTGTTGTTTGGCATGATATTCTTTTTTGAGATTTATTGTGTTACTAAATGTGATAAGTTTATTGTTAAGTTATGGTTTGTTATGTTTATTAAGATTCTTTGACAACTCGAGTTATTATAAATAATGAGGTTTTTTAGGATAGAAAGTGTGTCTTCACTAGTTTTAAAAAAAACACAATTCCTTTGGTTGTGAACAGTGTTTCCTTATAGGTATTGTGAGTGAAAAATTATTATCATTGTGATATTTTGTTAAAATTAGTGTGACTTTCCCAATGGATAGTAATACAAAATCACAACAATTGGAGAAATTATCATTGAGTTGGAAATATTCCTCTACATTTTAGAGGAGAATCTCCCCCATATGATAGTTTTTCTTGAGGTTTATTGCCTACTTTGAACCCAAAAGAGCAAAATGAACACAAAATGGGAAAAGAAAAGGAGTATTGATAAACCCTAGATATGCTCATATGAGGTCTACACTATGTAACTTTCCTTAGGAAAAAGTGGAAATAATGAGGGGAAAAAGAAGAAAGAATGTGCAACAACTATCAAAGAAATAAAGTTCTCCAATTCATGCATACACCATCCACAAAAGAGAGATGCTTGATGGTTTTTCCCTTCAATATACAAGGAAAATATGATGAATCAATTATTTATTAGACATATGAAGAACATAAGGACACAAAGTTATAAATAATCCTTCAAATTAGAGTACAAAGTCTCTAATCTATTTCTTGTGTGGTCCAATATATACGAAGAATGCAAAGATAAATGATTACAAGTTAAACCTCCAAATAAAATATAACCAATCAAGAACACAACGATAAAAGTTTAGAAGATTTCTTCAAATTTCTTTAAAATTTATACTGCAAAGTCTCCTTACAATTTCTATACAATGGTTGTGTTGAGGCAAAAAAAATCTCTTCCTTTAAGGAACTTTTTACTCTTGAAATTAACTTTTATATCTAGCGCCCCCTTTCCTAACTAACTCATAACTACTTTCTAACCATCTCTCTTTAATACTTTACAAATATTTCAAGTAATGTTTTGATTAAGGTAAACACAGGAAAAGGGCCTAGACATGTACAAAAAATAGCCATATAGCCAAGCAAGATGAGTCTCACCAGCAAACTAGAAAAATACTAGAAATGCTTTTGGTCAAAGCATAGAACCAGAAAGAAGTGGGAAAGAAGGGTCTCAACCCTATAAAAGTGACATATTAGTCACATCACAAGAATGAGTATGGAAAGAGGTAGAAGAAAGAACTTTCCTCCTATAACAATAATCCAAGCAATAGTATCATCCAAGTTCCCACTACAAGTGGAAGGAAGAGGAGACACCCCCAGAAGAGGTTCATTCGCACACGAAGGGGAAAAAGGATGATAAGGTGAAAGATATTCATCATCCACACGAGAAGTCTAAAGCTTAGATGAAGTAGTCGATGAAACAAGTTGTGAGCATAGAGTAGGAGGAACCTCGATAGGGTCCTCATGACACAAAAAAGCCACGCCAGAAGCAAGACACTCAACATAATCCTAAGAGGAGTCATCCACCAAAGAGTTAGGGACTTGAATAGTTAAGTTATCACCATGTTGGGTGAATATTTTGTTATCAACTAAATAATAACAAAATGGTTATATCATCCACAGTATAGTGAGATTAAATCTCTCCTTTCAGAAAGGGGAGGCTCCCTTCATATTGCTAACTATAAACAACTAGTAATTAACTAAGATTATTTACACTAAGATTAACCATGGGGTGTTTCCATATCATCCTATTCTCTTTTTTAAGAATAGATGTTTTCTTTTACAAACTTACAATGATAATACCATTATGTTTTCAACATGTTAAAAAACCACAAAATACTAGTTGGAGCAACAATAACCAATATCCGATTCATTTAGACAAAAGAATAACTAGAATGATACCTGCAAGTGTTGATGGCAAGAAAACCCACAAAAGCACAAATTCTTTGGTTGCTTCTTATGTCGATTTGAAAGGAAAAAGTGATGTATATGTTGCAGCCCAAAGTCTTCAATGTATGCCACAATAGGATCAAATAAACGAAGATGATAACTCGCAACCCAAAGTCTTCAAATTATCTCCAAATTATACTCATAAACACAATTTCCAAATATAATATTGCAGCTCAAAGACTTCAAAATCAGATTTGGATTACCTCCTAGAACATATAATTCCATGCTACGATTTCAATCATGTACAAGAGAATGTAATAGAAAAGACATAAGAACAATCCCAATACACAAAAAACTTGATCCAATATAAAGATTGGATGGAAAATTGCTTCTTTTATTGATTGAATATTGATTTACACTTCAAAAACAAAGTTTCAATGTGCTCTCCAATTGGGAAGTGTTTCACTTCATAAGCTAAAAGATTCGATTTACAAAAGAGCTCCCTCATATTTATAGAGAGAAGCCAAGAGCAAAAAAAGGAAATCTATAATTACTTTGAATTATTCAAAGGAAGACTTCGATTTGATTTGGGACTACACTCCTCTTACATGTAATTGTCATATTACAAAAGACATGTAAAATATCATCTACAAATTATAAACTACATGATAAAAAGCTTGAGAAATAAACTAAGTATTAACAAGCACATTCTTTTATTCTTCAACATTCTTCTCTAGGAATTCTTCATATTTCTTCAATGTGGCCTGAAATTCAAAGTTGTTTGGACTAGTTGTACATAGCTAGAGATGGCGAGCACTCGTGTGATGGAGTCCTCAATACTAATACATGCCTTTCTATGCTTATCCAATATCACTTTTAAGTCATCCAAAATCACTTGAAAATCCACTAATTTATCAATGGAAGCTAATGAAAAAGCTTAAGACTCAATATTGGTATGAATTAGTGAAGTGAATTCTTGGATAATTGCATCTAGGAGAAGAACCTTCTGATTGTCATCAAGTATTTGGCATGGAAGCTCCACAATCTTGGTTGTGAGATATGACCCCCTATCATTGCTTATCTCTTGGGCTTCTTGCAAATCTTTGATTAATTCATTGATGACATTTGTTTTATGTTTCATTGCTTCATGGAATTCAACGAGCATCTTTCTTGTGGGGACACCCCATTTTACACTAACACATCTAGCTTGAAATCTATCAACTTGGTCCAAGCTTCAAGATATTTCTCTATCAACTGCAAATTAAGAGATAATACATTTAGTGTCTAGTACAATTCTGACTTAACATTTTCATATTTCCAATCAATTCAATGGAAGACTTCAACAATTGAGTGCCTTGTGCCATTATCCTATCTACCCATGCATTGATAGCCCTACCTTGTGCTCTAATCCTTTCAGCATTTTGGATGGGAACATCATCCACACTTGTTGTAACAAGTTCAATGGAATCAGAAGATTGAGTTATCTTCCAGAGTATAGAAGTGAGTTGTCCCACCTTGATCTTCAATTGATCCTTGATAATTTTATCTTTGTCATATTTTTCAATCAAAGAAGCCATTGCTGCTCACAAGTCCTCCTTTGCACTCTCATGTGTTTGCTTTCCCAGTTCAATTCTGGTGATCACATAATCTGACCCTTTGACTTCTTCAGTAGTCCTTTTTGAGGGAGGTTTTTCCACTTCAACATACTTATAACCTAACTTGTCAGCCATCACCCTCAAAAGAGTTTCGGCTTTGTTTGTAGTCTTGGTCTTCACTAGAACAAGTTGGCCAAAATCAAAGTCATTTGGGGAGATGGCTTGCTTCTTCCTCTTGGGTGTTTGTGATGTCAACCAGGGAGGGAGAGTGGAAGAAAATTCTTCTATACATGCCACCATGGTTTGTGTTGATGGAGCTGAACTTACAATAATGGTGGTTAGAATTGGTAGAGTTTGGGGTCAAAACTGCAGCTGGGATCTCTACACTTGACACATTTGGTATAGACTTAGTCATGAATTTATCAAAATATGATTGTGTGTATACATCAAACACTGGTGAAGAAAAATTGGGTAAAGAAGAAAAAGGGCCAAAAACATTTTCAATATTGTCATGAGGACTTTCAAAAATTGACCCACTAGAGGGTGATGAATGAATTGATTGTACAGACACAATAGGAGTAACAAGAATAGTGGAAACATCAAGAAAATATTGTTCACTTGTAACAAAAGGAGGAGTAGGACCTTGTACCATAGTAGTCATAGGATCTAAGAAGAGGTGGGAGAATCTTCTGGTGTAGATTCCGACTAAGAAGTGGCAGGAGATTCTTGTGATTCTTCAGCTAGATTCTCTTCTTCCCATTCCTCAACATGAGTTGATGTCCCTTCTTTTTCCTTACTCTTTAGCCAAACATTAGAACCTCTCTCTTATAGAAATCATCTCTTTTTGAGACCATTGGATTAGCAGAAGAGGAGTATCAACAATCTTGTTTTCTTCATATGCAGGGTCCAAAATATCATCTTCTTCTTTCATGTCATCAGGAATGTCTGCAAGATCAAGGTTTTTGATTTGTTCCAAGGCAAGACAACTGTATTGTAGCTTCCTCACATCTTCATCAGTTCTACACAACCCATATATCCTCAACTTTGTGAACATGGGGTAGTTTTTCGTAAATTTATCCTTCATTCCACTATAGTCGAAGTCATTCCTCTTTTTGTATTTTTTCATTGTTACCCATTGCATCTCCGTCTCCATGGCTTTGGATATGAGAGAAGTAGTGATATAATACCTACCAATGGTTAGAGGAAAATTGAAACCAACTTTATGTGATTCATCCTACTTGCTATGTACTATCATAATTTTCCTGCATAATTCCATGAGTACAATTTTATCACTTGGATATCTAGGTAACATGTATGAATATCCGTCAAAAGACCCAACCTTGATGTATTTGAAGTTAGGAAATTGTAGGAACACACAACCAATTTTTTTGTCAAGTTCCCATGCTTTATTTGAAACTCTTTTCTTCCCAAGTTCCTTGTCAAACATGCTCATGTATGAATAGAAAAGGCATTATTAACTCTTTTTAAATTTTTGATGCTCTGTTTCAAAGTCAATTGAGAATAATATTCATATACAAGAAGCTTTCTCTTGTCACCTTCTGAAGACAATCCTGGAAAATGCCTCATAGAGGCAACATCATATACTAGATACGCAGTCATGTAAAACTTCAATGAAGTAGATACCTTTGAAAACAGTTCACAAATGGCATCATTGATTTGCTTTCCCAAAAATATTTTCTGTTGACCTTTCTTTATTACATAGATATAATGGTACATCCATTCTTGGAAAGTGTTGGATGTTGGTAACTCTTTAACTCTACCGAGAAGAGTTATTGCATCATTCACCTCCTCAATGAAATCACTGCGGTGGAGGTTCTTAGGCCACCTTGCAATGGTAGGCCTCACATTCTTGAGCCATCATGTGGTGATGTTCTCTTTACACTTATCATAATTGTTGTCATACTTTGCTTGTGATGCCTCCATGGTGAGGTCAACATAATTATCAATGCTTGGACATCTAAAAAAATTGTGGAAGAACTCTTCATCAAGCCTTATGATCACTTTCCCATATGCATTTGTGATGCTCTTAGTTTCCTTGTTGAAATGTGCAACTACTGTTAATACAAATTCAAGATTGTGGGATGACATCGAAATTGAGGAAACCAAGTGAATATTTCTCTCAAGAACACACTTTGAATGCTTGAATCAATTGGTTTCTTGTTTACCCTCTCCAAGAATTCAAACATATCCACATGATCGATCACATTAGATTTCATTGAGGTCACTAGAATCACACCCTATTACTTGTATTTCATGTTCTTCTTCTTAGGAGAAGGATCAAACATTGGTGAGGAAATTGCAAACATGAAACTCAAAATCCTTCAGTATTAGAGAAACTTGCAAGTTACGTGTAGACGCGAAAAAAATCTACACTCATACATTTTTGATGTGTTGGTGTGTAGTTCTGAGAAAATTCTCTGAACTACATGGGGATTTCATCATTAGATGCAAGGGTAGAAAAATTCTCTGCCACCTTTGCATAAGGGTAGGAAAAAAAGATGCAATTCGAAGAAAACTCCTTGAGTTGCATTTAGGGTAGATCAAAATGTAACATAAGTGCAAATTGGGGAATTTCGCCTAATTTGCATATGGGGTATGATAGTGCAAGAATATGCACCTCGGGGAAAATTCCCTGAAGTACATGAGGTATATCAATTATGATGTACTTTGGGAAATTTTTCCCCGAAATACATAAGGTATGTCAATTATGATGTACTTCAAGGAATTTTCCCCGAAAGACATGGGTAATGCAGTGATAAGTATTGTTCGGAATTTTTTTCCTAAACTACACTTTGTGAGGTAAAAGATGATGTCACTTGGGGAAAATTCCCGAATGACATGTTAGGAGCATGGGAAAGGCCTGAGTGTTGGTTGAGGTTTTTATCGCGTACAACATGAACAATGGGTGATCTAAGTAAGTGTCGTTCAGAGAAAATTCTCTGTCCGACATGACAATGAAGATGGTTTGTGAATGTTGGTTAGGATTAATTACCTGATCAACAGATGAAGGTGGTGTAGGGTTTGCAGTGTTGTGTGGAGAAATTTTTTCGCACAACACTGAAGCGGGGTTGAGCATGGTTGAGGTTAAAATGGAAACAATAGTTGATAACATATAAAGGTGTGGGTTTTGTTTGGGGTTTACCCCTTGAATCACAATGGTTGCAATTAATGTAGGAAAAAGAAACTTATGGAGGTGATGCAAACACAAACACAAACAAAACTTTAAACAAAAACAAAAACCCTAAACAAAACAAAGACCTGCAAAAAACCTAAGCAATACATACTAAAACAATGAAAAAAAGCATAGGGAAAATAATGCGAAAACCTAAAAAATATTAATATACCCGCAAACCCCAAAATGACGCGACAAACCCGACCAAATTTGCGTGAAACCTAAGCACAAACACTACAATGATAGGTAGGTAGTAGGAGCACGCAAAATGGTAGAAGAACAAAGATAAAATGAGGATGAAAACAAGCCAAAACAATTAATAAATTGATAGTCAAATCACATTTATACTTGAATGTGTGGTTGTAGGAGTGTAGTTGCAAATAAATTCTCTGTGACTACATCCTAGAATGCAAATGATAAAAACATGTAGTCGCACTAAAATTCAATGACACTGCATGTTCAAGAAAAACACTCTTGAAATTTTGATTTTTACAAATTTTCAAAAGGCAAAAGGGTGATCCAATCGAAATGACTTTTTGAGGATCAGACTACACATGAGAGCAATCGGAATTTGCCTCGATATGCATGTTTAGAGGATGTGGGCTACAAAATGGATAAGTTTCGTAGGGGTTATCCAATGAATTGAGCAAGCTAAATTCAAGGATACCACACCATTAGCATTCGTCCACCAAGTAGTAGGGACTTTGCGATACAAGCGAGAGCAATCTAAAGCCAAGTGACCAGTTGTGAAGCAACAACAACATTTAAAAGGGAGGCCCTCATAATCAAGCGATTGAGTCCAAGGCCTATCCCTAACCATCAAAACGATATCCCTATGAAGAGGCTTGAAGATGTCAATATCCACCAAAAAATGAGCAAAAGTAGAGTGCCCCAAGTGGGAAGTGGAAACATATACCTTCAAGAAGTGACCAATAAAGTTGCCAATGGCCTCGTAACAAGAATCCTCCCAAATCTGGAGGGGAATATTTGAAAGTCTAACCCACACCAAACACGCCTAGAGTAGTTTGGTAAGGGGCTTAAAGGAGGTTGTCCAGGATTTGAATGAGAGAAAGTGCTCTCCCCAAGCTCACAACTTTCCCAACACCAAGTTTTAGTCCTCAAAGAAACAAAGAAAGTAATGGAAAAACCTTTTGCATAGGTAAAAAGCTCAATCTTAGTATTCACAAGGAGCCTCCAAGAGTCCATCACCCAGTTGTGCAAGTCAGAAAGAGAAGGGCAGAGGTTGGAGAATTTGCACACCAAACCTCTACATTGGTAAATTTCCTCATTTTCAACCACATCCACTCTATAAGCCACCACCGAGGATGGTTTGGCACATAGAAGAGAGTGGTTCACACGCAAAAGGCAAGCAAGACCAGACCTGGCTGCTTGAGCAAAGCTACAAACACCCACAAAAGTATCAGGCACTAGAGGAGGGGCAAAGCCAACAATACCATACACCAAATGAGGGGCAGAGCCGACATCCACAACACTAGAAGTGGGGTTTGGGTCAACGCTAAGCACAAACATAGGCTAGCTACGGTCGACAAAAGGAGTATCATTGCCCAGTAGGGGGCTATGGGCAGAGGACACCACGACAGATCAATTGTTGGCAATTGCAGAAACCACAAAAGACCCGAAGGTGGTTGCAGGGGGCGCATGGGCACGGGAGCAAACGGGAGAGCGAGCCATTTTTAATATTTCAAGTAATGGTGTCAAGCTCTTAGAATGAGCATACAATATTAAAATTTGTTAAAATAAACAATTTTCAAACATTAATAACATTGAATTTATGAAATTAAGTATTAAATCTGTACATAAATTTGACAGCTAAAAGTGATTCTTAAATAGCATTTCATTGAACAATTCATGTGCATTGGCTACAGGGGTTGAATTCTAGAGCATTTTGTCTCCCTCTCTTCGATCATAGTCATGTTCTTGTACTAGGAATTCTATGGTTTGATGATAAATAATATATAATATAGTATATGCCATTTGATCCTTGATTATGTTTAAACAAATATCTGTCACACTAAAAATATCAATGATGTTTGTAGCTTGATGATAATGTGTTTTTGGAATCGATATAGAGGTACCTTTGAATCCATATTTATTGTTAAATCCTTTTCCTTCTGCTAATGACTTTCTACTAGTCCAAAAGAATGTAGGGGCCAAATGATTTTGAATGTTTTTCCTGGTAAGTAATTCAAAACTTGGCAAATTCTATGCACAGAGTTGATAACAGGAAATGCCATGAATATCACTCTTACTCCACCATGGAGCAAGCATCCAAGCTAACAACACATATGAAAACCCCAAGAATAGCTATTTCTTTTCCAAGGTGCAGGAAGCAAAAGGAGTGATCCAAGCATCAGGAAACCTCCAATTACAAGTAAATTTAAAGCTTTCATAGTATTTCCTCATGCTGATAATTCATAGGAAATCATTAAGAACTGGTCTTCATTGGAATTTTGGGATCTCCAACATTATTGCTTTGATATTTCAACTATAGAGTTTTGTTGTTGCCTTCAGGAATCATGTAGATAAACAACTTTAAAAAAAAAATGAGTAGCACAAATTTTGCATCAGTTTGTTCATTACCCATTTCTCTCTCCAAATTTCTATTATGCATCTCCTTGATCCATGTAGGTGTCAAGAATTTACCTCCATTGCATGAAGTTTTTGCTAGTCTAGAAAGCTGAATAAAAAGATGTAGCTAGCCAAAACATTTATGTTTAAAGCAGTATCCATAGAAAATAAAAAGAGCTAGAAAATCAATTTCTTCAAAAAAGGATCTTCAATGTTTCCCCCTATCGTTCAAGTCATGGTCAATGACTACAATCAGTAAGCTATGTTTAGTTGTTTGATTATAATTCATAATCAATGCCATGTAAAGATTTACTATGACTCTGTTCATCTCCAACAGTTTGAGAGTCATCAAAGGACTTACATGGCGACCGATATGTTCCACCTGATGATCTATCATAACTCCTCCCCATGCTTCTAAGCTTTATATTGACGAGTAAGGCCTGTGACAAGAATGTCCACATCAAGATGGTATTGGAGCATTGTAAAGGAATCATTAAGATTTCCCCAAGGAACCATCTGGTGACCATGGAAAATCCCCAAGTTTGAATTGTCCAATTATCAGTGTTTTAGTTTCTAGATAATGTGGGCCCTCATCATACAAGCCTTGAGTCACATATAAGTCAGGAAAAAGACTCTTCCTGTAGTCATGAACTTCCCTAATGTAGAGATTTTCAGGATTGATGATGTGTTGAACTTTTCCTGGAACGAGCATGGATTTGAATTTGGATGCGAAATCAGGTGCCCTATGCAAAAAGTGTAGATCTCCTAGAGCTAATACTAGCACCATCTCTAATTAGTTTTGATTCATCTCCATTAAGAAAAAACATTCCTCAATGCATTGCATTTTACGAGATGACAATACTCTGAGGCATTCTGTCAAGTAGTTCATGTGCCTAAGTAACCATGTTTGGCATATTTCTATTAGGTTAGTTACAAAAATCTTCTGGATAAATCGGAGGTATCTTCCACAGTGTGTCAAATTATGATATTTCTATCAGCATTCAACTGTGTGGTTTTCGAATCAAACTCGTTGACCCATATTTCTGAATAATGATTAACATAAACCCATCTTCTTTCCATATTCATATGCTATCACAAAGCTCTAATTTTTGGCGTGGTTCAGATTTCATTGAAATGTCTTTTTAAAAATTGATTATGTTCAAAGGACTGTTAGAAAACTAGCTCATCAGTTGGTTATGGAACTTGTTTCGACAAGGAGAAGGTACCAATTAGATGCTTGGCCAAAGGCATGGTGGAGTTTGGATTTACACAGAAGTTTCCAAAGCCTTTTCAAGAAATCATCTTTTTTCCATATTCAGCGATCTTCATGTTGTTGGGTACCAATGAGATGCCAAGAACTGTGTAATGGAACAACTTCTTTGACTGATGGGAAGGTGCCAGGAAGAACTTGGGTACCTAATGAGGTGCTAGGAACCACTCGATGGGTCGATTCTTGGTGAGTATGTACTTAGTCTCGTATAAGAGTTTTCCTTATGCTTTGACTAGGTACTATGAAGCACCTCTCTCTCTTTTTAATAATCATATTTCTCAATATTAAGTCATCACATCATACTATGTCATTGCCTTCTTTTTGTCTTTTCTTACAAGCTATGACATGGGTGCTACATATATGTCTTTTCTATCTTATTGTTCACATGCAAATTAAATAACCCATCCTTGACTTTATGAGACTTTCATCAAAATTCTTCAGACTTGTCAATAGTTGCCTTCTTATGATTTTCCATTGCCCTTTCAGTACATGGTATATGTTAGTCAATCCACATGGGTATATGTTGGTCAATCCACATGGGTATATGTTTAATCAAATGAGTACGGGTTAATAGACATTATAGTGCTGGTTTTCTATTGTATACATAGAAGAAAGTATATAGATTTAGGATCATTTTTTTCAATTGAGGAATTCTATGTTTGAGGTATCTTATCACTTTCATTTTTAAAATTATAGAATATTTTATATATATTTTGTTCTTATTCGATTTTGGTTGTCTTGTATTTTTTGACTTTAGACTCTTTTAAAATATCATTGTAGATGTGAATGAACATTGTGATTTTAATTTGATTGTGCAATTTAAATTTTGGTGAATCTAATAAAGTTCTATTTGAAAATAAAATTGTGACCATCTTTTGAATTTAGAATCGATGTAAATTCACACTCGTGGAACAATTATAATTGCAGAAAAGAAGATTGTGAGTGCACGAAAAGAGAAAGCAAACTGCAAAAGAGACACCCCCTTTCCACTAATCTTTAAAATCACCCTCCAAGATATTACAATGTTGGCACTTTTTGATTAGTGCATTTACAAATTTTTTCCAAGATACAATGCTCAATAGGCCCACGATGACCAAAATTACAAATTTTGATACAAAATGAACCAAAGACAAAATTTTAAAAAATTATCCTAGTAGTTGTGTAGCTCTCTTCAATATCTTTCCAACACCTATTTGTTTCCGAAAAATGGAGCTTTGGAGTGAAATTTATGGCATGTTGAAGAAAAATGCAACAACCGCATCAACTTGCAATATCTGGAAGAAAATGGAAAATTTTCTTTTCAAAACCTATGTAGATGGAAAGTGCTCATCTCCAGCTTTCCAACGATATCTCGTTTGCCAAAAATGGACACCGTAGTGAAAAGTTATTTTTAAAAAAAAAAATGGTTGAATTTAGCCTGTAGTGACGATCCCCCCAACAAAAGAAAAATTTGCCAAAAATCAAATTCGTCTAAAATATAATTTTTTTATATGAGAATAGGGGTTTTTGGGCTATCTGAGTGCTATGATAGGGTCTGTTTGGGACAAAAATGCTCTTGCAAATAGCTATTCACTAGATTTAAACAAGTCAAACCCTTGTTTACTACTATGTCACATGGTAGCCAAATTGAGTAAAACAAAAGCTAGATCTAACTTTCTTGAGCCTCTTGGATGCAATGGGATAATAAAAAATGCTGCCACTATAACCATAATAGCTGCAATCACTAGATCTCACTAAAAACACATATGCAAATATAGGATTAACAAATCTTCATAATTCCTTTATGATTCTCCAAATCGTATTGAAATGCAAGAGAAGAGCATACATGAATTTACAAGATCAAATAAAAAAATCCAATCTCTTAATCAGAATCCAAGTAGTCAAATCTCTCAAAATCTAAGCTCTGATACCATGTTAGAAATCTAAAATAGATTGAATAACCAAGATCTTCAATAAGAGAGATAAGCTATAAAAGTGTAAATGAAATAATACAATTATAGACCTGAGATTCCAAGAGATGTGCAAATGTCAAGATGACAAGATTGCATTAGGAGCTCAAAGCAAATCTATAGAATAACAATTGCATGCATCAAGGTGCATGTATGTCAAAGTATGCAACAATGCAAGGGAATGAATGCAAATACAAGCTAGATAGTGAGTTTATATAAAACTAAGGAGATGATGGAGGTGGCAAATCCAACCAATAGGAATTAACCACCGAAAGTGGAGATGAGCACCAAAAGTGGAAAGTGTTCCACCAAGGAAGGGGACACCACATCACTTATCTCTTAGTAATAAACTCACTTTATTATCCCAAGCAAGCTTAATAAAAGTGTAGGAAAAACCTAAGACTAAGGGAAAATAATTTAACCCACTAGGAAAATAAAAACCTACATAAACACCTTATAGGTACTGAGTGAAAATGATTATCATTGTGATATTTTGTTAAAATTAGTGTGACTTTCCGAATTGATAGCAACAAAAATTCACAGCAATTGGAGAAATTGCCATTGAATTGGCAATTTTACTCTATATTTGAGAGGAGCATCTTCCTCACAATATAGGTCTTTTTGAGGGTTTATCCTACTTTTGATCCAAAAGTACAAAAAGAACATAAAATGGGAGAAAGAAGAGTATCGATAAACCCTGGATAGGCTCATATGAGACACTATGTAACTTTCCTTAGAAAAAAGTTGAAATAATGAGGTGAAAAAGAAGAAATAATGTGCAACAACTATCAAAGAGACAAAGTTCTCTAGTTCATACATACAACATCTACAAAAAAAAGATGCTTGATGGCTTTTCTCTTCAATGTACAAGGAAAATATGATGAATCAATTATGTATTAGACATATGAAGAACTTAAGGACACAAAGTTCTAAAATAGTCCTTCAAATTAGAACACAAAGCCTCTACTCTATTTATTGTGTGGCCAAATATATAAGAAAAATGCATAGAAAATGATTATGAGTTAAACCTACAAATAATATATAACCAATGAAGAACACAACAATACAAGTTTAGAAATTTTCTTCAAATTTCTTTAAATTTGGAGCACAAAGTCTCCTTACAATTTCTATACAACGATTGTGTTGAGAGGTAAAAAGTTTTAACTCTCTTCCTTAACTTGTATATCTTGTCCCCTCTTTCGTAACTAACTCATAACTACTTTCTAACCACCTTTCTATAAGACTTCAAGTAATGTTGTCTAGCTCTTAGAATGTGCATATAATATTAAATTTGTTAAAAATAAATAATTTTAAAACATTAATAGCATTGAATTTATGAAACTAAATATTAAATCTCTGCATAAATTTCACAGTTAAATGATTCCTACAGCATTTCGTTGAACAATTCATGTGCACTGGCTAGAGGGGTTGATTTCTAGAGCATTGTGTCTCCCTCTCTTCGATCATAGTCATGCTCTTGCACTAGGAGTTCTATGGTTTGATGATAAATAATATATACTATAGTATATGTCAAGGAATTCAGCAAATATCTGTCGCACTAAAAAATATCAATGATGTTTATAGCTTGATGATAATGTGTTTTTGGAATCGATATAGAGATGCCTTTGAATCCATATTTACTGTTTACCAAATCATCATCTCTATAAGAACAAATCCTTTTCCTTCTGCTAATGACTTTCTACTAGTCCAAAAGAATGTAGGGGCCAAATGATTTTGAATGTTTTTCCTGGTAAATAATTCCAAACTTTGGCAAATTCTATGCACAAAGTTGATCCATTTCTCTCTCCAAATTTCTATTACGCATCTCCTTGATCCATGTAGTTGTCAAGAATTTACCTCCATTGCTTGATTTTTTTGCTACTCTAGAAAGCTGAATAAAAATGTGTAGCCAAAACATTTATGTTTAAAGCAGCATCCATCGAAAACAAAAAGAGCTAGAAAATTAATTTCTTCAAAAGTAGGAGGCATTTTCCATAACGTGTCAACTTATGATATTTCTATCATGATTCAATTGTGTGATTTTTGAATCAAACTCATTGACCCATATTTCATGACTAGTGATTAACATGAACCCATCTTCTTTCCATATTCATATGCTATCACAAAGCTTTAATTTTTGGTGCAGTTCAGATTTCATTGAAATATCTTTTTAAAAATGGGATCTGTGTTCAAAGGAGTGTTAGGAAACTAGCTCATCAGTTGGTCATGGAACTTGTTTCAACAAGGAGAAGGTTCCTAGTAAATGGTAAAATACCAATTAGATACTTGGCCAACGGCATGGTGGAGTTTGGATTTACACAGAAGTTTCCAAAGCCTTTTCAAGAAATCATCTTTTTTCCATATTCAGGGATCTTCATGTTGTTGGGTACCAATGAGATGCCAAGAACTGTGTAATGAAACAACTTCTTTGACTGATGGGAAGGTGGAAGGAAAAACTTGGGTACCTAATGAGGGGCTAGGAACCACTCAATCGGTCGATTCTTGGTGAGTATGTACTTAGTTTTCTTCAAGAGTTTTCTTTATACTTTGCCTAGGTACCATGAAGCACCTCTCTTTCTTTTAATAATCATATTTCTCAATATTAAGTCATCCCATCATACTATGTCATTGCCTACTTTTTGTCTTTTCTTACAAGCTATGACATGGGTGCTACGTATATGTCTTTTCTATCTTATTGTTCACATGCAAATTAAATATCCCATCCTTGACTTTATGAGACTTCATCAAAATTCTTCAAAACTTGTCAATAGTTGCTTCCTTATGATTTTCCCTTGCCATGGTATATGTTAGTCAATCCACATGGGTATATGTTGGTCAATCCACATGGGTACATGTTTAATCACATGAGTACGGGTCATAGACATTATAGTGTTGGTTTTTTATTGTATACATAGAAGAAAGTATATAGATTTAGGATAATTTTTTTCAATTGAGGAATTCTATGTTTCAGGTATCTTATCATTTCTATTGAGGTTATGAATTTTATGATTTCAAAATTATAGAACATTTTATAAATATTTTGTTATGAGTTGATCTTGGTTGTCTTGTATTTTTTGACATTGAACTCTTTTAAAATATCATTGTAGATATGAATAAACATGGTGACTCTAATTTGATTGCACAATTTAAATTTTGGTGAATCTAATAAATTTCTACTTGAAAATAAAATTGTGACCATGTTTTGAATTTAAAATGGATGTAAATTCACACTTGTGGTTATAATTGCAATTTCGTGAAATTTTATACTAGAAAAATTATTTAAGTTCCTCAAACATCCCCTAAAACTTATTTATAAGCTTTCTAAACAATCCTATAGTTTTTTAAAACTATGAACTTGATAGATAATAATTATGTCGAAATATACCTCAAAATAGTGTAATTGTCCAAATATACTAAAAAATTACACTTTTGACAATGGTGATTGCACATATTATGGAGTCAATAGGATTTTATGACTCAAATTTCAACACTTGTGACTATGATCACAATTTATGACTTTTATTTGACAATTTTTTTGACTTGATAAACAAATTGACACTTTGAAACAATTGAGTATATTCATAGACATGACTTAGTGCCACAAACATTAATGTTTTCTATTTGACTAAGTTGATGCAATAGAAAGACCTCACATGCAACTTAGAGATCAATATGACATACAAGGAATTGAATTGATGATACATTTCATTTAAGGAAGCTAATGTTGCAGAGACAAGTTCCTACACTAAACCTTGAGAGGAGAATATACAAATTTTTCAAAACTGGTTTTAACTTGCTACAAAAATAATATAGAAACACACATATAACTAAAATAAGCAATATACCATAACTCAGTGATTTATGTGGGGAAAACCATTTCGAGAGGAAATCTCACACTCCAAAGTAGCTCAATATATTAATGAATAATCTACAAGGTTACAATATACTTACAGAGAAAGCCTTCACAAGAGTATTCACCAACATACAATGCAGAAAAATAAATGATAGCATTCCAACAAAGCTTCAATACCTACAAATTAAACATAATAATGTTTCCATCTCAAACCCTCAATATATAGACTCACGGAGGCTCAAAATACCACCATAAAGCATTACCATGGGCCCAAACGAGGTTCCAAATACCATGGTAAAAATCCATAGTCTCTTACAATTACCATACTAAAATAGTCTCTTACAACTTGTCATAATCTTTCATAGTTAACCATCCAATTTGGGCACGCATGTTTGCTAAAATAAACAATCTAAAGTAAGGCTCTTATAGATTCTCTTACACATATTACAACTTGTCATCACATCCAAAGTAACCTACTCTATTTTAGCCTTGCATTTATCATAAAATCTATCATAACATTCTTAAAAATAGGCCTTCCATAATATACCACTAAGTGGGCATATTTTGACAACTAATAACTCATTTTTTAACACACTGGAATGTAGCAAAAATGCCAACTCAAAATCTCACATCCCTTTTTGGTGGAGCACACATTTAATAATATGCATAATATATTATGTCAAACAATTATGGGACAATATTAAATAATAAATAAATAAATTAGGAATTACCAAGGTTGAGGCACCTTAATTCCCAACATTCCCCCACTTGTCAAATACCTTAAAAGAGCTATGTGAACCATACAATTATGAACTCAATTACTAGGGGACAAGAGGTCCATAGACTTTGAACACCATCTAAACTTCTTTATGCTCATAGTTTTAGTTAATGAATCTACAACATTCATCAAGGTTTTTAACTTAACAAGCTTCACCCTACCATCTTTGACCATATCTCACAAAATGACACTATACATTAATATACTTGGTCATGGCATGAAATGTTGGGTTCATTGCTAAGGAAACAACACTTTGACTATCACAATGAACTGTCACTACACCCTATTTTAATCCAATATCTAAACATAATCTCTTAAGACAAATAGCACTAGGAAATCGTAATCTTTGGAAAAGTCAATATTGACAAATATGGCTTATTATTGAGAACAATTGTTGCACTCTATATTCCTTCCCACATACTAATGATATTATTAATAATTAATACATCTATATTTGAAAAGCTGAATTTTCTTTGGAAAAACAATCAAAGGGAGAAGATGGTGTAAATTGAGAGAAACATTCTTGATAATGATATTATGAAATAAATTGAGCTACTAATTACAAATATCATCTAGATATCTAGCCTTACACATATAAACTTGATATTTCATTTGTTGATAATATTTGCTAAGGTTTTTGAAGTATATGCTTCTAGATAAACTCTATATGGATCATTACTTATCATATTCCAAAGGGCTTTGTAAAATTCACTAGGGCTTCATAATCTATCACATCCTAGGGCTTCATCATTGGACATGGAGAACATGGCTTCACAAGGTCTTGTTGAGTTAAGAGTTTCTCATACAAAGATATGTGGGAGGAATAAATATAGTAGGGGACTACTAGATATATTGATGAAAAATATATTATAACTTTGAAGTTGACTGATAGGATTTGAATCCATTCATAGTATCAAACAAGGCCTAAATAATGGTAGGAAGCTCCTCCAATAAATTTCATCCTTCTTTGATGTACTTGATCACTTAAGAAGTATAGCAAGATCTTATAGATAAAAAAAATTAATCCACAACATTGAGATAGCGAAGATGAGATTTACTTGGGCTCCTTTGGTGGAGTGATTATCTATAATCAACTTATGTTGATGGATCTTGGAAACATGAATTTATAGAGAGGGATAATAGGTTACTTTTTAGCTAAATGGTGACATAGTGGAACTTAGTGGCTGGGGATTTGTATTTTCTTGATGTAGACGCATGCTAGTTAGTGATCTCACATGTAAATAAACTAGGAGGTGCACTTAAATGTGTCATTCTACCACAATACAAAAGATAAATGTTCCTAGAAAGTCAAGATAAATGTACCCTACAAATTTTAGGTCATTCTAAGCATAGGTCAAATTCACCTTCAAGTCAAACCTACTAGTACAAATTTACTTCTTTCTTGCACATTTGATTAGGTCAATTTTGTTAGTGCTAACACCCTATTCCATGAAATAACTATGATAGGTCCTAGATTTCACAATTTACATAAACTTCCTCCAATCTTCTACATTTGATATAATTCATTTAATAAATTTTCATCAAGTGTAAGTGTTACTTTTACATATTTTCTCTCTTCTTCTTGACACAAGACATTAGGTTTTGTATTAATTTTTATTTATTTGCATGTCACAAGTAGCTTCTTTTAATTTTATAACTTGTACCCCCAAAAGCCACCTTCCATAAAATGTTAGTTGAATTGATGGTCATTTATGACAAATGATCATGTTTGGTCTTTAGATCAATTATAGAAAAAGGGTGTGTTTTACCCTACTTCAATTACATCCAAATTCAAACATCAATTTACTTACAACATTCCAAACCTTTTTTACCACTTTCAACAGAATTCCAAGTGCATATGAGTCATTTATTTAGTATTTTTATTTCTTAGCTATAGTTTGAAAGTACTTCTTTCCATCTCCAATTTTGTGTTTCCAAGTGTTTGTCTCTCATCTTGTTGTCAGTCTTAGCTCTTGTGAAATTTGATTAATTATTGATTAAACTATTAATATAATAAAAAAATTTGAATTTGCACTATTCTTACATACATGATTAAAGAAAATCTCATATTATTTGAATGACATCTTGTTTTGGCTATTTAAAAATAATAATAATTCAACTTGTGTGAGTATATAATTTCAACTATCTACAATTTAACTTAAAATGTATTTGTGTTTTGATATTTAAAAAATAAAAATGAATTAAATGTGATTAATCCATGTTTAAAGTCCATTCATGTCACATGCATTGTAATCTTCCTTGGCTTTAGAATATGTAAAATAAATTCTTTGCATTTGATAACAATATTAGTTATGAAAAATAGTTAAGCACACGTGTCCTTGGAAGAGTGGAGAGGTAAAAGGTAAGTTCTAAAATGAAATTAGCATAATAGTGTCTTATTTTTGGCTTATGTGGACCACATAATCAACATTTTAAGAAAATCTTAAATGATGATTTAAATTTTAATATATATAAAATTTATTTGTAAAATAACATCTTATTAATAGTTTTTAGTAATGCATAATTTGAGTTATATATAAAATATTTCATATTTTATTAAACATAGATCATTAGCATAAATATTTAGAATATTTTGTGAATTTTTTTTTTTATCATATTTTATTTATTTGTTATTTTTTTACATAAGAATAATTGTAGTTTATACACATATTTTTCTAAAGTGGATAATTTCTTCGTTTTATTCAAATAAAAGTTTTATTTATTTATTGAAAGACATCAATATGAGATATCTTATTAATTTTTTTTTCCTTTTTTTTCTATTTTTTTTTATGTTGATTGAAGTCTTTAATTTTTTTATAATATTTCAATGTTGATTAGAAATATAAAATAAATATAATAATAAAATAAAATATATTAGGTTACAACCTTGATGATGTCAATCCTTGTAGTGGTTTCCTATAATGCATAACTTGGGTTATATATAAAATATTATCATAATTTATTAAACATAGATTATTAAAATAAATGCTTGAGATATAAATATATATATATTTTTTTACAACATTTTCTATTCATTTTAATTTCTACATGAAAATGATTGTAGTTTAGACACATTTTCTTGTGATGCATATTTTTCTTTGTCTATATCCAAATTAAATTTTATTTTACTTTTTTGTTGAAAGAAAGATCACTATGGAGATATTTCTTACTTTTTTTTCATTGTTTATTATTTTTTTCTACATGTTGAATAGAGATCTTTATTTTTTTATAATAAAACTATGTTGATTAGAAAATAAAAAATAACATACAATATATTAATTGATAGTCTTAGCGAGCATGGCAATCCTTGTAGTGGTTTCATGGTTGATTGTTGGACTTCAATGTTATATCTAACCTTTTCTTTACCATGAATTAAAAAAGAGCTAAAACCTATATTTTTCAAAAAGCTCGTCATGACAAATACTTTCATGCAAAACTAATTGTGTTATGATGACTTTGTTTGATCATAAACAATGTGAACTAAATTGACATTTTTTGTCTAATGAAATCCTCCCATATGGTTTAGAGGGAAAATGTCAGTGCATTTTTTGACACAAATATACATGTCAAAAACGTCATATAAAATGATGTTAATTTATTTTATCATATGTAGCAAGATTGGGACATACTATTTTCATAAATTGTTATATGATTATATGATCCATAAGTGTGATACACCTTTATGCTCCCACCCCATGAAATAGATCATTGCAAGACCTTATCTATGAAGACAAAAAAACTCTATAGATAGTGGATTTGTAACAATGACAATGTTGACCCCACTAGTTATGTAAATGGAATAACTTTTGTAATAGTACATGAAGGTTTAGAAAATTTTGGAAATCCCTTAGTCAAACTTAATTTCCTAGTAACAATAGGGTCAAATACCACCCATGGGAATGTTGGTGAAATTAAAACAAACTAAATTAGGAATTTTTAAAGTACAACATCTATATAATGATAATATGATTAAGCTATATTAAAGCATGTAAATATATTGCATTACACAAAATGAGATTCAAGATGATTAGTTGATAGAATTGAGCTCTAGATTAAATTTTATAGGAAATAAATTTGAAATGTAAAAAATAAATTCAAGGCATATTTAAAAAGAACTTGTTTTCCATTCATGTAGGGAAACCCTTTTTGTTAGGTTTTTAAAGATTATAACATTGGTTTTATATATCATTTGTAGTTATGAAAGGTATTTTAAATTTGTGGACCCCATTATCTCTTATGGTTGGAGAGCTCCATGGATCTAAAAGATCTCATGTAGGCTAGATGTGAACTTTGTAGTAGCACCCACTAGAGGTATGAACAATCATTTGAGCTCAAATAACTCTTTTATATGTGGTTTGAACTAATATTGTTGTATGAAGAATATGCAAGCATTTGAGTGTCAAGCATGATCATATCAAAATATTAAAATAAATAATACTTTTAATCATTATAAAAGTCAAACATAAATACATTTCACATGTTATCTTATGATTAAAATCTAGACTAAAAAGTGTAGCCACAACATTCTTGAGTACACTTCAAAAGTTATTGCATTCCTTCATGCCTCATAATGGATGAAAGAACACAAATTCTCTCATAATGGACCACATGGTGAAGTATATTGACCATTCTATGAGCATTGAAGGGAAATTTATTCATCCCAAAATGAACATTTGAAATTAGTAGGTGCCTTTGGTAAGCTATGTTTCTTCAAACAACCTCAAAAATCATGTACTACTATGCTATAAAGAAGAATCAGACATAGTTTATTTCCCACCATTAATCCTTAGAGAAAATTTCATGCAATTTTAGATCATGCAAGATCAACTAGTTTCAACGACATGCATTAAACATATTCAATAAATAGAATCATTAAACATGAAAGAACAAAAGACATGAACACAAAGATTTACGCGGGGAAAACTCTTTCGGGTAAAAACCCCACCCTCGAAAAGCATAGAGCCATTGTATTATTCAGCAACAAAATACATAGTTACAATACAATTGTAGGCTCTAAGCCTTTACATGGAGATTTACATCTTGTTCCATATGGAGAAAATTTGGCAGCATAACCTCTCATAACTCCTCAAGAAAAATCTCATATTTATAGAGCTTACAATGCATAAATTAGACATTTCTAAATCAACTATCAAAACTCACCAGGAAATAGAAAATTCCTTCATGCATAGCTCCACCAGTAAAATAAACTTTCCAACTTGACTCCTCATCAGAAAAATAAACTTCAAGTTGTAACTCAAAAGACAATGTGAGAAAATTAGCAACATTCAATATTTAGAAAAATCAATGCTATGGGAAAAATCAAAGGTTGAGTCACCTTCATTTTCCTAACATTCTCCCACTTGTCGAACACCTTTGAAGAGTCCACGAAAGTAATAGGATTTAACTGCTAAGAGTCAACCGATGAAAACACATCATCACAACCATACATGCAATCACAAGAATCTCAAACAATGCTTTCGTGCTCCAACCAAGACACCTGCAAAAATATCCAAGATGTCTACCATCTTAGGAAACAGTTCCTGCCAACCTCCAAAGGAAAGGAACGAGCTATGGTGCATATGCACTAGTATAAAGAATACAAGTATCAAATCCAAATGATAACAAAGGCTACAAAATACTGTCACCACTCCACTGTGCTCACAAGCTATACAAAAGCATCAACAACATCAACTTCAAAGCCCCCAACCCGAACACAACTATGAAGTCATCCTCCAGAAAACAAGATAGAATGTCAATTAGAACAACAACCAAGAAATTGATTGCTCCCATCCAACTGACCAACCCACGCAAATGAAAATAACACCCACAACAAGTGCTAAACTGTCTAATCACCCATACCTAGAAGGTATCCACATCAGCCAACTCATGCCACCTACATATCCAACCCATTATTTACAAATACAAGCGCCATGTGTCAACTAGTTGAAGAAGACCAAACATATCCAGGAACTCCCACTGCATGGGTAATGCTAAATCTAAAAATATCAAAGGCATATTGAGTCTACCAATCATAGCACATAGAAAGTGTAGCCATGTAATACCAAGGACCAACCACAAATATTTGCAAATCCTACAACCAACTACTCCAGGAAACATCTCTCTCAACAATCTTCCATAGCTCTCCCATGTTCTCCATATCTGATAGAAGAAAGAGATGCAAGAACCTTCATGTTATCACCCATGTGACAACACATGACCACAAACTAGTGATCATCATAGCTCCACATAGAAATCTCACATCCAAATTCATATGAATCTGAACATATAGGAAGAAGAATTAGACTAAAGAGAAAAATCTACTAATCATAAACATGTAGCATTCCCTTCTACATATACCTCTAAATGCCAACTGTGTCAAGTAAGATCTCCTTCACAACCCCAATATAAAAGCCATAACAACATCCAAACCCGTTCAACCTCAAGAGATCAAACATAACATATGCATCATGTATCTACATAGTTGTAAGCTTCTCAAAGAAGATAAAACTACTCCATTTCCCATCTCAGGAAATCAGCCCACCACCATCCCCTATGATCATCATAAATGAAAATGAGAACCCAAAAAGATAAACATGCTATTCATCTCTCTCAATGAATCCTCTAGAACAATCTAATAGCAGCTCAAGATCCATGTCTATGAAAGAAAGCATAAAGCACCTGAGAGAAACAATGGGCAATACCTCTCAAGAAGCCGCCGATTAGACCAAGAGTGGGGAATGAGAATGCTCCTCCAAAATATGCAAGCCATCATGACTCCTCCAAGAGCAATATCCTCATTGGTCTCTTTTGAACTCACGTCCAACCAAGGTGTAGGCTCCTCAAACTTTATGCTGAAATCTCATCAAGAGTAACCATCTCAACAACACTTCTCACATCTCAAGAGAAATAACATCTGATTAATAGTTTTTAGTAATGCATAATTTGAGTTATATATAAAATATTTCATATTTTATTAAACATAGATCATTAGCATAGATATTTAGAATATTTTGTGATTTTTTTTATCATATTTTTTTTATTTGTTATTTTTTTACATAAGAATAATTGTAGTTTATATACATATTTTTCTAAAGTGAATAACTTGTTCGTTTTATTCAAATCAAAGTTTCATTTATTTGTTGAAAGAAAGACATCAATATGAGAGATATCTTATTAGTTTTTTTTTCTATTTTTTTTAAGTTGATAGAAGTCTTTAATTTTTTATAATATTTCAATGTTGATTAGAAATATAAAATAAATATAATAATAAAATAAAATATATTAGCTTACAACCTTGATGATGTAAATCCATGTAGTGGTTTCCTATAATGCATAACTTGGGCTATATATAAAATATTATCATAATTTATTAAATATAGATTATTAAAATAAATGTTTGAGATATAAATATTAATTATTATTTTTTTACAGCATTTTCTATTCATTTTAATTTTCTACATGAAAATGATTGTAGTTTAGACAAATTTTCTTGTAATGCATAGCTTTCTTTGTCTATATCCAAATTAAATTTTATTTTACTTTTTTGTTGAAAGAAAGATCACTATGGAGATATTTCTTACTTTTTTTCATTGTTTATTATTTTTTTCTACATGTTGTATAAAGGTCTTTAATTTTTTTAATGAAACTGTGTTGATTAGAAAATATAAAATAACATACAATATATTAATTTATAGGCTTAGTGGGTGCGGCAATCCTTGTAGTGGTTTCCTGGTTGATTGTTGGACTTCAATGTTGATCTAACATTTTCTTTATCATGAATTAAAAAAGAGCTAAAACCTATATTTTTCAAAAGGTTGGTCATGAGAGCTACTTTCATGCAAAACTAATTGTGTTATGATGACTTCATTTGATCATAAACAATGTGATCTAAATTGACATTTTTTGTCTAATGAAATCCTCCCATATAGTTTGGAGGGAAAATGTCAACACATTTGTTGATACAAATATACTTGTCAAAAATGCCATATAAAATGATGTTAATTTATTTTATCATATGTATTAGGATTGGGACATGCTATTTTCATAAATTGATATATGAACATATTTTCCATAAGTGTGATACACCTTTATGCTTCCACCCCGTGAAATAGATCATTGCAAGACCTTATGTATGAAGACAAAAAACTCTATAGATAGTGGATTTGTAACAATGACAATGTTGACCTCACTAGTTATGTAAATAGAATAACTTTTGTAATAGTACAGGAAGGTTTAGAAAATTTTGGAAATCCCTTAGTCAAACTTAATTTCCTAGTAACAATAGGGTCAAATACCACCCATGTGAATGTTGGTGAAATTAAAACAACTTGAATTAGACATTTTTAAAATACAACTACATCTATATAATGATAATGTGATTAAGCTATTTTAAAGCATGCAAATATCTTGCATTACACAAAATGAGATTCAAGATGATTAGTTTATAGAAGTGAGCTCTAGATTAATTTTTATAGGGAATAAATTTGAAATGTACAAAAAAGTTTAAAGACATATTTAAAAAGAACTTGTTTTCCATTCATGTAGGGAAACCCTTTTTGTTAGGTTTTTAAAGATTATAACATTGGTTTTATATATCATTTGTAGTTATGAAAGGTATTTTAAATTTGTGGACCCCATTATCTCTTATGGTTGGAGAGCTCCATGGATCTAAAAGATCTCATGTAGGCTAGATGTGAACTTTGTAGTAGCACCCACTAGAGGTATGAACAATCATTTGTGCTCAAATAACTCTTTTATATGTGGTTTGAACTAACACTATTGTATGAAGAATATGCAAGCATTTGAGTGTCAAGCATGACCATATCAAAATATAAAAATAAATATTACTTTTAATCATTATGTAAGTCAAACATAAATACATTTCACATGTTACCTTATGATTAAAATCTAGACTAAAAAGTGTAGCCACAACATTCTTGAGTACACTTCAACAGTTATCGCATTTCTGCATGCCTCATAATGGATGAAAGAACACAAATTCTCTCATAATGGACCACATGGTGAAGTATATTGACCATCCTATAAGCATTGAAGGGAAATGTATTCATCCAAGAATGAACATTTGAAATCAGTAGGTGCCTTTGGTAAGCTATGTTTCTTCAGAAAACCTCAAAAAGCATGTACTACTATGCAATAAAACAGAATTAGACATAGTTTATTTCCCACCATTAATCCTTAAAGAAAAGTTCATGAAATTTTAGATCATGCAAGATCAACCAGTTTCAACAACATGCATTAAATAGATTCAATAAACAAAATCATGAAACATGAAAGAACATAAGACATGAACACAAAGATTTACGTGGGGAAAACTCTTTCGGGTAAAAAACCCCACCCTCCAAAAGCATAGATCCATTGTATTATTCAGCAACAAAATACATAGTTACAATACAATTGTAGGCTCTAAGCCTTTACATGGAGATTTACATCTTGTTCCATCTAGAGAAAATCTGGCAGCATAACCTCTCATAACTCCTAAAGAAAAATCTCATATTTATAGAGCTTACAATGCACAAATTAGACATTTCTAAATAAACTATCAAAACTCACCAAGAAATAGAAAATTGCTTCATGCACAGCTCCACCTGTAAAATAAAATTTCTAACTTGACTCCTCATCATAAAAAGAAACTTCAAGTTGTAACTCAAAAGACAATGTGAGAAAATTAGCAACATTCAATATTTAGAAAAATCAATGCTATGGAAAAAATAGAAGGTTGAGACACCTTCATTTTCCTAACATTCTCCCACTTGTCAAACACCTTTGAAGAGTCCATGGAAGTAACAGGATTTAACTGCTAAGAGTCAACCGATGAAAACACATCATCACAACCATACATACAATCACAAGAATCTCAAACAATGTTTTTGTGCTCCAACCAAGACACCTGCAACAACATCCAAGATGTCTACCATCTTAGGAAACAGTTCTTGCCATCCTCCAAAGGAAAGGAACGAGCCATGGTGTATATGCACCAGTCTAAAGAACACAAGCATCAAATCCAAATGATAGAAAAGGCTACAAAATACTACCACCACTCCACTATGCTCACAAGCTATACAGAAGCATCAACAACATCAACTTCAAAGCTCCCAACCCGAACACAACCATGAAGTCATCCTCCAGAAAACAAGATAGAACATCAATTAGAACAACAACCAAGAAATTGATTGCTCCCATCCAACTGACCAACCCATGCAATTGAAAATAGCACCCACAATAAGTGCTAATCCATTCAATCATCCATACCTTGAAGGTATCCACATCAGTAAACTCATGCCACCTACATAGCCAACCTATCAACTGCAAATACAAGCTCCATGTGTCAACCAATTGAAGAAGACAAAACACATCCAGGAACTCCCACTGCATGGGTAATGTTGAATCTAAAAATATCAAAGGCATACTGATTCTATCGATCATAGCACATAAAAAGTGTAGCCATGTAGTACCAAGGACCAACCAATATGATCTGCAAATCTTGCAACCAACTGCTCCAAGAAACATCTCTCTCAACAATCTTCCATAGCTCTCCCATGTTCTCCATATCTGATAGAAGAAAGAGATGGAAGAACCTCCATGTTATCAGCCATGTGACAACACATGACCACAAACTAGTGATCATCATAGCTCCACATAGAAATATTGCATCTAAAGTCATATGAATCTGAACATACAGGAAGAAGAACCAGACTAAAGAGAAAAATTTACAAATCATAAACATGTAGCATGCCCTTCTACATACACCTCTAAATGCCAACCGTGTCAAGTAAGATCTCCTTCACAACCCCAATATAAAATCCATAACAACATCCAAACTCATTCAACCTCAAGAGATCAAACATAACGTATGCATCATGTATCTACATAGATGTAATCTTCTCAAAGAAGATAAAACTACTCCAATTCCCATCTCAGGAAATCAGCCCACTACCATCCCCTAAGATCATCATAAATGAAAATGCAAACCCAAAAAGATAAACATGCTATTCATCTCTCTCAATGAATCCTCCAGAACCATTTAATAGCAGCTCAAGATCCATGTCTATGAAAGAAAGCATAAAGCACCTGAGAGAAACAATGGACAATACCTCTCAAGCGATAAGTTGCTAAGTAGACCAAGAGTGGGGAATGAGAATGCTCCTCCAAGATATGCAAGCCATCATAAATCCTCCAGGAGAAATCTCCACATAGGTTTGTGTTGAACTCACGTCCAACCAAGGTACATAGGATCCTCAGAATTTCTATTGAAATCTCATCAAGAGTAACCATCTCAACAACACTTCTCTCATCTCAAGAGAAATACAACCTCACCTCATTCTCCATGTATCCATGGGCACCAACAAATAATCATCTCATGCTAAACTCCAAATGTGTCACTGCACTATCATGAAGTTCTCAGGCATATGACCAATGGACCCAAAACAAAGAGAATCACTAGACCACTATCAAAGCTCCAATCATTTGAATCAAGAACTTATCATGACATAATGATCTTACCACCCCCCTTAGGAGATCACATGCTCCAAGTGAACATACCATGGTCTTAAGAGCAATGCATCATGTCAAAAATCTAATGCGCAATCAAGAGTATACCATGACATAAAACAAACAAACTCTAAACCAACATCACCTGTCAAGCACCACCAACACCTCAACCCAAAGACCACAAGAGTCCTCCATGGCTCGGAGATGCTACACATCCTCAAATAGTTTTCACATGCAAATGTGAAGATACCCTTCTGCATCAACAGGATCTAAGAGTCCCTTTGAAACATCTGCATCACTAAAGAAGATCATTCACCACATAATGATGAATACACAGTCACTGCTAAAACTCCCACTAAACCATGGTACTGAGCTTGCCAAGCACATGACACACTATCTCCCAAATCTGAAAATCGTCCAGGTCCACACACATACAAGTGTATTGTTGATCACACCAAGTGAAACCAAGATCTCCAAATCAAGGAAATACACCATTCTATAGGACCCCAACATTGACTATCTAGGTACTCACATATCATCCATCTTCTCATCTCAAAACAACCACACCAATGCACAAGTGACTACAGACAAGGCCAACTAACAAGTCTGCATCAACACTGAATCAAACCTTGTGAATATAGACAGTCCACTTTCGAGTTATCTATGAAATTATGTAGGTAAAGACAACCTACGACATTGCACAACCCGTAGATCCAATCAATGTAACATGCAATCCCACTATCACACTGGAAACTGCAAATCTGAGATTTGAAAAAGAATAACCATGTAGACAACATGACTCAAGCACCGGATCAATCTCAGATCCAATTTACCAATGAAGTCCATAATGAGCGCCATAGTAAAGGAATCCACCAAGCATCACCACAAGAATGTCAAGTGACTAATCACATACCAACACTCCCATGGAGATAAAGAATCTCACCTCCTCACACCATGCATGAAGCATGCATGCAAAACTGCAACTATCTCATCCAGTAACACCTCAAAAGCTAGGGTCTAGAAAATAGCTTAACCATAACTCCACAAAACCACAAGTTTTTCTTGCCGTGTAAAACCCGCAAAACCACTGTGTTTGAAAAGAACCCATGTGCATCCACACCCACTTCACTTCTGGAAGACTCAAAAGTCTAAAAAAGCACCATAATGGCTAAACCAGAATAATGGATTATCACAGATGAGCATAACCATAGAATTTTTTAGTTAAATCTACAAAACCTTCAGATCCAAGCAACATGAATTTGAACCATGCAAGTACAAAGCATCCGTAAAAGGAACAAGCAGTTCAAGAATGCTAGGCCCATTTTAGGCCAACTCCACAACCACCAACATGCACATGCATTCAAGGGAGACAAGCTATTGCAGTAGCTTCCAGACCATCCAATGATCAACTCCATAGCCTACATGCAATTGGGGTAAGAAAAAACAATGCCTTCCAATACCAAGAAAAAACACCCAACATAAGCACATTACTCCATAGTTGGAAAACAACCCAAGCTTCTCCATATCACTAGGGAGCCTCTCACACAGACACCCAATATGAAAGCTTTGTTGCAACACAACCACACAGCAAAAAATCCCACCCCATGCATCAAGATTATTCCGATGTCAACTAGGAGCTTCAGATCACATCATTTCAATATGACCAACTCCATTTTCTCCTTCTTCACCATCCTTCAAGCTACGTGTTGTCTTCTAAAACTAAAACAAAAAATAAAAAAACTTTCACTCACCAAATGATCAATCTTCAGTTGATTCATTCAGATTTCCTCAAGCTTGTTAGGCTAATAAATCTTCATAGAAGGAATACCTAGAACCTTAAACACTAGGAATTCTTACATGCATCAACATGCAAACACATGCAAGCCACATGCGAGTCCATGCAAGTACATGCAACTCACAAACCTACACATGCAATCAAAACGAAAATCCCAGAAGAAAGCTCTAATACCAATTGAAGGGAAATTTATTCATCCTAGAACGAACATCTAAAATTAGTAGGTGCCTTTGGTAAGCTATGTTTCTTCAGACAACCTCAAAAAGCACGTACTACTATGCCATAAAGCGGAATTAGACATAGTTTATTTCCCACCATTAATCCTTAGAGGAAAGTTCATGTAATTTTAGATCATGCAAGATCAACCAATTTCAAAAACATGCATTAAACAGATTCAATAAACAGAATCATTAAACATGAAAGAACATAAGACATGAACACAAATTTACGTGGGGAAAACCCTTTCGGGTAAAAAACCCTAGCCTCCAAAATCATAGATTCATTGTATTATTCAACAAAAAAAAATATAGTTACAATACAATTGCAGGCTCTAAGCCTTTACATGGAGATTTACATCTTGTTCCATCTAGAGAAAATCCGGCAACTCATAACCCCTATGAATTCAGTCTCTCCTCTCATAACTCCTCAAGAAAAATCTCATATTTATAGAGCTTACAATGCACAAATTAGACATTTTTCAATCAACTATCAAAACTTAACACGGAAATAGAAAATGCCTTCATGCACAACTGCACCTGTAAAATCAACTTTCCAACTTGACTCCTCATCAAAAAAAGAAACTTCAAGTTGTAACTGAAAAGACAATGTGAGAAAATTAGCAACATTCAATATTTAGAAAAATCAACGCTATGAGAAAAATCAAAGGTTGAGACACCTTCATTTTCCTAACAAGCATCACTTTCTCTTATGTTCTTAGTTGACATCATGCTCATGCTATTAGTTCTATCTAATTATATTTTTGTGTTTCTATGTAAGCTCTCATTTTGATTGATATAGAAACCCTTTAGGGTGTGTGGGTTTACATGTGCATGCACGTACACACATACACCAAATAACAATTCAATGTATTTTTATCTTTGTCTAAATATATCTTAAAATATTCTATATAGATTAATTCTCAAATTAGTTAGCATTCATTATGAAGTCTAGCTCTCATATTTGAACTGGGATATATTTTAAGAGAAATATTTCTTATAACTCTTATTAAATATATGACAAAATAAGCTTTATTTTTTTCTTATATTTCTCATATAAGAAATGATGTTGCTCAGTGAAGCCTAACCACTAAAATAGTTCATTATGAGGTCTAGCTCTTACATCAACATCTAACCACTAAAATATTTCTCAATTTAAATTCATTTTTTTCTTATGATTTTTTTTCTTTAGAATTTGTGGAGGTGATCTCAATGCTTTATTGCTTTTTCCACATACAATTATTAATTTTAGATCCTTTGAGTGGCCAACTCCTCCATGACAGAAAAGGAATCTCTAATCTTTCCTTGAGCAGCAAGTTATGACTTCATAAAGCACCTCCAAAAGAAAGCCATGGGCCCACCTGAAACTGAAGCTTATTCCAGAGAATAAAGTTACAGACTTCACTTCCTCCCTTATCATCACACTGTTGCTGCAAACATTTCCATGTGAATCAACACACCAAACTGTACTCTCACAGGTTGTTTCATACTGCTGGAATAAAATCTTGGATGCCATTACTGATTCATCCTGCCAATCCACACCTCCAATACATATGAACTCATCCAAACAATACAAAGGGGTTTTGCTTTGCAGTAAAAGACATAAATGTGATAGCCCACATAACTTAGCATTTGAAATAGATAAAAATGTTGGAAGAACATCTAAAGTCAATATCATGAAAACATTATAATGACCATTTTAGAGAATATGCTACTTCAGTTTGCTAGTTCCAATTCCATTACTTTACTCAAGTGAGGATTCCTTCATTCCATGACACCCACCATTGAAGATTGCAAGAATGAGTTCTCCTGCTACTCATGAGAGATGTGAGAGATGTGACAGTGAAGGAATCAATATTAAAGATTATCATCCATCCCACCAAAAAAATATCTAATTGCATTAAAAATGTTCTAGACTCTATGAACATGGCTAAATGTTTATTAAGTAGTTAGCAGCTACTTCAAATTCATATCTATTTACATTAGAAAACATCTAGGCTTCTTAGATCTCTGGGCTTCACTAAGAGGTAATATTTTCTGCAAAAGTGACCTTTTTCTTCTTCTTGGGGGAATTGGCAGGAGAGCCATTTGATTTTGCTGGAATATTGTTGTCATGGCCAAGATCTTCTTTACATGACCAAAACTCAGCACCCTTACGCTTTGCCTTTATGGCAGAAAGGATTTGATCGCTGTTCAGCATTCCTACTACAGAGACTTTCTGCTGATGAAAATCTATATCCACAGATTGCAATCCTGAAACCATGAAAAACATTCAAAACTTAATGTGGGCAATGATTTAAACCTACGGTTTCCATTTAGAAGATCTATGTTACCTCTGAAGTGAGAGAGAGCCTTTCTGATTTTTCTTTGGCATCCATAAGAATACATGGGTACTCTCATCTCGACCTTCTGTGCTCACACAACAAACATTTGCTATTATGTTTGGTTTAGATGGTCCATGGTTGGGTAATGAGTGTCTAGATTTGATTGTGTCGAGATTTTTCATCAACATTGATGAAAAAATTCAACATGTAATCAAACGTTGATGAAAAAATTCGACGCAGTCAAATCTTGACATCCCATTCAATGTTGATGAAAAAATCGACACAATCAAATCTAGAAATTCTATTCAATGTTTATGAAAAAACTCAACACAGTTAAATCTAGAAATTTCATTTGGAAATCTAATATCTTTAATAATCCATGGTTTTTCAAAATTTCATTTGGAAATCTAATATCTTTAATAATCCATGGTTTTTCAAGCATGTTTCTTGATTTTCTAAACAAATCACCAGATTTACCTGTATTCGAGAAGCAGGAACCAGTGACATTTGAAATAGGAAATTGCAAAGTCATCTACTCTATTTGGGTCCGAGATCTCCAAAATGGTGGATGGACGAGAGATTGTGTATAAATGTAATGGTGAAGAATAAAGCTATGCTGTTGTGTCATCTTAAATCTTATGTGGACCACAGGAATTTCTTTGAAAGCTCATACCCGAAGAAGACTCGGGTATCTTTTTTCTTCCATTTTTAACCCTTGAGTGTGATTGTAAAGTATATATAAATCATCGTGTCAGTAATGGTGACCAAAGTAGCACTCAATATACTTTGATTTATTCCCACTACAAATTAAATATTATTCCAATCACAAACTCATGTTATATTTATTATATTTGTATCATGGAACCACTACTCCATATTCTTAGATTTTTTTATACTTAATATTGGAATTGGGTTGGAAAGTTTTGCATATATTTAATTATTATTAACATAAATGTACATATAGTTTTAAACTATATTAATTATTATAATGAAATCATATGATGTAAAAATGTATATTATATATTTATATTTATATTTTACGTTACTTTCTATTCTTTGACCATTGATAATGGTGGGTATTAAAAGTGTTCAAACTCTCATATAATTGTGAGTCAACTAATTAAGAGATCCAACACAAACTACCAAAACAATAAGGTTATATTAAACAAAGTTATGGCAATGCAACAAACTAATATCTCCTAAGGATAGGGCTTAAATGAGATGGCCCCTAAACTAGATTTACCTCCCTTAGCTATTAGAAGCAAGGACTAGGAAGAAGGACACACAATATGTGGATTCAAAACACATTTTGGAGGAACTCTCTTCCTCCAATGCACAACGGTCCAAGAAATATTACCAAATCCTCAACAAGTTTGACTATAGGAAGAAAGTTTATAATTACAACCATAGTATCTAAGGCTTTGAGAGAATAGGAGATAGATGAGATTAATTATTTGAAAGGGAAGCAATCTACAATGACACAACATGAACATTGGAGGACTACAAATTAGGAGCAACAAGATCCAAAACAATTTAAAAAATTGATGCATTTTGGAAGTGGTTCTACAAGAGCATGTGTAGTTGGCATAAAAGTATCACACATATTATGAGGTAGCATCTTGTTAGGTTGAGGGTCAAAGGGAGGGTTGTCAATGATAAAATGATGGGGAAGAGCATCTTGCCACCAAGAAGCCACATGAGTGATCATGTGTTTGAAATAGAGACAACTCAAAACCATGTGACTAGTTTTGAAGCATCAATAGCAAAAGGGAAGCACTTTATAATCTAAAAGTTGAACCCACTATCAATCCTCACAAAAAGCACAATATTTATTGAAAAGACCCTTTGAAATGTCCATATCAATTAAGATGTGAGCATATAAATTAGGTGTGAGAGCGTTGATAATAAGATCAACCATCAAAAATCACCCCAATACATTCCCAATAGCTTCATTAGAAGAGTTAAGATGGAACAATAAACATTGTGTCCTTATTAACAATAAACAAACCTAAAATAAACAAACCAAAGAATTGGGGTATATCTTTGTAATATTGTCAATAAAAGGAATTTAGGACTTTGAAAGGCAATGATAGAGCTTAGACAAAATTGACCTAGCAATGATTAAAGTGCCAAATCAATACTTTATAAAAAAATACACTTTTCTCTCAATCAAAGAAAGGGAGAGAGCCACATGAGGAAGAGACATCATCTTCCATATGGAGGAGGCCACAACTTAGCATCACCCTCTACAACATACATTCTATTCTAAGCTACCATAGTTATAAAAGAGTAAGGGTACCTATTGATATTCAAATTTTACTTAAAGAAAATTTTATACCAACATAAAAAATATCATAAACATGGGACATATCTATGGGATAACATTCAAATTTTTGAAGTTAGCTCTTTGTAAGATATATCATGTAATCTTCTTTTTTGGAAGTGAGAATAGGGGAAGAAGAATTAACAGTCTAAACATTCCTAAGCCTACACATCAATTTATAAATTCACATAATATTCAACAATCATGACAATCGATCATTATAATTAGGGGCACTTAAGCACACAATCACTAAATAAAAGATCAATTGTTAAACATATCAACACAAATAAAAAATATCATTTGGGAAAAAGATTGCATAGACAAATTTGACACAAAATGTCAGTTTTCTCTTCATTGTTGAGTTGAGAACAAATTACAAAGAGGGTTAAAAGCATAAATTGTTAATGTTCGATTAGTTCTAAGAAGTCCTTGTAAAGGCCTTGTCTATTATATTTTTTCTCCCCTTCAAAAATGGTATTTCCATCCTTTTATATGGAAAATAAAATTATTGTATGTTTCATAATTAGAGCTACTTCCATTAGTCAATGCATTCTAACTAATAGTATTGAGTAGCATGCTATTTTTCTTTGGAGATCACTTTCCTTTAACCAAGGGTACAACAAGCAGTTGCGTCAAATATAACAATTATTTGGAGAAGTGATAGGTTTCCAAGTGTCTCCGAGAAACATTTAATTGATCTTCATTATTAAGTCTACCAATTAGTTAACTCACTCATACCATCCAATGGTGCAATATTATAACATGTTAGAGTTATTATTTTGAAACATTGTGAGATGCCACCACATGGTATCTATGATATTCTTTTAAATTTCATTTGATTAATCTCTTAGGAAGAGATGGGTCCCATAATATATGCCATCTCATATGCAATGATCAATGGTGTGATGTTATAAACATATCATACTAACAATGTTTATTTATTGTGATATCTTTCCATGTAACTTTCACTCACTTCATTCATGACCAAAAATAACTAGCATTGTATTGAAAATAAAACCTATGTGAAACAATGGAAAATAGGTTAGGGGGAAAAGGGGTTCACCAAAATGATAATAGATAGAAATATTATTCTTTATTTCATTAGGAAATGAGATCCACATAAATAATTGGCTCACAACCCTTAGGTGAGTCAACTCAAGGTGTGAATCTGCGGATTTCCCTATGACTAAAGGATGAGGGTGAAGGTCAAACAACACTTTGAGGAGAAAAACTAAAAATAGTAAACTAACACCAAAATGCAATTGAACACTTGTAACAACAATTTTAAGCTCAATATTGACATAACCTACAATCAAATTGTAGATTAGATAAGAGCATATCTGAGTGTACCTTTCACCAAAAGTCAGTTTGTGAAGTTGATCTGGGACTTGAATTTTCCCATGGGCGAATGGGTCCTTTGTTAGGGCTTTTCTGCAACTTTCAGGAACCTTTGGTCCTATCTCCACACTTCCATATTCTCTGGGTTCCAATGTCAAAAAGTCAAAAATAAATTCTTTAGATGAGTTTCTGTGAGATGAAAACTTTTATGACAACTTTTGCAACTTTGACAATTTCTACATTTTTTCTCTTCAAGAGATCTTCAAGCTTTCTTCCACCTAGATCTGCAAACACAACATGAAGCCTGGGAAAAATTGTTTGTTTTTGGTGAATGGGGGTTTTCCTTGGTCAAACCCTGTTTTGGTAATCAGACCTTGAAATGAAATGAAACATGAAAGAGGGAATGAAGAATGAACAAATCTATGTTACCACTCAACAAACCCTTGCATAAACCTTGGAATGTAAATCTGCAACTTGCATGAAATGGATTCAATGGATGTGGATCTTAAAATTTGAATCTTGCTTGAAATAATGGCTTTGAATTCTTGATTGGATCATGAAACCTACATCACCATATTAGCTCCAAAAAAATGCATGATGCAAGAAGACTTTAACATGACAATTGGATCTTGATTGCTGCAATAAAACTCTGGTAAATCTTCTCTTGAATGCCTTTGATCATAATATTTTCTCTAGGAATGCTTCTTGAAATCTTCTAGACTTGCTCTCTTGAAATTCTAGGTGAAACATAGTAAAATAACCCTATATTTATAAATATGTATCCTCAATTTCCCGAAATTCAATTATCACAAGTTGACATCTGAATATACACTTAGAGATATTAAAATCTCACCAAAAACATAATTTAAATTTAGGTCCTAAGGTCAAGGGAGGACCCATTCACCCATGGTCCCCAAACCTAGGACACACATTGCTCAATGAGAAGTGTTATGTTAAGGCATTAATGAATGTCAGGTTTCCTCTTCGGAAAATACAATTAAATAGGCTTGGTAAATGAATTAAGGGGCAAATTAAGGCAAACTAAGCTCAATTAATTAAGGGAGCCCTAAATAAGTGTGAAAGTGTAAATAAATACATTTTACAACACAAAATTAAGGCACAATTAAGTCCAAATTAACTAGGAGGGCCCAAACAAGTGAGGAAATATAAAAGGGATACATTTTCCATCAGTACACTATGAAAGGAAAATTCTAAGATTTCCAAACTTTGAAGTGCCCTGAGAAAGTTGAAGTGCATTGAGAGAGGGATACCAAAATAATATTGAGTGGCAATGTTGTAAAAGCAAAGATGTTGATTTTAATGAAAAAAGAACTAGTACATTGAGAACAAATATATTGGTTGAAAGGGTGAACAAAGATAAATATTTATTGTTCTTTGCGACCCCCTAGGGGATCTTTGCTTGTAAAGAAGAATCCAAATTGTATTATATATGCAATAGAGTTGAATAAAAAAAATTAAAAATGTGAGAGAAGTTATTACTACATCTTTTCAAGGGAATTCTATAATGACACCCACTCATCCTTTGAAGGATTATATTCCTTTTAAAGCCTCATTCAATTCAATGATATCTTTATGAAAAACACTTTAGGGTTTCCCAATTGTAGTTATTACCAAATATTTAAGTTGAGTAGATCATGGATTTTGGCTTGTATATTTCTGTAATGAGAAGGCCCATGTGGATGTAGTATGTTATTTTATGAGTAATGTAATTTCACTTCATCAAGATAATAGAAAGCAAGTGTTTCTTTAGACATGTTTTTATTTTATTTCTCTTGTTTAGTTGTGTGTGTGGTTTTGTAGGGAGAGTACCCTTCATCAAGATTTTGATGTCTTAGTTGTGTGGATTTTTTTTTGGTTAAAACTATTTTTTGTTATTTTAAAGGAAGATCTAGTTGGTTATGAAAGATGACTTTGTAATCCTATTCTTGGTAAGTTAAAAATGCCATATTTGTTGTTTACTTTCTTTTGAGGAATGTGGTTGCATTATACATAAATAGTTTAAGGCTACCAATTATAACATTTTTCAGCTACTAATTGATATCAAGAGCTCTAGTGATAGCAACTAATAATGTTAGGATTAATGTTTCTTTTTGGTTGGGGGTTTACTTCTATTTTTAATGTAATGTATGGAATGAGTGGTTATTAAATGTATTCTATGTAATGTTTAGTTTATTCTTAGTCTTATAGTGTTTTGGGGTTGAAGAGGCATATCTATCCCAACCACTTTTGTTTCTCTTTGAGATTCATCTAAGAGCATCTTTATGTTAGTATGTTATAATTATATAATACATATGGTGTTATCCCACATAGGTCACTTTTATTGACTTCCCAAAAAAGTCTTATTCTATGAGAGAATTATATTACTTCTAAATATTTTATTTAGACCTTTTATGATTGTCTTTTATATTTTCTTGTGTCACTGTCTAATCATGTTATAAATAACTTAAGCAAAACATGACATTGTTTTTTGTATTTTTCATTTTCAAAGGTGAAAAATATGCTAACACTTTATAATCTACAAAAAGGTACTAGACTCTAATAGTATCCATCAAGTGAATACATGTAGAAATACTAATTGTGTAATTTACACTTATGCATTCATTTTGGATTTAATTTGACCTACTTATTTCTTATGTAATGATAAATATACAAGTAACACAATTCTTTCTTAAATTTGGCACATAATATGAACCATACCTATTCCCATCTATAATGATTGATCTTGATCCTTATATTCATCCATCTCCCCACCCCATGTTAGATTGTTGATTATGAAAATGATCCTAAATTTATATAGTTTAAATTCAAACTTAACATTGAATTAACCCTTCCAAATTTCTTAGACTTTGAAAAATGTAAATATTATAATATAATCATACATTATTTTAAATATTTTCATATTAATATACATTTAAAAAATTGATATCTTTATATATAAAAATAAATATTATATTTAGATAATCTTTCATTCACCATCATAATATGAAATACTTCACTTCGTATAATATAAATAACACCTTTCAACGCCCAAAATAAAAAAATAAAAAATAAAAAATAAAAAACTTAAAAAAAATAAAAAATCCTTTATTCCTAATTCACTTTAGGAAAATAATGCCCTTTGTGATAAGATATAAAGATAGTAATGTGCATGACATAAATAATTTTTCTAATAAAATTGATTACTTTGTCTTTATTCATATTCTATAGCTATAGAAAAATAATGTCCTTGAAGATGAAGCTCTCTTATACGAAGGATATATACATGCCTAAAACGAGGGTACAACGTAGGCTTTTCATGTGTCAATTCCCTTTGTTTTTTTTTAATCGAGAAATGCAATTACAAATAATAGTAAAAAATCAATTAGAATATGTCTTATTGTCCTTCATGTATATTACTAGCACTTGCACCAGAAGGGGTGCAAGGGTTACGCCGATAGAAAAGCATATGTAAGTTAACATGTTAAGGAGGTATATTCTTTATTGTTAATGATGTTGCATCTCAACTAAGGAATTTGAAAAATATGTTCTTAACATTTCCCGTCTATTAACATTAATATTCATATCAAGGTAATTTAGAAAATCTTATTGGTAAGAAACCTTCCAAAAACTCTTAGATTAATTCAACTAAGCATGCCAAACACCCAATGTTACAACCAAAATAACTCAAATTAGCTTTAGCTATAACATTGTCAATTTTCTCTCTTACTACAAATAACTCAATCTGCCCATATGCTTTGTTTGTACTTTTAATCATAATAAATTTGGATTCTTGATAGAGCAATGTTGTTTTCTGCTACTAATATTCATTCAAATTCAAACCTTTCACTTAGTTTTAGGTTTATTTTGATGAAAGGTTGAAAACTTTGTATTTTTTTCATCGACATCGTTGACATGTAACAATTTGTGCAGAATATGTACATAGGAAAATCATTTTCTATTTTTTTTTATTTCATTCTAAAAGTATTGTTTGTATATATTGAATGATGGATCCACACGAATGATCCTTGAAAGCAAATTATTTTGTATTAATAAGACATACATGGAATACCAATTCTATGCAGTGCATGTTTTGAATGTAAACACTGGTTTCATTTTATGCATAGTATTTGCACTACATATTCAACAGCCACCAAATTCAAGTAAGGATATCATGACTTGTATTTGTGTTGTTTCAGACTATCTAGCCTGTATGAATGCCCTAAAACTAAGTCACACTTTGAGAGAAAATATTTAGCTTGTTGTGACAATGTCAAGCTGCAACTTGGAGCTATGGCGACCAGGGAGGTTACTCCTCACGCAACAAATTCTTCTAAAAATAAGGCCATGAATTCTTCTATCGCTGCAAGGCGTGGATACAAAAACTACACTACATAAATATTCCATTTTTTTGTGAATTTCTATTCTAGCACAACCATTGGGATTCTCATTATCCAAAACAGAAAAGGTTTGTCAATGGATTTTAGGAAGAAGGATTCTTCACACCCTACCTAGCGGAAAGGGCCATCTCGCTATTTTTTCAATGCATGAGATTAAAGCCACTTTAGACACAAAATAGTTTTTAGAGTGTCATGAGGATTTGGAGGCGACTACAAGTGATGATATTAAAGGTAGGGCTACTACACCAACAATTGAATGTGTCAAAGTATCCTCTCTTTCAGATTTGACTGCATCTCCTACAAAAGCCAAAAATCCTACAAATGGGGCTTATGTGACTAATGATTCAGTTATTGGACAAAAACAAAGATGAAAAAGAAGAATGGGTAGGGGAAGATTGCCCATCTCATAATCTTCAAATCATTTAAGATTTGTTGAAAGAATTCTCCAAAACATGGTGGTTCATAAGAAAGTGTAGTTGTATCACTTAGTGTAGCCATTCATGGCGTAGAATCTAGATGGATTAACATCTTGTTTGGATGGGTCTAATGAACCTATGGTTACTAGAATACTACACTTCAACGTCTGGTTTTTTGTGGCCCCTTGGTGCCTAACCTAAATTTTATATATATTAGCTGGTGAGGTCAGTCAAGTGGACATCACTTGCAAATCAGGTTGACTTATATGATCTGCATAAAATATAAAATTAAATACAAAACCCAACTAATAATTGTCAATTCAATGTTAGTGACTCAATTGCCAAATGTATAGAAATATTGCTCTTCATCAAGATTGATTGGTCTGGTGGAAGCAACATCAATGGCATTCCCAATATCCGCACTATACAAGAGAACCTATATACCAGCATTATGTCCCTCATCCTTAACCGTGACTAAGACAAGAAGCTCTTTTTTTTTTTGGTTTTTTCCTCTCGATAAATGGGGCTTTGTTTTGTCCCATGGGCATTCACCCAAGATTGTGTAATGTCATATCTAGACCAAATGCAAAGACCTGGGGAAGGATCCTTGGCAAACCCAAGCTAGACCTTGTAAAGAAACTTGCTACTCCCACATTGGATACATAACACTCATTATCCAACCAAAGCAGTTCCTCCCTGCATTACAAGTAAAGGCAAGAAGAGCATAAGCTATTAAGATTATAAAAAATAAAATGAAAATTAACTTGGAAATGTAAGTTCATAGTCTGTCATTATCCACAAGCCCTATAAGACTATATGCAACTAGAACAATGGCATAGGTGATTTGAATTGGCTTTATACCTTCCTCAAGCATGTGTTCAAAAAGAATTTACTTGCCACAATGATGCTGCACAAACCTGACATCAAAGCATTGTTGGAAATAAACCTTTTTTTGGTGCTTCCACATTTGGCAGACTATAAGGGTTTGAAGATTGGTAACCAAAATAACAGCTTGATTTAACTATTGACAATAATTGAAAGTTAAAATCCAAAATCTATTTATCTATTTTTTTTTATGTTTTCAATGTGTGACTGAATTTATCATGTTAGTATATATAATTAACAACTATCAAATGAAAAATTCCACAGCAAGAATCTACTGAAACGAGTGGAATGATGAAGCATACAATAATAAATTAATCAATAACTCATAAAATAACAAAGTATTTATGAATAGGGTTTGTATCTTGTAGAGAATTCAGGGTTTTAAAATATCCTTTTAACATGGATTTGTGGAGGCATTCTTCTTTTCGTAAAGTTTGAATAACGTGTCTTCATAAACACCTTTGATGGCCTCTTTTTCAATAAATTCTTTGTCGTCCTTGGCCAAATCATATATGATTTGATTATTGTTACAATTGAAATGTCACATTATGCGTAAAATTCATTGATGTATATGATTGAGAATGTGAATGTATTGTGTAGGAGAAATGAAGTTGAGATGCATACAAAGATGCAAAAACTAAAAAGCCAGTTAAAATCATCTTAAAAGTTAATAGAAGTTTTAAGAAGAATCCAAGTCATCATTTTATGTTGTGCAATCCTTTTCTATTTTTAAGGTAACAGTAATAAACTTCAAAGATAATTTGTACTGCCTCTTTATTCCAAGGATCATGTTTTAGCTTAATCCTTCTACTACTTGTATTGAAATCTAATGTTGCAGCAACCTGTCTCTTATTTTAAATTTCTTATCGAGGTCAATGGTAACAATAATTAAAACATAAATTAATTTCCTTACAAAAGATTATTATGGTTTAAAAATGTAATAAATTTATATCAGTCCATAATTATTATAATAAAATGTTGTAAGATGGATATTTATTGTAAATTGTAGAAGGGTGCTTGGTGTAACAGCACAACTGTTGTAGTAATCACTGTGATGAGTTCAAATCTTCCACAATAAAAAGTATATGTATATTTATTGTAAATAGTGAAATAAACTGTGTTAAGCCTAACAAGGTCAAGATAAAATCTAAAGTCAAGTGCACATGTTTCAGCAATGTAAATGATACTCCATGTAACCAAATCCACATTCTAATATGAATAGAGTTTGTTTAAATGATACCCATGTTGATGTAACCATACCTACATTTCAATATGTAATAAGATTAATATTTATTATAAGTAATCAAAAAGTTTGTTCATATGACAAGGTCACAAAGTTTTCAAAATGGAAATCTAAATTCAAATCTCCCAAATAATGTCTCAATATCAGATTTTTGTATTTCAACAATGAATAATGTTTAAGTATACTCGATATAACCAAACCCACATATTAATAATTAAAAAAAAATCATTATAAATTTATAAAAGTGATTAATGGAATGATAAACTCCCTTTTGAGTCCAATTTTAATTGAAGTACATAGTAAAGTTGTTTATAACAGTTCAGTAAACAGGAAATCAACACAATTTAACCATTCTTTAACATAAAAGAGAATATTTCTCTAAGTCTATAATAATACTTCAAAGTATTTTTTTAATATAATTTGATACTAAAAAGTATTATACAGATACATCCAGAACTCTCAAACATTAAAAAATATCCCATAAAATCCCAAATAATTTATTCATTTAAAAACCCAAATGAAAATGCAAATGAAAATATCTTTTTTTTTCTTTTATATCTTCAAATGCAACTATGACAGTGGAAGATATTTGAGATTCAGACATTAAAGGCTTACCAGCTGCCTTGCTCTCTTTCCTATCCTCTTCCATTTCAATGCCATTAGAAGGCACAACATTCTCAGATGTATCTGCAACATGTGATGAATCCTAGAAATTTTCATACACACTAGACTTGAAACTAACAAAGACTCGACTTAAATCCACCTGGAAATCACATTTAACGCTATGGAATGAACCTGTTGCAGTGGACCTTAAATCCTTCACTAGTTGATGAAGAAACTGTGAAAATGTCAAAATTTCTCTCATAAAAATTATGCCCTTGATCTTGAACCAATAGTAAATCTGAACATCCTTGATCATCTGCTCTAGATTCACTCCTTCCATCAAGATGAGAGGAATGATTACCATCATATTTATTTGTACCTCAATCCCCTGTCTCTTGTTTGACTTGTTACTGTCCTCTCATGAACATGCGATTGCATTTATACAGTGAAACTAGTTCACTGCCCCTATATGATCTTGCTCTTCATAAGGTCACTGCCTTAATTGTTCCTTGACACACGGTAGGGTTTGCGCAAGAAATGCAAGACTAAAAGATGAAATATATATATTATCTTCTTGTGGAACTGCATTCTTCTTAACCACTTTCATGGCATCATCATAAGGAGATTTCAAAGAACTTTGAAACCTTCATGCTTCAACATAATTGGAGAACCTTGAACAAAAGCTAAAACCTCAATAATATGGTGACCTGAGAGGCTTACTTGGCAAGGAGAACTTTCAACGTGCCTCCTTTCTATTATGAAACTTTGCAACGCGGAGAGCACTAACAACTGCATTAAATCTTCGAGATCCATGCCTCCTTTATGTTCTGCAACATGGGCTAAAACCTCTTGCCTGCCTTGACACATGGGTTAAGATCCGTTAAAATCTCTGTAAATAACTCCTTCAACGCCACCATTGCAGCTCCTTCAATGTTCAAAAAGAATGCATTAGTTTTCTCATGCTATTTGGTCTCGCATTGGTGACAGCATGAGGAAGCTAATAACTTTGTCACATAGAGATTTGAATGCCACAATTATGAAAGCACATATTTGAGAGGAACACAATTGTGGCATCAAATGCCCATGATTTGTTGTCCGTAGGGCATTCAACACATATACCCTGAAGCTAATACATTAAAAAAATTAGGAACAGATTGAAGATTTACGAGTTGAGCCTTTATATGTCTCCCAAGGATAAACGATCCCACCCTTATTACGGTCGAATAATGCCACATGCTTTTGAAGTGGAGTCGTGTTAACCCAATCGAACTTCTGCCAATTGAAATTCAAACACAGGCAGAGATGAACCATGGTTTACTGTGGATCCAACATAACATTACACGGCCATACTAAAACGAAATACTTCCAATCAAAAAAAGTAGAAATGAAAGACTTCGGCAAATTTTGCAAAATTGAAAGATGCCGCAAGGGTTTTCTCGATTGCATACCCGACTTTGGCAGTTGAGAGTCCATTGATGATGGCACGGTTCAGTAGTAACTTCAACCGTCTAAATTAATTCTCCAGGGCGATTAGAATTCATTGAAAGTGAGGGGGTAATGGAGGGGATAGAGGGACTTTTATGGGGCTTACCTTAGAAGAAGCAACACCATCTATAGCACTAGAGGATCCTAGATTATTACAGCATGCTCGCCTGAGTAGCTGCCGGGGTGTTGGGCTTCTCTTCCAAGTCCCAAATAATTGGAACAGGAGGACTACTACTCATCTGTTCGGGCTTGGGTACTTCACCTTCCACAGATTGACTGGCTGAAACCCTAACCTTGGGTCAAATAACGGTCGATGATCAACAACCCAAGCACCACCACCACCACTATCCTTAGAAACACTCCTGCTAGAAAGTTCCCCGGGCTCACTGTCCACATCCTCATCGTGGCTCGCCTGTCCGTGGCTATAATGGTTATCACCATGAACAGGAGGCGGCAAGGAAGAGTAACCGGAAGCATAAACCCCATTCTAATCCCTGTGCTCCTTTTCCCTGCGCTGAGCCCTAGAAGGCCTATAGTCTCTTGAGCGATCCCTAACCCTATCATTTTCCCCCTCCTTGTTTTGATGGCAATCCCCATATTGATTCCTACCTCCTTCATTTTCCTCCATTTCTTTCACAAAATTTGAGTCTTTGTCCCTGTCCCTGTCCCTAAATTCATCGTCTTTATGGCCTCCATGTCTGTCGGCGGCCATGCCAAGCGTTAGAAAACAAATTCCACCTCTGTGTAACCTCAGCCTCAAAAATTCTCAGAGAAGACCCTAAAAGAATTTGGCCCGACAAGATTTTTGCAAACCTTCTGAATAGAAAATAGTAGTTGCGAGTAAATATCTATTTCACATTAGGTATGTGGGTCGATCTGATTTCATCAACGGAAACCAGAAACCAGGAATGACAATCCAGGAGTTGTTTGTCCGTGTGAGACAGGTTTTGTCCAAAATCTCACACTATATATAGCCTATCGGCTAACTAAAAATAAAAATAAAAATAAATTAATTATAAAAATAATAAAAGGGATGTAATTTATTATTTGTGTAAATATTATGAGTAAAAGATGTTGAAATTTAATTAAAGTTTGTGTTAATTTATAATATTTTGTAATAGAAATGAATTTTAATGTTTAGATTGTGTGTGAGGAAAAAGGTTTAGTTAAGGTTTATTTTATTTTATTTTAGTTTTGATTTGTTATGAAAAATAAGTTTGTAACCATGTTTTAGGTAAAGTTAAAAGATGTTTCTTTTTTATTGAGGGAAAATGTATAAATAGGTTAAGATTATAAATAACAATGTTGTTTAATAAGTGATTGACATCAATAGTCTTAATGATAGCAATTGATAAAGTTAGGGTTGATGTTGCTTGTTAGTTTCGGGTTTATTTCTATTATTAATCTACTATATGAAATGTGTAGTTCATAAATGTCTTTTATGTATTGTTTGGCTATTCTTAATCTTACAGTGTTTTGGAGTGTAAGAAATATATTTACCCCAACCGCTATTGTTTTTCTTGGAGATTCATCTAAGGGTGTCTCTATTTTGTATGTTATTATTATATTAATACTTATGGCATGACCTCCATAGGCCATTTTTATTGACAAAAAAAGCTCTTTTTTTCTTATTGTAAGAGAGAATTATACAACTTCTGAATATTTTATCAAGAATTTTTATTACTGTCTTTAAGATTGTCTCATGCCATGTTCAATTATGCTATAAATAATTTAAGTAAAATATTACGTTGTTTTTGTAGTTTTCATTTTCAAAGATGACAAACATGCTGGCACTTTATCATCTACAAAAATATACTAAGCTCTAACATTATACATCAAATCAATAAATGTAGAAACACTAATCTTAACCAAAAATTGAATGGGTTATTTTATAATATTAATCACAAGCTTTAATATGTCCCTACTAAGGGATTGACAAGAGAATTGAACTTGACAAAAAGGGCCACAACAAGTTGTGGTGCTAATGTTGATGTGTCAACAATATAAAATTGAAGACAAGGAAAAACAAGAGGGAAAATAATGATTAAATGTAAATAAATTATCAATACCTTGCTTTTCAAATGCTCCCTTGGATTGAAATAAAGAGAAAGCACCTTATGTTGAGATATGGATCTCTCAACCCCCTTGATGTGCTCTTTAAATAAAGTAGATGGGTGTTAGAAGAATGGAGGAATGTGGTTTGCTTGTCAAAATGGTAGCATGACTTTAGGATGAAGAAGGATGATCCAAATGGCTTAGAGGGACTTTTATTTATAGATGTGAGAAAGGATTGATTGAGAGTTAGGATTTTATTTGATGATCAATGGTGGGGGATTCATGAGAGGTTAGGGTTGAGGAGAATACACCAAGTGGTATCACTAGATTGATGGATTTGGGAGAGGAGATGATTGATTAAAAAAAAGGGATAGGATTTGTTTAATCGAATCCAACAATGTAGGATGAGTTCTTTCACATGTTTGATAAGAGCACATGGCAAAGAGAGCTATGACACATGTGTCCTCTCACACATGTGTGAAGACACATAGGCAAGAGTGGATGAGGACAAGTGTCTTTCACACATTTGTGAGAACAACTTGGGAAGAAAGGAAAGGAGACATGTGTTATCTCACACATGTGTGAAGACACATTGGGAAGAGAAATGGTGACAAGTGTCTCCTCAAGGACACATCAAGAAGAGTGGAGGAAGACATATGACTTCTCACACGTGTAAAAGTCACATGGACTAAATGGAGGGTGAATATTTTCTTGATCAAATAGAGGGTCAAGATTTTATTGTAGCTTTCTAAGATAAGTAGGGTTAGGAGGCGATTAATTAAATTAATCACAATTAGGGATGTGCAAGAGCTTAACTCTAAGTTAATTAATTGTTTTTAATTAACTAATGGGATATGAAGTAGAAAAAGATTAATTAAATAAATAGTTTTATTTATTTAAGGAGCCTAAAGGATAAAGACTAGACTTAACTAAATAAATTTAAATTTATTTAATTAAGGATGAGGAATAAGGTTAAGGAATTAATTAATTAATTAATTAATGGCTAGGCCAAAGTAAATTCTAATGTGGTTGGGTGTAGAAAAATTTAGGTGTCTACAATAATCATGTTCACTATGTCAATACATTTACTTTTGAGATCATTTGACTATAACCATAATAAAATTACTTTGAAATGTGATTAACTTACAAAATAATTTATAAATGGAATTAATTTTACTTAGAATTTAATGTAGGATAGACCAAAATAATTTCTATTTTTTGTATTTTAAAACTAGAATAAAAGGTCTAAGGGCAACAACCTAGACTAGGGTTAAAGGGCACTTGCCTATTTTTATTTGTATGAAAAATATTTTTTTTTGTTCATAGGGTAATTTCTCTTCCTCTCTTTCTCTTTCTAAGATTGTAATAGGGCATGAGCTAGCATATTTTTAAAATGGAGGGCTTTATCTTTTTCCTTTTCTCTAATTTCTTTAAAACACAAATTTTAATATGGGCATGGTTTGTGCCATCCTTAGGATGGTTGAGAGAAGTGTCAATCACTATAAGGATGGAAAGGAATAATAGATGCATCTTAAGGGTAACACCCCCTGTTTGGTTGTTGGTCCTTGGCTAGTCCTAGCTCAATGTTTTTTGGTTGCTAGGTTTTGGTTTTTTGTCTTTTCTTTAGTTTTTTTGCTATCTCACCTCTTGTGAGACCCCTCTACTCTTCCTTAATGTTTTTTTTGTAATGGTTTTGAGCCCTTTCCAATTTATCTTAATCAAAACACCCCCAAGGGTGCCCCCTACTCTAAAATCCTTCTTGAGTATTATCTTCTTTAAGGTGGCACCGATGGGGATGATCGAGTGATGTTTTGTCCCTATCTCACCACTCTTGAGATGTTCCTATCATATAAATGAGATATTTTTCTGAGGATACATTTCCAATAAACACTAGCCTCAACAAACTCACTCATTGTAAGAAGATTTTCTTTCACAAAGTAAACATGTGCCTTGAGATATCAATAGAGGTGTTAATATAGTAAGACCAATCATAAAAGAATTTGAACAATTAGATCTATAGATATTTTACTAAAAGAATTTGAATTTATTGTGATGGAAAATGGAAATATAATGTCCATAATATTTGTTACTTGTAAGTATTTTTGTCTACACTCATCTCTCTATAAATAGATTCTTTATAACAAAGTTGAGCTCTAGTTATGTTCTAGAGCCTAACAAGTAGTTAGTGAAGTGAGAGCATGAAATATTGGTTTACTTTACATTGAGAGAATAAAAAATTATCCTAAATGTTTCCATGCATAGGCATCTGTAATAGTTTTATTTTTTATAATTAATATGATTATATTATTTTTGGTATAATTTCCAAGTCAAGAAAAAGGTATTTTTTATATATTCACTCATAAAATTTCAATAATTGATGTGATAAAAAAATTATTTTGTTAAGTCTAAGGTGATTGAAAATATTGAAGAATAGAATAATGTGATTTTTAAAAGGAGTAATGGATTTTATTTTTGCTTAGGAAATTTTCCAATCCAATATGACAAAATAAATTTTGATCTTCATGGTCTAACTTTCTCAATATATTTTGGAGACTATACTATTTATTGCCTTCTTTAATACTATGGTGATTTATTTTTTTGACAAATAGAACATTTAAGAACATAAAAGCCCTAGATCTATTTTCAAGCCTATACTATTTTTTAGCCTTCTTTAATACTATGTTGATTTTTTTTATATTTTTCAGTAAATTAATAAATAAAAAAACAAATCTAAATACAATATTGAGACTAAGAAAACTAATTTGACAAGAATAATTAGTAAAGGCACACTAAAAATAATATCTACTTGGTACATGTTTGAACCAAGAACTTGTATTAATTTAAAAAATGAAATACAATTACACAACTCTTTTCACTTGCACATAATAGAATGAATTATTGTAACTCTTATGTGGAATAAATACATGAGATAATTTAAATATAATATAATAGTTTCTCTATAAGAAAAATGCATGCACAAAATAAACTCTTTCCAATAATTTTTTTACCAAAATTATGCTCATAAAGGTGATACATTTAAAATAGAATAATCTATAAGATATTAATTATTTTAACTTTAGAGAAAGATAATATTATAATTTCTTATCTTGGATGTGGGAATAATTAAAACTACAAGTGTATAGTATGCACTGACATTACCATAAAAAATATGAGAATATGTTTCATTATTTAATTAAAAAAGGGTTCTTAGATCGCCCACTATACACACTAAGAATCAAATCCTAGTAATAATATTATCATATAAACTCACAATTCTCTTCATGGTCTAATCCTTTGTAGATACTTCATTCATCCATTTTATAAGCATTAAATTCTTATTTTTATGAACTACAATTTATGCATAAAATTGTAATTAACGTCTTAGGCGATGTTAGAGTGTGAGGATTTCTCTAACACTCTATCTTCTCAACACAAAACTAAGAACAACTTACAAATTCTTTGAGGAAAGAACCTAGGAAACATCCTCCTAAAATCATAAACACTTCCAACAATTGACTCTTAGTAGCCCAAGGCTCACAAGGACTACATCCAAGGAGGAAAATAAATACCAAATAAATGACCATAAATCCATTCTACATCACATCAATGCTCAACTATGACCAACCCAAAGGTTAAACAACCCCACAAGATAATGAAACCATGATCAATAAGGAAACAAGGAACCTCTACAAGGCTCAAAACACTAAGTATCATAAAATAGAATACACAATCCATAAAAAATCCTTCATATATGATAACCTCTACACTCCCAAGGAGAAACTTCTATATCGACCAAATTAACCCAACTAGAAACACGACAAGGAATGATGAAGATACATATAGATTCTCATTTGTAGTAGATAGGTACACAAATGGAAATGCATCAATAAATAAATAACTTTGATAATAGAATTATATTTGAGGCATGAACATCTTATATTCCCACCCTATTCAAATGATGGTATCGATCATCACTCCTCACTAATAGAGAGAAAGGGGCTATAAAGAGTGCATATCTATAGGTATGGTAATGTAGTGTAGGAAAAAGTATCCCTTTTTCACACTTAATTTGGGAATTAATATTAAATAAAATAAACTAAATTATGCCTTAATTTAGTGTTGTAATATGTATTTTACATATTCACATTAAGTTTAAGGCCCTATTAAATAAAATGGACTTAATTTTGTGCCTTGATGTGGTTTTGTAAAGTGTACCTTTACACTTTCACATTATCTAGGGCTTTATTAATTAATTAAGGTTAATTTTCCTTAATTGGCCCCTTTAATTCAAATCCAAGCCTAATTAATTACAATTTTCGAAGAGGAAAACCCAACATTCATTAATTCCATAACATAACACTTATCATTGAGAAGTGTGTGTCCTAGGTAAGTGACCTAGGACCCATTCGCCCATGGGTGAATGGGTCCTCACTGAGGCCTAAGACCTAAATTTAAATTATGTTTTTGGCATTATTTTAAGGATTTCAAATCTATATTCACATGTCGGCTTGTCTTATTTGAATTTCAGGAAATTAATGTTACATACCTATAAGTATAAGGTCATTTCACTATGTTTCACCTAAGAAGAAGATTTTCAATCTAGCAATTTGATCCTAAGATTTTCAAGCAAGCTAAGAGAATTCAAGTGAGCATTATCAAGAGAAATTCAAGGCATTCAAGAGTAGATTTAGTGAAGATTTATTGCAGCAATCAAGATCCTATTATCATGTCAAAGTCTCCTTGCATCATGCATGATATTTGAGCTAATATGTTGATGTAGTGTTCAAGATCCATTCAAGCATTAAAAGACGTTATTTCAAATCAAGTTTCAAGATCAAGATCCACATCCATTGAAGCCATTTCATGCTAGTTGCAAATCTACATTCCAAGGTTCATTCAAGGGTTTGGTGAGTTGTGGCATTGATTTATTCATTCATCATTCCTTCATGTTTCATTGTTTCATTACAAGGTTTAATTACCAAAATAGGGTTTGACCAAGGCAAATCCCCATTCATCAACAACAAAACATTTTTCCCTCTTGACATATGTTTGCAGATTTAGGTGGAAGATCTATTAAAGAGCAAAATTGCAAAGTTATCAAAGTTTCATTTGTTGTCATCATTCTTGCAATTTCATGAAAACCAACCTACAGGATTTAGTTTTGGTTGTCTGACTGTGAAAATCATGAATTTGGGAGTGCAGACACAGGAGAAGAGAACCTAGAAACCATTTTTACAGAGCCCTAGCTAGGACCCATTCACCATAGGGCGAATGAGTCCTCAGTTAGCTTCAAAAAAGCAATTTTGCTGACTAGTACACATCATTTTCCCTTTCTTAGATCTGCATTTTGATTTCTGGTTCCATCAGAATTGAGCTTAATATATTAGATGCACTTTCTAGGTTGCATTTTGGAGTTAGCTTGCTATTTTTAATCTTTCTTCCCAAAGTGTTGTTTAATCAAGACCCCCGTCCTTGCAAAAAAAAGGAAATTTGTAGATTCACACTTTGACTTGATTCACCTCAAGGTTGATATACCTTTCATTATGTGGATCTCATTTCCTAATAAAATAAAGGAAGATAGGTTCATCATAACCCTATTTCCCTTCATTTCTATTGGTGAACCTATTTTTCTATGTTTCATTTTGGTGAACCTAACTTTTGATCATTGCATTTTTATGATTTTGGAGTCCATTTACACCCTAGATCTAGATTTTGTATTCATTTGCATTGAATTGAATCTCATTTAGGGTTGCTTAGCTTGCACTAACTTTGCATTTCATTTAGGGGTTTTATGATTGCATTCTTGAAATTTGAAAAATAAAATAAAATCAGTCATTTTGCAAATCATTTACATAGGATTGCATCATCATTTACTTGCATTTGAAAATTGAAACAAAATTGCACATTGAATTAGGTCTTCTAGTTTGTCATTTTGTCATATTTTGCACTTGCATTCAACATTAATTTCATAGAAAAATCAAACTGTAACTTACTGGTTCTACTCAAAATTTGGAAACCATTAGAATCATCCTAGAAATCTATAAAAACATTTTTAAAAACCCTAACCTAGGACCCATTTTCCCTTGGACGAATGAGTCCCTGATCAGGGTCATTTCCTAATTTTTTGGGCATTAAAATATTTGTTTCTGCATTCTCTTTTGTTGTTTTCAGTTTACAGATTCTTTGCTAACTGAAATTGATCATATCTAGCTTTATTTGATAAATTGAGTGCACTGTGTGATTTCAAAATTGCATTTACAAGACATCATTTTTAGGTTTTTGCATAGTGTAATCAGAAGATTACCTTGTTATAAATCTGAAAATACCCTTGCATTTCAAACAATGGACATGTGCATTGGTAACTTATGGAATTCTTAACATGTTTAGTTGATGTTTGAAGTTGTGTTTTTGGAAATGATCCTAATACAATTGAACCTAATCATGCTCAACCAACTCCTAATGAGTGTTGTCGTGAAGTTGAAATCATTGGAGAAGATGATGATAGCATGAACAATTGAATCATAAATGATTTCCTTAACAATCTTGAGAACAATTCATCCTTTTACACATCCATGCAACAACCAACACCCCCTACCATCCAACCTCTTGAGATGTTTGGTCTTTTACATCCTGAAATTGAGTCACAAACTAAGCCTAACCTCCAACAATGAGTCAAACTAGCTCCTCTAATCAAGTGCATACCTATCCATCTTATGTTAACAAATTGATCAACACACCCATCAACCTAGAAGAGAATTATGGCCAATACTTTAGGATTTTAACTAAACAAGGATGTGGCATAACTAATGAGCATGGAATTCACCAAATTTTAGAGAAACTTCCTATTGAAGACACTAAGGGACTAGGATATCAAAATCCTTATCCCTCTACATCTTCTAAGGTTACAAATGTCCTCCCTCATAATGATGAAGTAATGTCTCACAAGGATGATAGGATCACTTTAGGTCCTTCTCCTTCCAATCCACCTCAACAAGATTCTCAAACAAGCAAGAAATCCAAACCTTACAAACTCAAAAAAATTTCATCCTTACATACTAAAACACAAATTGAACGAAAAATGGAACACCTTCTTCATAAAGGATGAATTACATTGCCACCTCCTAGTAAGGGTAAGAAGCCTAAAAACATGAATTATTGAGCTTATCATAGAACCCTTGAGCACCTTACTAATGAGTGTCGTTCCTTAAGGATGATCCTTGAGAAATTTGATATGATGGAGATAATACCCTAAAAGCATGAGCTTTGCTCCTTGCCATCTAATAGTTGTAGGATCTTAGTATGCTCACTATTACATGTTTAACATTCATTGCAAACAATTTTCTTTATTGCAAGGATCTCATTCTCATCGCTCATCTTAGCTCATCCTTGTCTTGCACTTAGTGGGGGCAAGGGGTTAGCCTTGTCCTAGTTTGGTACTTGATGTTGTCCCTTTGGCTAGTTGTCCTCCTTTCGCATATACAGAACAAGATTGGGATGTGAACGACCTGCTATAGGTTGACTCGCATGTACCTTACTAGTCTTGTGCTTTGTTTTCTTTTGCATGTTTCTTTGTGTAATTTCATGTGCCTAATGTGATTTCCTCGCACTGTTCTATTTGATGTATCTCTCTTTTTGTGCATTCCTCTATTTGTATCTACATTCTTCTATATGTCATAAACATTTATCTTTTCACTTGTCTTGTGTTTTCCTTTTGGGGATGACACAAGGTGTCGAGACATTTAGATCTCTTCCACATTGACCCAAAAGCTTGTTCTTTGCTTTCCCTATCTTTGTGTCATTCTTCCTGTTTTGCGAGTATTTGGGGAATGATGACATTTTCAAGCTCTATAATCACATTGTAGAAAAGATATATTGACCTCGTATCCATATATCCCTTATGTATTTTTGGGGGCAACCCCCTTCCCCTTTTTCATGATGTAGTTTCATTCAGGAACATATGACTTGGCATAGGGCTTTTCGAATAACCTCCCATGTCTTCTTCATTGGCTACTTTAAAGTAGATTTCTCACATCAATGGTGTTATCAATAGCTTTAAAGTGGGGGCATACATCAACACTCATTTTTCATTATGTGATTTTCTTTCTTCTTGTGATGTGCCCTTTTCTTGGTGGTGTCATTGGGTTTGATGTCCTTCAAGAGCATGATATTTCTTAGCATATGACTTTCCTCTTAGTGGTGATGCTACACATTGCATTCCCTAAGTTGTGATTCTCTTATTCTAGATTTGTCCTCTCTTGGAGACATTGGGCATGATGATCCCTCAGAAGAGACCTTACACAAATTAAGTGAGGTCCCTTTGAACAAACCTATATATATTGTTTATAAGTGTTTAGCATAATACAACTTGTTAATCTTGTGAAGCTCGAACCCCTTTTCAAGGCCACCAAGCATAACACACCTTGCTTTCTAGTAGAGCCTTTTCCTTGTTCATAGTGTGCTTAACATAACGCAGCTTGTTAGGCCCTATAAAGCTCGAAACCAAAATGTGTGTGGCACCCTATTAGAGTTATCAAAGGGATAGATTTGGTATGGTAAGTATAGTGAGAGCATGTAGACCTGACATGACTTTCTCACTGAGCCACTTTCTTGGGGGCTCACCTAGTGGACAGCCTGAGGTTCCATTAACCTGTGTGAGCGTGTATCGTTTGCATAGTGGACATTGAGTTCTACTTGTAAATGTGTTGGAAAAACAATCGAGATGTGTTCTACATCATGTTGGACAGTTAAGGCTTGATCCGCCCTTTTGGACAAACAACTTAGACGTGTTCCACATCGTGTTGGACAGTTGAAGATTGATCTGCCTCCCTTTTCCTTTAGGTATTTGATGTTGTATGATTGAGAATCTTTTCCATTGTTGCATACATGTGTGTCTTGAATGTCTACTTTAGTGTGAGTTTTCCATGGGGTCATCCTCTCACTAAAGTGGGGGCTAAACGTAGTGTAGGAAAAAGTATCCCTTTTTCACACTTAATTTGGGAATTAATATTAAATAAAATGAACTATAAATTATTCTTTAATTTAGTGTTGTAATATAGATTTTACATATTCACATTAAGTTTAGGGCCCTATTAAATAAAATGGACTTAGTTGTGCCTTGATGTGGTGTTGTAAAGTGTACCTTTACACTTTCACACTTGTCTAGGGCTTTATTAATTAATTGAGGTTAATTTTCCTTAATTGGCCCCTTTAATTGAAATCCAAGCCTAATTAATTGCAATTTTCAAAGAGGAAAATCCGACATTCATTAAAATCATAACATAACACTTATCATTGAGAAATGTGTGTCCTAGGTAAGTGACCTAGGACCTAAATTTAAATTATGTTTTTGGCAGTATTTTAAGGATTTCAAATCTAAATTCACATGTTGGCTTGTCTTATTTGAATTTCGAGAAATTAATGTTACATACTTGTAAATATAAGGTTATTTCACTATGTTTCACCTAAGAAGAAGATTTTTAAGCTAGCAATTTGATCCTAATATTTTCAAGAAAGCTAAGAGAATTCAAGTGAGCATTATCAAGAGTAATTCAAGAGAAGATTTAGTGAAGATTTATTGCAACAATCAAGATCCTATTATCATGTCAAAGTCTCCTTGCATCATGCATGTTATTTGAGCTAATATGTTGATGTAACGTTCAAGATCCATTCAAGCTGTATAAGAGTGAATTTGCACCCCTTATGCAAATTCCCCTTTTTGTCCTTCTCCACTTTAGAAAATCAAGTTCAAAGGTTTAATTACACCTAAGCCCACTGCTTTCATCCCACTTGGCGCCTATTTTGAGCGTCAGTGGGGAATTTCTGTCAGGGATGCCCGTGCGACATGTAAATGTCTGTGCGACGTGCTTACATCCCTGGTATATTTTCGCGGCTGAACCTACAGAGGCGTTACACTTCCCATTAGCGGTCGAATTTTAACACCCTCTTCGGCTGACCAACCCAAATATGGCCGTTTTCTTCATCTCCTCTTCAAATTCCCTCCTACATGCTTTTGATCTTCTACAGAACTTCTTCTAAGCATTCAAACCAGCTTCTTCACACTCTTACACTCACTTCTAGCATTCACAAGGATTCTAGTAGCACTCTTGCACTCCATTGCAGCAACAACTTCGCTCCATCACTTCAATAGAACAAGTTTGGGACCACACCATTGCAGTAGAGGCTCGAGTACTCTCATTTTTTCCCCCATTAGCCTTGAGTGCTTTTGGTGGAGGCGATAAGCTTCCCATTCCTCTCCTCTATTACCTGGTAGAGTAAGCACATTCATTGTTTTGTAGTGCTTTAGTGTTCTTCATTACGTTACTTTCTTTATCTCACTTTCTTGGCTATCCGTGGAGGTGGAAACACCTAAACGTAGGTCTAACTGAGGCAGGCCCCTATACAACCACCCAACATTTTCCCTCCTCTTTGTGTGTAAGTGAACATGCTTTCGAGGAGTGAGCTGACAAACAAATTTCTTTGTGAGATCATCCTTGCCACCCTAACTCTTGCATTTTTACTTCATCACATTAGAGAGTATTTTGTTTACTTAATCATGTTATTTTGTCCCTTTAGTAGTAGTTAGTTGGGCATTTAGCTTGTTTTCCTAGGTTTGACCTTGTCCCTTTAGTTGTTTGGTCGTACGAATGCCAACACACTTGAGAGACGCCAGCACGTCGCGCTGTCATCCCAAGACTGCACTTCTGTCCTCAGACAGAGAGCTTCCTGAGGTGTAGCGTTGAACACGAAAACTGGCTCGCCTAGCGCCATCCTGTATTTCCATTCTGTAGGGTGATTGGGGGACTTTAGAGTCCTCATCATTCTCATCCTGCATTCCCCAACATCGTGTTAAACTGAGGTAAGTTAGGGCAACCTTCCGCTCTTGGCCCTCCGTGACCTAGGGCCTTGAACGTGATTGGTCCCCCTCTCTTACATTTTTTGGTGAACTCAACGTGAACCAACGCCTATTCATCCATTGGTGTTGAAACCTCTCTCGTGTACTCTGTGACTGTTGTATTCTTGAGTGTTGTGAAGGTTTATGAGCATCACAACCCAATCTACAACTTTTGGGTATATCGTTAGGAGAAGTGTACGACACCTCCCAATGGAAAGGATGAAGGTCACTACCGGTTTCTCTACAAGCCTTTTCTCTGGTCCATCCATTAATGTGGCCGTGCAAGAGCAATTGTTAGGAGGCGAGATAGGATTCTTTGACGAGATCGAGCACGTTCCCACTCCTCCTGCATCTCCTACACCATCATCGGTGGACGAGTATGAGGCTATTAAAATCCCTTTAGAATATGTTTCTGCCCTTAGCAAAGGGTTGGATGCTTTCAAAAATCATTTGGAAAGAAACCTGAAGATGGCTAGGGCTGCTCAGGTCATTAGTGAACTAAAATACATGATTGGGAAAGATCAAATAGGCTTGGAACTCCTGGCTAGTCTTACTAGTCTGATAGAAGCATGTGCTCCTTCGAACGCTCCTAGCAGTATGCTAGGAGCCAATTTTGAGGATTATGAAGGATAGTTAGGAGTATCGATGCCTCCCACATCTATCTACATGGCCAACGTGGTCCCTTCTATCAACATCCCTTTTGTCTCTAACAAAACCCAAAACTATCAAAGTAAACAAGGTCCCTTTGGGCTTTAGCTTCACCCCTCCTATCACCTCTAATGGTGGGGGTTTTGGCAGGATGAGTGGTGGAGGCTTTGATAGTGGTGGTGGATTTGGTAGCGGAGGTGGTGCTGATGGAATTGGTTCCGGTGGAGGTCATGGTGGTGGCTCTAGAAGTGGAGGCGGTTCCGGCAGAGGCCCTACCGGTGGCGGTGGCGTTGGTAGTGGTTTTGGTGGAGGTCACACTAGTGGCGGTTCTGGAGGTGGATTTGGTGGTGGTTCTGGAGGAGGTTCCTCTGGACCTCTATCTTCTAATGACCCTATTCTGAATACCCTCCTTCAAAATATGGGTAAGATGCAAAGCCAATTGGAAAGTCTCTCCCAAGCCTCTGCCTAGCCTATCTTTCAGCCTTTCTTCTGGCATAGCCCATTGTTGGTTGCAATTTTGAACACTCCCTTCCTGCAAGGAATGGAGATCCCTAAGTTTGAAAAATATGGTGGTAAAGGGGATCCACAGACACATGTGTCTACTTTTAATGCCTTGTGCACCAATTTTTTCCACCATGATGCATTAATGGCGAAGCTGTTTCCCCGATCACTCAAGGATACAACACTCGAGTGGTATTGTTCCTTGCTTGACAATTCTATTTTCTCATTTGACCAACTTGTAAATCAATTCCTTAGACAGTTTCAAGCTAATATCGGGCCGAAGATGACCTTCTTGGATCTCGTCTGATGTAAACAAGGAGATAACGAAAAAATCATTGATTTCATAGCGCGCTATCAAGCGCTTCTTTGACAAATCTCGTATCAACTGCCCGATTCTGACATGCATAAGGTATTCATAGGGAACTTACAAAGGCCTTGGCAAGAGAAGTTCACCCTTATGAAGTAACCTTCTTTCTTACGAGAATACCAACAAACAGTGGTTCAGTTCGGGGGATCCTCCTCGTGCTCCCATTTTGAGGTAAAGTCCATTGTATCGATCTTTGGGAAAGGTAAGGTTGTTACGAATGTAGTAGCCGCTGCTAATGACAACGACCTTAGACATAACTAAAAGTTCACAAAGTTATCAGAATCTTATTCTTCTATCTTATAGAAGTTGTTGAAGGATAAGATCATAACCTTTCTGAGTCCTAAGCCTCTTAAGGAGCCTTACCATAATTGGTATGATGGGAGCACTTATTGTAAGTACCATCGGGTTAATGGACATGATACCGGATGTTGTATGTGGCTGCGTCATGAGATACAAGACTGCATCGAGGACGGTACCATTCATCTCGATGGGAGTAAAAAAAATACTAACAAATCAGTGGCGAAAGTTAATAGTGATTTGCAGATATACACGGACCCATTTTCATCACATTCTGCTAACATGATTATCGATCCCACCGATTCTATTACTCAACCCAAGGCCTATGTTAACATGGTCACGGTGACGTCTATTGCTCTACCTGCACCTAGTTCGTCAGACATAACATTCACATCACAAGACTTTCCCTTAAACAACAAGCCCTCTCCCCTCTACATTCTCGCTCATCTCAATGGTAACATTGTGATAGGGGTCTTGGTAGACCTCGCGAGCGATGTGAATGTCATCGCGAAGGAAACATTGGTATTAAATTCATTACAGAGGGAAGAATATGAAGAAAGAAAATCTACCATCCGTACGCACGATGGTATGTGTCTCAAATCGTATGGCTTGAAACCTTGTCTGTCCTAGTTGGACCTAGGGCTATTGACATAGTTTTCAATGTTATTCTAGAATTGGATCTGTTTAGGCTAAATCTAGGCATACCTTGGCTAGCTTCTATGAATGGAATCACCTTCGTTGTTCACAAGTGTTTAAAATTTTCTCACGAAGGTGTCGTGCATGTAGTGCATGACATTGGATACCAGCTCTTGGTGTCCCGTGGTGGATATCCGTTAGATCACTTTTGGCCCACCCTAGTTGATCTGCTTCCTTCGAGAACGGACCTACTTTACAAGAATTATGTGAAGTATAAGACTGGGGGCAAGGGACAGCCAAATTTGACCCTTCCTGTGATATAGCAGTCGATTTCCTCCTCTTCCCAAGAGGAGAAGGAGAAGCTTGCACCAACTGCTCCCCCTTCCCAGAAGGGAGAGGAGAAGTCCACGCTGGCTCTCTCTCCTTCCTGTAAAGGAAAAGAGAAGGTTTCCTTTCCTCGGACTACATTGTCCTCTCCCCTCTCTTGGGAAGAGTAATAGACGAGTCGGCCCGACGACTATCCATTAAGTCCGATGATACCTCCTTGGCGTAGGCCCAAGTTCATGATCTCAGATCTCCTTAATGAATACCCCAAACCATGGTATTACTTATATGGAAGAAAGAAAGGTTCCTAAAGGGAATTCGATCTATGGCCTCCTACCGCTCCTACTCCTAAAGTAGTGAACGAGAAGGGGCTCGTTGCCGAGGCTCTTGAGCTGATTCCCCCCGTTGTTCCTCAACTTGTTTCTCCTGCTCCCATTCAGAAATTTGTTCCTCTGCCAAAGACAATCATAGTGGGCATTCCCATGGTTGAGCAGGAGCCTTCTTCTCCTTCGCAGCCTCCAACCTCCAACTCAAAGAGTTGTAGAAATCACCTTGCAAGTGAGCGCAAGCGCCCACAAAAGGTTCTCTTGGCCGAGCAGGCTGCCTTGCAAGGGAAGGAGGAGGAGACAATCGCCATTACTTCAGGGCCTCCCACAGTGTCTTCCTCTTCCCTTCCTTCTACTTCTCTTCAGTCTGGTTCCGCGTTACTTTCGGCTTCCGCTATGAGTATGAATGCACCTAATCCCAAGGGGGTACAAGTGTTCATCGCTCCTTTGGTGGAACCGCCTTTACTGATGTCTGTTCCAGCTATCCACCCTTTCCCGAAACCTGTGGATATGACTAATACCTCGGTTGTATCCACTGCGGTTCTTTCCTCCTCTTCGTCCACACCTCTAGCCTTGTTTATTGGGAGCTCATATCCTCCAATGAAGCAAAAGGTGGAGTGTGGTCCTTCTAGTAGTGAAGGGCATAAGAGGATCATGCCTTCTTCACAAGGTGGTCTCGTGCTGACTTGTTATGTCCTAGTGATGGAACCAGTCCTGACTTCCCTTGAGTTCGTCACCGCTCCCAAGTCATTCAGCGAGCCTAGCGGTGAATCTCAGGTGCAGCCTGCCTCGTCTACTGAAGTTAAACACGACACTCTTGTAGGGTGCATGTTTAACTTCGTGGATGAAGTTTCATCCTTGTCAGTGATCTTCACAAAATCGTTGACCATAGCTCCACAAGAGCTCGATGAAGAATACCTTGCGGGGCCATCTTCCTTAGCCTTTGTTGCGGGAGGGCCAGATGCTCCTCCTCTTAGCATCCCACCATTGTAGGTTCATCCTCCTTCCCCCTATGATGATCTAGAGTGGGAAGCGGATGACCTCTTGGTTGATCAATGTTAGAAGGAGGCCTCTTCTTGATCCTCTGTGTGTGTGTGTTTTGTGATGTGTTCCCCCTTGACCATGCTATGTGTTTCTGGATGACCCCTTTCACCCTTGTTGGTGCTTGGACATAGGCGTGGTTTTTGTGTCGTAAACCTTCTTCTATTTGTATCATCATTCTTCCATGTTTGTGCTTGACTTTCGATAAATTGGGGATGATACAAAGCGTTTGGGGAATTTAGCCTTCCCTTCCATGTTGATGCAATTTTTTTTATTTTTACTGTCTTTCCGTGCATTCATCACATGGTTTGATATAGCAGGGGGTTGTTGACAACTAATTTATATACTATTACTATATATATGAGCAGTTCTGACCCTAATATATCATGCTACCCCTATGCCTTTTTTTTTGTTTTTCTCTATTGCTTTCTCTTTATCTTTCTCTCTTCTTTTCTTGAGTTGTCCCTCTCATGTGTGACAATGTCTTTTCTTTAACATTTTGATTTTCATAAAATGCATTCGTTGCCAATGAATCTTTTCTCGAAAATCTTCACAAATCTTTCTTCAGAATCACATTCTCAACTTGGAACCCTGACGAAACATGCTTCCTTCATCATGGGTTCATAAAGAAAGGACTTGAAACCCTTCCTCTAAAGCGGGAACATAATTGACCTTTCCCTCGCATGGGGGCATATTCTTCCTTTCGAATTCCTTGATGAAGTGAACATCTTTCAAAAGGATCCCTTGATGATGGATTGATTTGAGAAAGAAAACATCTACTTTCGAATTGTGTGTCCCTTGAGTGGACCCCCCTCTTCACGATGGGTTCCCAAGGGACCCCTTCAAAAGTCTTCCAAATTGTCGACGGTTTGCACGACTGTCCGCTTACTTGCCTACGTGGCTACTTTTTGACTTTGCAGAGTCCACTTTCTTAGGTTTCCTCCATGTGAGAGATCTTGGGGGATACCTTCTTCCAGGACTGAGAGCTTGTAGGTCGCTTCCTTTGAGCTTCCTTCATGCAAGAGATCTTGGGGGTGGCTCCCCTCCAAGTTTGTGAGCCTATGGGGCACTTTCTTGGGTTTCCTCCATGCGAGAGATCTTGGGGTTTACCTTCCCTATAGGTCTGTGGGTCTGTAGGGAGCTTCCTTAGGTATTCTTCATGCGAGAGATCTTGAAGGATACCTTCCCTACCGGTCTATGGGTCTATAGGGCACTTTCCTGGCTTCCTCCATGTGAGATCTTGGGGCACGCTTCTCAGGTATCCTCCATGTGAGAGTTCTTGGAGGACACCTTCCTTGCAGGTTTGCGGGCATGTAAGGCGCTTACTTCATGAGGCTTCATCATGTGAGAGATTTTGGGGGTTGCCTCCTTGCAGGTCCACGGGTCTGCAAGATGCTTTCTTTCTTCAACTTCATATTTCTGAGAAGCTATGAAGTCCTTCGCTTGCCTTGCACCTTCAGGATCGACGGATCGTGATATGCTTCGTCAACAGTTCAGGTATACATTTATAACCCTTATCCATTCCTTGATCTAATTTACTAAAGCACTCATCAGTACTCGTGCTCGCTAAAGTGGGGGGAAAATGTATAAGAGTGAATTTGCACCCCTTATGCAAATTCCCCTTTCGTCCTTCACTTTAGAAAATCAAGCTTAGAGGCTTAATTACACGCAAGCTCACTGCTTTCATCCCACTTGGTGCCTATTTTGAGTGTCAGTGGGGGAATTTCTGTTGGGGACGCCCATGCAGCGCGTAGACATCTGTGTAGCACACTTACATCCCTGGAAGATTCATGCGGCTAAACCTATAGAGGTGTTACACTTCCCATTGGTGGTCGACTTGTAACGCCATCTTCGACCGACCGACTTGAATATGACCGTTTTCTTCATCTCCTCTTCAAATTCCCTCCTTCTACATGCATTTGATATTCTACAGAACTTCTTCCAAGCATTCAAACCAACTTCTTCACACTCTTGCACTCACTTCTAGCATTCACAAGCATTCTAGCAACACTCTTGCACTACATTGCAGTAACAACTTCACTCCATCATTTCAATAAAAAAAGTTTGGGACCACACCATTGTAGCAGAGGCTCGAGTTCTCTCATTCTCTTCCCCATTAGCCTTGAGTGATTTTGGTGGAGGTGGTAAGCTTCCCATTCCTCTCCTCTATTACTTGGTAGAGTAAGCACATTCACTGTTTTGTAGTGCTTTAGTGTTCTGCATTACGTTACTTTATTTATCTCACTTTCTTGGCTATCTGTAGAGGTGGAAACACCTAAACGGGGGTCTGACTGAGGCAAGCCCCTATACAGCCACCCAACATTTTTCCTCCTCTTTGTGTGTAGGTGAATGTGCTTTCAAGGAGCTAGCTAGCGAATGAATTTCTTTGTGAGATCATCCTTGTCACCCTAACTATTGCATTTTTACTTCATCACATTAGAGAGTATTTTGTTTACTTAATCACATTATTTTGGCCCTTTAGCAATAGTTAGCTGGGTCGTTAGCTTGTTTTCCTAGGTTCAACCTTGTCTCTTTAGTTGTCTGGTTGTATGGATTCCAGTGCACTTGAGAGATGCCAACGCACCATGCTGTCGTCCCAGGATTGCGCTTTCGTCCTTGGGCAGAGAGCTTCCTGAGGTGTAGCGTTGAACCCAAAAATTGGCTCGCCTAGCCCCATACAATATTTTGGGTTTGTAGGGTGATTGAGGGACTTTAGAGTCCTCATCATTCTCGTCCCACATTCCCCAACATCGTGTTAAGCTGAGGTAAGTTAGGGTAGCCTTCCGCTCTTGGCCCTCTGTGACCTGGGGCCTTGAACGTGGTTGGTCCCCCTCTCTTACACAAGCATTCAAAGGCATTGTTTCAAATCAAGTTTCAAGATCAGGATCCACATCCATTGAAGCATTTCATGCTAGTTGCAGATCTACATTCCAAGGTTCATTCAAGGGTTTGGTGAGTTATGGCATTGCTTTTTTCATTCATCATTCCTTCATGTTTCATTGTTTCATTACAAGGTTTAATTACCAAAACGAGGTTTGACCAAGGAAAACCCCCATTCACCAAAAACAAAACATTTTTCCCTCTTGACGTGTGTTTGCAGATTTAGGTGGAAGATCTATTGAAGAGCAAAATTGCAAAGTTGTCAAAGTTGCATTTGTTGTCATCATTCTTGCAATTTCATGAAAACTCACCTATAGGATTAATTTCCAGCTGTCCGATTGTGAAAATTGGGAATATGGGAGTGTAGAAATAGGAGAAGAGAACCCATAAACCATTTTTACAAAGCCCTATCCAGGACCCATTCGCCATAGGGAAAATGAGTCCTCAATTAGCTTCAAGAAAGCACTTTTGGTGATGGGTACACATCATTTTCCCTTTCTCAGATCTGCATTTTGATTTTTGGTTCCATCATAATTGAGCTTAATCTATTAGATGCACTTTATAGGTTGCATTTTGGAGTTAGTTTGCTATTTTTAATCTTTCTCCCCAAAGTATTGTTTAATCGGGACCCCCGTCCTTGCAAGAAAAGGAAATTTGTAGATTCACACTTTGAATTGACTCACCTAAATGTCAATAGTCCTTTCATTGTGTGGATCTCATTTCCTAATGAAATAGAGGAAGATGGGTCCATCATAACCCTATTTCCCTTCATTTCTATTGGTGAACCTATTTTTCTATGTTTCAAGTAATAAAGTTGGGGACTTTGATCCACACTAACAAAATGTTTCTACAATGCATGGTTCTTTTTACAACCCAACATGCACACTATGAAATAGAGGAAAGTATAGTTTTAGAGTCAACAAATGTAGGATTTACTAATGCATTCACTACCTCTAGAAAATTATCATTACAATTACCATGTGTATGACCCAATTAATCCATTTTCTAAATTTTAATTAATACAATACAATATCACACTCAAGTTCCCACAAGAACCCTAGGAAAAAAATGTAATTTGAGGACCTAAGTCATTTACCCAAATGATTTATTCTAAATAATTCAACATTTATTTCACATACCCACATTTATTTCAAGATTTATTCTAAATACACATATGACATGCACTCAATTGAATACCAATGAAAGATGCACTTCAAGTAAGAATTTCAAGTCACCACACAAAAATACAGAAGTAGAAGTTTCCAATTATGACTAGGTGGGTAAGAAAGGTATGCTACTCTTACTACATGACACTGTCAAAATTGTATACAAGGAAAGGATCCATTAAACAAGAATTACCACAAACTTTCTTTCTTCCACATATTACACATTTAAACAAAGAATCATCTCTTTCATAATCAAATGCATCACTCATATAAGAGTACACAATATTCAATCAAAATCCAAGGATATAAACATTCCTTTTCTCAAAGAGGATTGTCACAATCACACTATCTCAATTGGATACACATGCACAATCATGACCCTATCAAGGTCACTCAATATTCACACACGACAATCATTCAAGACTTCAAAAAATTACTCCACACAAAGAAACTTAGAAAAATAAGGGTCTAACTAACCCTCAAAACAAGTATTTCTCAAACAAAAACATGCAAGGAAGTATATTAGGAAACAACACATGATGCATATACCACACACACACACTAAGGCACTACACATTCTCATAAAGAAAGAGTATAACATGCCACCTAGACCTCCCAATGCTACAAAACGGGGTATAATACCATATGCAATTCCATAATCTTACACTCAAGAAATTTACAGATGAAAATTGGATAATCAAAATTTGTGTTTAAGATACAATATTCATGTCATATTGCACACTAATGATATCCAAAGTGTCATGACAAGAACCTCAACACATAAGAGTGTTGCAAGTATCAAGGTGTTGTCATTGATTTCAACCAGTTACCATTGTCATTGATGCCAAGGAAGTTGATTATTGGTTATATATGTCGAGGATATTGAGAAAATTGTAATAAAGAAGGTTTACAAGTTGTGCATGTATAGTTGAGATGTTGAAGAATTTTTATGAGTACATGGTGTTATCCTTATGTTGCTATGTTTGAAGGTGTGTCAGAGTGAAGTATTTGCTATAATGATGTCTCTGGTACTTGGGTTCCAAGTGCATTTGAGAAAATTTGATAAATAGAGAAAACAATGTTATGCAGGTATTCAGTGTATGCTCTGGGATGTGCTCTAGGTGTTTCTTCTAGGTTGATGCTATGCTTGTGCGGATCTGAGGTATTGTTCATGATTGTTGGTAGTTGGTATATCCAGAATTTAGGCTTCAGGATCGTCGTACAGTGTGAGGTATTTTCACCAGTATGTGAACTATGCAATATTTCAATGTGTTTGGTTGTGGTCTGGGAGAAATGTATTTGCTTCGCATTTCTCTGCACTTTGCTTTCAGGACTTGCAGTTATGAGAATAGGTTGATAAGGTTTCTCTCTTGCTTGGTTCAATAGGATTTGAGATTTGGTGTTTTTCTTGATGAGTTTCTGAGCTACAGTGTATTTCAGTGATTAACAGGGTCATTCAAATGTACAAAATTATCATGCTTTTCAGGTGACGTTTGTTGCGAAGTTTTTGGATGAATTTACAAGTGTTTATTACTTACTCCAGATCGTCTTCAAGTAAAGTTTGTTTTCTAGAAAGATTGGACTGAGTTAAGGACGCATGTGCTTAATTGTTTTATGTGTTTTGCATGGGTGTTGGCCGACCTTGTGTTAAGCACTACTTGCGAAGTTCATGAAAGCATGTTGGGAATCATTTAGGTCCTCATTAAGGATATGTATAGGTTTCCCTCATTCTCTTCCACCGTAGGAATGTTTTGGCACCAACCTAATTTGAATTTGTAAATACAATTTGTGTATGGTCGACCTTGGAAGAGTTTCAAGGTTGAAGATAGTATAAGTATGAGTTGAGATGTTTGTAAGAGATATAGAGATGCGAGATATGTGCATTTGATACGAATTCGAGCAGATCAGTGCAAATTTCAAATTGTTGAGTTCTTGAAGGTGTACTCTATCTTTCAAGCATGTCTACAAAAGTGTGAGAAAATTATGGTGGAATCTCTATTGCACTGAGATAGTTTTCTCTTTGTAACAACTCTCTTCTATCTTCTCTGTAATTTTGTGGCAGTGAGCCCTCCAAGTGGTGAGCCCTCATTGGACAATGTGTCTTGTCTTGGCAGTGATCCTTTGTATTCGGTTTTGGAATTCTTTATATTGTGAGCTAATCCTCACTGTGGTTTTTCCCTCATTGTGCTTTTCATGTAAATCTGGTGTTATTGTGTGCATGGTTTTACTTCTTTCAGTTTTTGTTTCTACATTTAACAATCAAACATAATAGCAGAGTAAAAGTTTTATGAATGCATGTAAGTCTAACTTCTATTGAGGGTTTTGAAATTTAAAATTGCTACAATTGATTCACACCCCCCCTCTCAATTTTCTTGTTCAACAAAGAGGACATCACTGTTAATCAAATCAAGGTGGCACAAGTAGCAGACTTCTCTAATCATGTGAAAAAGTCACCACAATGGTCATACAAGAGGATGGAACCTCCAATATGACAATTGAACACAACTCTATGATCTCATTCTCTCATGAATACATGGAATAGGCTTAGGGTAACAACTACCTTGAATCCATTCCATAGTAACTAAGTTGATACATAAAACCTAATTAGAAACTATATATCCTTAAAATTGGTTCTATTATTTAGTCATTTGATTTCTAATATTCATGCATCTCATGTTAATAATCACAATATTAGAAGATTAGATTTATAGTTGTTAGCCCAAATTTAATGAAATTAAGGGTTAATACTCAATGTAGGTAGATGTGGACATGATAAATCATATAAAATATTCTCATGATAGAAATATATAATAATATATCATAGACAAGATTCTCAAAATAGTTAGACCACTTAATGCTTGAATATAATTAAATGTTATAAAAATATAGAGAAAATTGTGTTGGAATATATGTGAATTTAATATTCATCAAATCATAATATATCGTCAAGGATCAAAGGATCATGAAATAAATAAATGGCCAAGTAAGAGTAGCTAGAAAAGATAAGATAATATAAAATAAAGAGATCAATTATGTATAAGACAAAGATCAATCATGAGACAATCAAGTGATGTAAGAAAACAAAAATGTACCCAAGAAGATTAAATTAATATGAATTAATTATAAAGATCAAACAAATCACACATACCCCCCAAGTGGAATAAAATACATAAAGAAGCTAAATGCATGATCCAAAAAGATAAAGTGGATATGAAAATTAAAAACTACTAAGAACAATCCAAAAGATGAATGAAAAATGAAATAAAGTAAGAGTCATATCTAGTCAATGGTTCATCTCCCATATCAAGTGGCTTATCTATTATGTTATTAGTGACCTTAATGAGTGGCTTATCTTTGTCCATAAATTATAAAGTATATGTTGGAATACAATTCATCTATCCTATGATTATCCATGTGTATGATAAGAAGTATATGTAGGATAAGGATAAAAAGATAAATCACTATATATATCATTTCTAAATTCATTCTTCTCTTATGTGAACTAGGTCTAGAGAAATAACCAACGAAAGAATACTACAAATAAAAAATAAATTATATAAACAATCTATAAATGAAACCTTATTAAGGATCAACCACATAAGGTAAATTTAAACTTAATAACCAATACAATCTCATCATCTATATTCATAAAATTAGAAATTAGTAAATATTTCACATAAAAGAAGCATATATAAAACCATCATAATTATTGTGTATGTTTTTATCACTAAGACTTACAATATCATTAAATTAGAAGTGAGGGAATGCCAATTTATATCATAAGAAAATGTATCATCATCAAAGCACAAGAAACCATTTGACATATGAGAAGTGGTTCAATAATTATTGTAAAATTCAACATTATCATGTATAAATTTAGGTAACACAACTATAAAATCATCATTATATGTAGGAAGAATATACAAGATCAATATAATGTGTAACACTAGGGTAGTCATCATAAATAGGTAGTCCTATATAAATGAGCATACTCTAGTCTTGAAAGATGACATGTAATTCATAAGATCATCATGACATGGAAAAGACAAATCAACATGAAACACAACAATGTAATTTCTAGGAGGTAAGAGTATGCCATCAATCCTCATCCGACAAGATAAGTTATTCTAGATATTTATACAATGTAACTTATCTATAGAATAACTTATAGATGATATTTTGTATGCTCTTCCTAGAATAACTTATAGAAGTAATGGAGCGTAAATATCATCATCAAAGCACAAGAAAACATGTGACATATGGGAAGTAGTAGAATAATTATTGTAAAGTTCAACATTATCATGTATAAAGGTAGGCAATGCATCTATAAAATCATCAATATATGTAGGAAGAGCATACAAAATATCATCAATATAAAGTCTAACACTAGGGTAATCATCATAAATAGGTAGTCCTAAATAAACTACCATACTCAATAGTCTTGGAAGATGAAACATAATTCATAACATCATCATGGCATGCAAAAGAGGAATCAACATGAAACACAACAAAGTAATTTATAGCAGGTAATAATATGGAATCAATGCCCATCTTACAAGATAAGTTATTCTAGATATTTATACTAATGTGTTTGTTTAAAGATATGATATTGTAATTCTTGTTGAGTAATCATGCTAGAAAGTTACAACAAATTATAAATATTTGTTGAAATCATGTAAACAATAATAAGATGAGATTTGTAAATTATCTCTCTATTTTTTTCTTGATTTAGGGTTATTATTTCTATCCATATATGTATATTTATCCATAACTAGATGGGTTTTATCCCTAATCCATATACATTTGAAAATTTGAATTTCTAATAGCTCAAATTATCTAGCTTATATGGTGAATAGAAAGTAGAAACATAACAATAAAACCTAGATTGAATCTCTTATCATTTATTGGAGGTTTAGATGTCTTGAAATTTGACAAGTCATTATGTATATTATTAGATAGGAATATCTAGATAATAAAATAAATTATTAGTTCATAGACATTTTAACTTTATAGAATTCCAACATTCCCATCTACATCTTAACATCTAAACCCAACCATAAAATTTGACACAAAACTTGGTAGACCTCTTGTAATTAATAATCAAATTGGGTGGATCTTAAGGTTCTAAGGTTGATAATATATATTTTACCACACCTTCTTTGCATGATTTATTTTTGACGATGACATGGTGCCTATTTGTAATGATATTCCTAGGTGTCATTTCAATAAGCTTAATGATGATCATATGGAACATGATATTTATGAGTACATGTGTAGTGATGATCTAGTTTTTGATGCATATATAGCTTTAAACAAACACATTAGTATAAATATCTAGAGTAACTTAAACTAGGATCATTTAACAAGAATCACTCAACCATGACATGTGTGTTGAGGTGAAGTTCCAAAACTTGCATTTGGGATCTCCCACACACTTATTGAATTTTCTCATGTGTAGATGAAAAATGTTCACATCCTCATAGGTTTGGTCTCTTAGGACTTTAATTTTTTTTATCCCAATCTACATCTATAGATTTTAGGACTAACATGTGATGCCATTGCATCATTACCATTCAACTAATTCTAAATTTAGTTATCTAAATTGTATGTTCTTGAAATATAATTAAAATTTGACTTATGTTGAAATTTAATTATGTTCTAGCTTAATATATCATATCGAATGTAAATAATATGGAGATGACTAAAAAAATTATTTCTTTCATATTTATGTGTTGTTCTAGAAAAGAAAAATTAATTCTTTGTTTCATTATTATTAGATTTATGCATCTCTCACACTCAATGTTAGTGATGTAGATATTATCTTTCTTAAGCAAGTTAAGTTTAAAAAGGCATGTTACCTTAATCCCTCTAAAAGTTATGCTTTACTCTCTAATTGAATATGTATATATATATATATATATATATATATATATATATATATATATATATATATATATATATATATATATATATATATAATCACATTGTATTATATTCCTCTAAGTTAAACTAATTTTCTTGCTTTAGTATTTTTTGAATATGTATGCAACTTTATTTTGTGCAACATAAACATGGCTAACCTTTTTGGGCATACAAATATAGAAATTATTATATTAGAAATGATTTCAAAGGACCCACAGACTATAGGGGTCTATAGATCAATTTACCTAAAAGATAGAAAAATGGATCCTAGGTCCTAAATGCAAAGAACCTATGATCCAATGCCCTTTTTCCAAGTTACATTAAGATATAGATCAACAAGGTGATTAGATTGACTATCAACCATGAAGGTGAGCCAATTAGACCTGGATCTACATCTAATTGAAGATGGGAATGAATTTGAAATGATTTGGAATGATTAACCTAATTAGACTATGTGCCCTAATATGCAAATTGAAAGATCTTGACAATTGACATATTGGAACAACAGTTTGCAGGTGGATCCGAAAAGTGCAAAGTGATTTGTACTAACCTAGAAAAGCTTGTTTCAGCCACTGTAGAAAGACATAGTCGTCGAAGGGTGTCTAAGTCCTTGATAGGGGGTCCTTTGGTAGTAGATCTAAGACTCTTTTTTTTCGCTTGCAAAGTTTCTAGAACGTTGTCAGATAATTTTGTAAGTGAGTTGCCATGATTTAACAAGACATGTATGACAACAAATGCAATAATGGAAAAATTGTCTTTAATCCTTCTTCACTCCTCTTAAACCTGAGACCTACACATTCACAAAAAGAGGAAATGTTGAACCATTTTAGGAGCGTGTAAGTGTTTCCACTTCTACAATGGCAATGTCAATGATAAATGGATAATTGAAAGGAAGGAATGATGAAATCACAAAGTGCTACAATTCACCACCCTTCAATGGCTTCCTTGAAGAACTAAAGTCATGCACATCACCTCAAGGATTTGGATCTTGCTTTGTTTGAAAGCTTGAATGCTTTGGAGACTTACAACAAGGGGTTATCCTTCACAAAACAATGATAAAATGATAACATGAACTCACATACACTTTGACATGATGTTGGATCTTGAATTGTTGTAATAAACTTTAAAGATTTTCTCTTGTCAATAATGCTTGATCATAAATTTTGTTCAAAGTTGTGTTCTAGTTTCAAATGGTGAAAAGACTAGGTATTTATAGGCATTTGTTTAATTTCTTGAAAATTAGATTCCAATAGCCAACCTTTGCAAGTGGAAATTCAAATGTTACAATGCCACCACCGACATGTCCAAATTTGGAGGGAAACGAAGTAGTGAGACAATGCCCCCATTGGGCGAATGAGTCAAATTTTGGTGAATGAGTCCCAACCATATTTTCTAGAATTTAAGGTGTTGAGGGAAAAGTATTAAATGAACGCATTTGTTCGATGCTTGCACTCCTTCAAAAAATGGTAAAAATTAGGCCTTGGAACGCATAATTTGAAAAATTAGGAGCTTAATTAAGTCCAATAAATTAGGGGGACAAAACATAATGTGGAATTGTTATGGGTGATAATTTTTGACACTACATTTAGCCCCCACTTTAGTGAGAAAATGAACTTATGCTCAGACTCACATTAAAGTAGATAAATATGTATCAAGAGGGGTTCAAATGTACAAAATGTTGAAGAGATAGAATGACTAAGGATCAAGGGAGGTGATCAAGCCCCCAAGATCCAAGATCCCGTGGCAAACCAACATAAGCACAAAGGAACAAACACATGTATGAAATGCAACAAAACAACATACACAAACATACATGTCAAAAAACACGAAGCATACACAATGAAAATACACATGTAAGAGTCCCTTAGTAAGAAATCATAAAATGTATTGTTTAAATACTCCAATCATGTTGTGGTCTTCAACAATCAAAATACTTAGGCCTATCTTGAATGTAATTCCATTGAATTTCCCTTGATTGAGACCAATTAAAATTGCTTGAACAAACACTTCATAGATCTTTAATCTAATGGTTTGCAAGCCTCTCAACAAAGTCTTTTCATATAAACAAAGTGGAGTAGACCATGCAAACATGTACCTATCATAATTTTTCAATAAAATTAAATATCAAACAACATCTCAGGTTCTATCTTCAATTGATTAATTATTGTAATAGAGAGGATCTACCACTCTCGAGTCTCTAGGACAGGGAAGAGTCTTCAGGGGATGGATTGCTCTAGGTTACCTCAATTCAAGTGACTAGGTGACAAATAAAGAAAGGACTAAACTATGTTTTTGGGTTTTCTGGTTATTTTATGACAAAAGACTTCAAAAGTTAGGTGAACAGACCTCAGAGGTCCTGAGAATAGACTGATAGGCTCTTGGCTAGAGGACAAGAGCGCAGACCAAGGATGACAGCGCGGTGCGCTAGCATCTCTATAGAGTGCTGATGTCTCATACGGATAGAGGCATAGTCTATTGCTAGAAACACTCAGGACCTACTAACTACTTGAATACTAAAGTCTAATGGTTTTAACTAACTAGACAAAATTTTGAAAATGTGTAAAATATAAAGGACAACAAGAAGAATAATTGAAATGATAAATAAACTAACTATAAGCAAAATGATGAGTATGAGGTAAATATATTAAACTCGTGGTAGGTCCAGCCTCTCGCAAGCTCCTCATGGACAAAACCTACACACACAAAAACAAGAAAATGTTAGGACTACTTTTCAAGGTTTGCCTTAGTCAAACCCCCTCTTTGGTGTTTCCTCCTCCACGGACAACCAAATAGACAACGATATAGAAATAGTGATAAAGAAAGTGAAAGACAAGATGTGCAAAATCCAAAGACAACAATATGTTTGCAATAAGAATGATAATGCTATGAAATAATAGTTACCCTCCTTGCTACAAGCTTGGTGAAGTCGAGAGGAAGAGTAGTGTTTTGAAGACGTGAGATGAACATGCAAGAATGATGTATAGAGCTTGAGAACCTGCAAGAGAAATGGTATAGAATAGCAAGGAGAGCTAGAATGGAGAGAATGGAAGAGTGAAGTGTTAGAATGAGAGTGTGAGGTCGAATAGAAAGAATCAAGTTGAATCGGAAAAGGAGGGAAACAAATTGTCAAATTGCATGCCAAAGAGCCATTCCTGAGCACGCCTACGACTGCAGAGGCATTACACTTTGAGGGCATGTGATAGTGTAACACCCCAATGACCCAGGAATCAAGAATCTTGTCAAGACATTCACTAGTGTGTAGATGTCTACATGGCACAGAAAGTATCCTAGACAAAAAATTCCCCACCAATAGAAAACAACAAGACAGGAACAAAAATGAAAGCTTAGAAGATGGGTTTTTGCATTATCGACTTATTAAGCTAAAGTAAAGGGTGATGTTGTGGGAAATTGCATAAGTGTGCAATTTTACGTCATAACATTTTATCCCCACTTTAGCGAGCATAAGTATCTAAGCATGTGCGAGCTAAAGTAGAAAGAGACTGAAGAGAATATACAAAAAACAGAGAGGAAGCAAACCTTTGATCAGGTATACCCTGATGTGAAGAAGCTCCATTAGAATACGAAGAGGACACAAGTCTTCAATCTTCCTAAGCTAGCTGCAATCTCACCACAAACATGTTAGTTGCAGAAAAACTTAGGTGAAAAAGCGAAAAAGTAATAGACATGATTAAATTTCTCATAGACAATACAAGACAATCTGATTAGATAAATATGGTGTTGATAGGTATGGCTAGCATGGCTAGTCCATACGACAAGCATATAGGCCTGTGGCTGCTAAAACCTGTGTTGTAGGACCATCACAAAAAAGACATGACAAGTCTAGTTAGGTTGTTCCCAAGCTAGATGACGAGACATAATACATAAGACATCAAGGAATCCTTTTGAAAATTAAGCATATATGGTAGCCCCCCCTTTAGAATGATGTGTGTTACGCAAAGGAGCACATGTCATTCTAAGGAGAAGAGAAAGACGAGATGATGTGGCACGAGATACATAGCAAGATGTATTTGTGGAATGTTGTCACACGAGGGGCAACACATAGAAACCACAACATCATGAAGCAGAAAAATAGAGACGAAGAAATCAAGAGCTTAGGGGGATCTGATTATTCGAGGTCAGAACTGCTCATAGATATAGATAGATAAGTATAATATAATGGATATACATGAACTACTATCACCCCCCAAATGTATTAGAACATGAAGAATAGCACATGAAGACAAAGTAAAAATAAAAATTAGGTCAACATGGAAGAGGCCTAAATTCCCCCATGCTTTGCATCGTCCCCGATGTGAAAATCAAGATGTAGAACATAAAGAAGAATGATGAGACAAATAGAAAAAATTCATGACAGATTTTCTCTCTTGTATCCAAGACCTATAAGGGTAGCGAGGGTCCTCCAAGAGAGAGCAAAAAAAATATATAGACAAGCATGGGGGAGCACAAACAATCACACAAAACTAATCTAAAGATATAGAAGAGGGTGTTGCTCTAATTCAAATCCACTAGCAGGTTGCCCTGCTCTCAATATAGATCATTGTAAGGGGAGGGAGGATGAACCTATAGGGGAGGGATAGCTAAAGCAACACTAGCCAACTCGCCTACAACAAGGGCTAAGGAAGAAGGCACCTTGAGGTCTTTGCCACCGAGCTCTTGTGAGGCTAAAGTCATTGATCTTGCAAAGATCGAAGATAGAGTTGGGATGTCCTCCAATGAATTGAACATGTACTTTTTGGGAGTGTCATGTGTCAACTGCTCGCAGGAGGAGGATAAGACACTTGAGGGTCACTGTCGACCTTGGGAAAAGGGGTAGTAACAAGGTCTAGGGATGTGGGATTTGCCTCTGTCACAAGGACGGTGCAAGCCAGAGTAGAACAAGACTCAAGAGAAGACGAAAGTTTCTTACAACCATCACTTGAAGCAAGTTCATCCTTCGACTTGCGCTTCATCAGAGGATGCAAAATCCCCATAGATGAAGCTAAAGTTGAAGAAGGAGATGGAGCCACAAAGGACACCACCTTTGTGTAAGGCATGTCCACGGGCTACGAGAAAAGAGGAATATCAGGAAGAGAAGTAAGAAGGGGAGGCTTTGTTAAGGGAGCGATGAACACCTGCACCCTTTTGGGGTGGAGTTCATCGGGATATATCGAGGAAGGCGAAAGAAGAACCAAGGCAATGAGAACTTAGGCAGATGAAGAGATAGAAGCAAAAGGAATAGAAATGGGAGCAAAGAAAGAAAAAACGAGCTCCTCCCCATTCTTTTGCAAGGCAGTGTGCTCCTTAGCCAGAGCCTTTTGCCAGCACTTACGCTCACGTGCAAGCTGGTTATGTCGGTTGTGGGCACTAGAAGACGCTGCCTGAGAAGAGGTCGGTGATTCCTACTCTACCATAGGAGCATCCTCCACAACTGTCATCGGGTGGAAGGGTGGACTCCTGACGAGGAGCAAGAGGAGGCATAGAAGCAGAAATAGAGACATACATCTCAGCGACAAGCCTTGTTCCTTTCTGTACCTTGGAAGTAGGTGGAGGAATAGGTGGAGGCCAAGACATAGAACAACCCCATGGGAATGCTTCCCCTTGCCATATAGGGTGGGTCGAGGCATCATGGGTAAAACAAGAAGCTGAAAGATTGAAGACTTTGATTTTCATAGCATGGGCACCTTTCCTTTTCCCATGACAGGCATAGTAGGAGGAACATAAGATGCCACCAAAGGTTGGGAAGAAGAAGAAGAAGAAGGTACATAAGAAGAATGAACAGAAGGGGAAGGCCCCAGGGAAAGAGAAAGCTTGTCCTTCCCCTTTGGAGGGGAAAAAGATGAAGCTTGTTGTTGTGCACACAAGCAAGCCTTCAAAGAAACAACATAAGGAGATGGGAGAAAACCACCATTCAGCATTGAGCCCATAGTCTTGTATCTGAAATAAGCTCTATATAAGAGATCTCCCCTGGGAGGTAGGGGTCGGATTGGGGTGAGCCAAAAATGGTCAAGGGAGAATCCTCCACGTGATACCAGTGGTTTATATCTAATATCCTAGACAATATGCATGGTACCCTCGTGGACATTCATGGAGGCTAGCCATTGGATGCCTAGCCTCACTTTGAACAAGTCAGACTCAGGAATCACAACAAATGGGACTTCTAAAGCCTTAGGTCCTACGAGGGTCGACAAAGAAATAGCACTAATAGGTGCAATAGAAAACCCATCGTGTGCGGATGGTAGCCTGTGATTCATCATATTTCTCCTTATGTAAGTTATTTATAAAAAGGGTCTCCTTCGTAATGACATTCACATGACTTGAAGGATTAACCATAATGCCTATTACGATGTTACCATTGATATAAGCAGGAATGTATAACAAAGAGATCTCCTTGTTTAGAGGTAGATCATGTGAAGTAAATGTAATGTTAGGAGTAGCATTCACATGCTTTGATGGAGGAATATGGTTGAATGAAACTACATTCACATACTCAAATGGGAAGAAATCAGAAGATGATGGAGTGACCAAATTAGCAAAGTGCAATGAGAATGGATCTGTGTAGATCAACAACTAGCTATTTAGCTTCACTACAGATTTGTTCGATTTTTGTTTCCTACTATCAAGTCGAATAGTCCTGTCATCGATGCAATCCTGAATCACATGACGCAAGCAAACACATCTCTCAGTGTCATGTCCAAAGACTCAGTGGTACTAGAAGAACTTATGTGCATCGTACCATTGAGGATACAACTCAGACAATGGTCGAATCTCTAGCAAAGTTATTTTATCTTTCAAAAGTTTTTGTAGGACACTATTATAAGATTTTGACAATTTAGTAAATATCATATTTCATCCTATAGCATTTTTATCTGTGGGAACAAAAACCATGTTCGCCACAACCTTACTCTTTCTAGATTCGCCAGAGATTGACATAGATGTTCGACCATCCTGATGGGAGCACAAGGATGAATCCCCATACTAGGCAACTGTTTGTTGATACTCTCACAAGGCGGCATAGAGATGTGCAAAGGATGGATATTTCATTAAAAGAAATTTATCTTGTCACATTGGCTGCAAGTTTCTGATGAGCACTTTCTGCACATTGGAATCAAGCAAAGGATAAGAAACTTGAGAGAATAGGGCCCGATATCAAGCTATGAAATCAATTGCCTTCTCATGAGGTCCCTGCTTACACCGAACAAGATCAACAAAGGCAATCTTTAACCTAATGTTGGCCTAGAACTGACAGGGGAACTAGTTTACAAGCTGATCGAAAGAGAAAATGGAATTATCAGGCAGAGAGAAGTACCATCCCAAAGTGTCATCCTTAAGAGAACGTGGGAATAGTTTTTCCAAGAGTACACCACGGTGGAAGAAATTTGTACACATGGCGTTAAAGGATGAGACATGTGTTTACGGATCCCCATGACCACTGTACTTTTCAAATTTTGAAATCTTCACTCCCTGAAGTATAGGATTGTTGAGAATAGCATTAGACAAGGGACTAAGATGACATAAAGGTTGGAAGATAGGCTAGGAGGATGAGCTGGACAAATTCTCTAGCTGATTTTGCATACATCCTATGTTTTGTAGGAGAGCATTAAGGAAAGGATCAACAGATGAGGTATGATCAACAAAACCACCAGTGGAAACACCAACACTTGCACCGACAGAGCTACCAACACCAACACCAATACCATAAATAGGGACATTTTGAGTCATAGATGCAAAGTAACTGAAACCCAAAGGAACCTTATTTACTTTAATCATACAAATTTTCTCAAGCACGGTGTTGGTATTAGTAGAGGGACTTGTGTCAGCCATGCACACAAACACCCTAGGCATTAGGATATCCAATTGTAGTCCAACAATCTTTGATCCAACATCTTGAGTAGCACCCAGGATGGAGGTGTAGGATGGGACATGGGTCTATACAATGTTTGCTATGCTATGAAGAAGCTCTAAGCCTCTTAGATCTTTAGTTAATAAAGTCCTTAGAATCTCAACAACAGGAGCCACTTGGAAAAGGAATCATCTTTCGCCAAGAACCTCGTGAGCTCTCTGAGTCTCAACTCCAAGGAGTAAATTTGCTCTACAAGAACCTTGAAAAGCAACTTCATCTTCCAAGAAAGAGGTGGATCTCAAGGGCAAGGCATGAGGCATAGGAACATGAATTGCAACTTCATTGACAGGTGAGGTATACTCGATGGAGAGCCCTGTAGAGAACTCTTTGAAAGTCGGATCAGATCGAGTAACTCCTTACTATGTATCTGGAGATAGTTGACTGGGTCATGAAGCTCATAAAGAACATCCTGACACAATATTGGTTAGACGTCCAAGTACGAGAGAAGAAAAGTTTTCAAAACAAAGAGAAAGAGAAAAGGAAGGTTCATGTCTAGTTCACCAAAATGTAACGGAGAGGATCCACCACTCCCAAGTCTCTAGGACAAGGAAGAGTCTGCAAGGGACAAATAACTTTAGGTTACCTCAATGACAAAAGCTCAAGTGATGGGGTGACAAATAAAGGAAAGCCTAAACTATTTTTTTGGGTTTTCTAGTTATTTTATGACAGAGGACTTCAAAATTCAGGTGAACAGACTTCAAAAGTATTGAGAACAAACTAACAGGCTCTCGATCAAAGGACAAGAGCGTGGACCAAGGACAATAATGCAACGCGTTGACATCTCTGTAGTGCGCTAGTGTCTCATACAAATATTGGCAAAGTCTATTGCTAGAAACACTTGGGACCTACTAACAACCCGAATACTAAAGTCTAATGGTTTTAACTAACTAGACAGAATGCTAAAAATGTGTAAAATATTAAGAAGTACAACAAAAAGAATATTTAAAATGATAAATAAACTAACTATAAGCAAAATGACGAGTAGGAGGTAAAGATATTAAACTCACGGTAGGTTGAGCCTCCTACAAGCTCCTCACGAACAAAACTTGCACGTGCACAGAAATGAGAAAATGTTGGAGTTGCTTTTCGAGGTTTGTCTTAGTCAAACCCCCACTTTGATGTTTCCACCTTGACAAACAACCACATAGACAACAATATAGAAATAGTGATAAAGAAAGTGACAAGACAAGACATGCAAAATGCAAAGACAACAATAAGCTAACAATAAGAATGATAATGCTATGAAATAAAGGTTGTGCTCCCTGTCACAAGTTTGGTGAAGCTGGGAGGAAGAGTAGTGTTTCGAAGATGTGAAACCAATGTGCAAGAGTTGTAAGGAAGCTAAGGTAGTGAAACAACTTACACTAATCTTGAGAGGAGAATAATGAAAAACTTTATAGATCTTTTCAGTTACAGAAACTTAAACAAAAATAAACATAAATATCATGCATACCACAACACAGTAATTTATGTGGGGAAAACCCTTTCGGGAGAAAAACCCCACACTCCAAAAGCCGCCCAATATATTATTTAGAAATCACGAAGATTACAATATACTTGTAGAGCAAGCTTCTCACAGGAGTATCACCAACCAAAGATCTAGAGGCAACACGACCATTATCAGACTCTTAGAATACATCACTATACACAGTCGAAATACAATGCCCTCATAAAATAGGGCTACCTTCTAGGGAAATTCAAGCCAACAAAAATATTGATTGTCAGATATGAGGCATAATGATGAACGGTCCAAATTTACAATAATAATGTGTGACCCCCCTGCGTCGTCGTATGAATAGGACTTTATGTATCAGCAGTAACTTATGTAATTGCAATGTTGAGACACATTTTCCCAACAAGAGTGATGTACAAAGCTTGAGAACCTACGAGAGAAATGGTGTAGAATAGCAAGAATGAGAGCGAGAATGGAGAGAGTGGAAGAGTGAAGTGCTAGAATGAGAGAGTGTGAGATCGAATAGCAAGAATCAAGTTGAATCAGGAAAAGAGGGAAAGAAATGGTCAAATTGCATGCCAAGAGAAGTTCTTGGTTACGCTTGTGACTGCAGAGGCGTTACACTTCGTGGGTAGGCAACAACATAACATACCAACAACCCAAGTATCAAGAATCTTGTTAGGACATTTGTGTGATGCGTAGATGTCTGTGCGGCGTAGAAGCATTCTAGAAAAAAATTCTCCCACCAATAGAAAACTACAAGGTAGGGACAAAAATGAAAGCTTAGAAGACGGGTTTTTGCATTATTGACTTATTAAACTAAAGGGTGATGTGGGAAATCACATATGGGTGCAATTTTATGCCATAACAATTACATATGCAATAACATGGATAGTAAGTGGTGCAGAAGCGTCCTAGAAAAAAATTCTCCCACTGACAGAAAACGACAAGGTAGGAACAAAAATGAAAGCTTAGAAGACGAGTTTTTGCATTATCGACTTATTAAACTAAAGGGTGATGTGGGAAATCACATAAGAGTGCAATTTTATGCCATAACAATTACATATAACATGGATAGTAAGGCTTGATATAAAGAAATATTATAATATTCTTACTAGCAAGGAGTATCATGGGACCTAATGACAAGAAAGATATAGAACATGAGACATGACACACCTATGCAAATTTAAATGACTCAAAGGTCCAAAAGCCTCTAGAAATAGTGCATGTCATTAATATTACTCCAATATAACATAATCCAATAATTAAATAAAATTTAGAAGATCCACCTCTCCAAATAGAACCTATTGTAAATGTTCCTCCAATATAACATAATCAAACAATTAAATAAATAAAAATTAGAAGATCCACTTTCTTGTGGTCTTAAAGAGATTCAATAATATTTAAATACTATTAAGTATCTAAATATCATTCTAAAATCCCCACCTACCATCCACTTCAAATCAAGCTACAACCTACAACCTACATCTAATTCAAATCAAAAGAAAATCATATTAAATGATTTCATAGGACATAACATCAACCTTTGATTAAGAATCTTCATAGATTTTCTAGTAGTTATAGCAACTAGAATGGTATGTGTTCCTTGCACACCTATTTTGTAGTACTAATTCTAATACAATCGTCACATCTTTTTGCTACCTCTTTTGACTACATACATACATATAGGTTCTTCTCTCTTTCTAATGGATTATAATTTTATCCTTAGTATTCCTTGTATTTGCATTTTCATCTAATCTTCTTGTTGGCAATATGTAAGGGAAAGGAATGAAGAACCAATAAAGAACCAAATGTAAGAACATGGGACACATGTCCCCACATAGCACACCCTATGTTGTGGTAAATTACTAAGAGGTGGGAGACATCAACATAGATTAAACATCAACATGTCCCCACATAGCACACCCTATGTTGTGGTAAATTACTAAGAGGTGGGAGACATCAACATAGATGATACCTCAAGGAGGTGACATCTTCATGATGTCCACTTCTCTAGGGAGCTTCTTCCCTTTCATATAAAGTACATTAGAGGGATGGTCATCATGAAGATGCCACATCCTTTACATGCATTGACATTAATCACATCTTAGAAAGCTTCCATAATGTAGGGTGTATTACATGGGGATGCATGCCACTTGTCTATATATTATTTCACCTACACTTTATGCATGTTCAACAACTAATACACAAAATGCACACCACCATTGTGTAGTGCTTTATATTTAAAAAATTGTTGCTCATATTTTTGCATTTTTTGTTTAAATTAAACTTTTAACATTCCATTTTGCATACACCAACATTGTGTAGTGCTTTATGTTTAAAAGATTGATGGTCATATTTTTGCATGTTTTGTCCAAATTAAATTTTTGACATTCTATTTCGCATGTAAACTAATTATACTTCATTATATAATTTGCAATGTAAATAAATATTTTATGTTGTAATCTTGTCTAAATCAATTGAAATCAAACTCCCTTGCTGCATCACTCTTTTTCATTTTTATCCTTAAATTATCTATTTCTATATTTTTCACTTAATAAATAATTTAAATAACAACATAGAAGATTTCACTCTAGACTCTTGGTTGGACCTTGCTTTTGTTGTTATGTTGTTGTTGTTGTTCGGCTATAGTCAAATTGTTTTGTTATTATTCTCTTTGATTTCTTTGTTCAATAATGGAACCCCTTCAAAAACCTTAGCACTTCCACATAACTTTTTAATTAAATTTTAAATTTTTATAGCTCTTAACAAATAATATTTTTCAAGAATAATTACATAAAAATACAAGGGCTGCGCTGCAGCTGCAGTCCCCGACTGTAGCAGAGGTAGGGCAGACCCGTCTGCTCCAACCCACCCCAAGAACTATAACTACTCTGGAACGAGTCAACTAATAACACGGATCAGTGAGCATGGCGCACTGCTTGAGGCAGCCAGATCCATTGACAAAGAAATGAAGGTTTCATAAAAGTCAGTTTCAACACTATGGATACATGCTCTCAACACTTTTTTCCCCTGCATTCTCAAAAGTGCACTGCACAAAGGAAAAATGTCCACTCTTTCATTGCTCACAAATATTTTGTATTTCCTACATGCACAACTTTTCAAAATAAGCTTATTAACATGTCTGTAAAGTCTGGAAGTAAGAAACAACATGTTTCACCAAATGCAATGAAGAGGTCTCCAACCCCATCAGTTCACATTTGCTAGTGTACTTCCAGCCTGTGCCAGAATGGGAGCTTTGCTAATATTTTGATGATGGTTTTGTGATTTTAGGCTCATATTTAGAAATCAACTAAAGAATGTCCTATTAGACTTATTTCTATCTTTCAGTTCAAGAAAACGGGAGGAAGAGAGGGGTTTTTAATTCCAACTTACATGGATGGCCTGCCAAGCACATCAACCAAGTCATGGACAAGGTAGGAACGTGATGTATCCCCCTTTTCTCCCTCCTCCAACAATGCATAGGACCTAGCTGGCTCATATCTACACCTCGTAGGAAGAATGAAAGTCACTGAAACACTCAAATTCCTTTTCATAAACTTTCTTTTCTTACATCCACGTAGACCAAGAGAGGTTAGATCATGTTAAAGTGCGAACATATAAAAGATCCTGTAGCGATGGGCCATGCATAAATACTCCTAATTATATTCAAAGAATATGAAACTTTGATATAATTGTGAAGACATACTGCAAAGTTGAAATGGTTTACCTTTTTGGTTTGATAGTAATTGATGAATCAATGTGAGAAATACATACATCTTTCGTTTTCTCACATATCTGATCATTTATTCACAATAGAATAGCATAGGTTACAATGGTAATATGGAGAATCATTAACACTCATAACCAGAGATTATGCAGCACTTGAATCCGAACCACAATAGAGGGTTTACAGTTTACAGTATCCTGTCTCGCCACTTAACTATACTACCAAGGCCAAACCAATATGGGTATGCCATAATGAAACAGGACAGACATAACTAAACCAAGGCAGAAGACTTACTATCATCCATGATAGGAGGACCAAAGTCTTTTGCTAAACTAAATATCCAAACGCAAAATCCAAAGCTCTTATGGATTACAATGGTTGCAAGATATGCACAATTTGGATTTGATGAAAAGGCTTTAGAAGGTTTCAACTAAACGCAATTGGCAGGTTAGAGAAAAATTCCACAACCTTTACCAGCTTCTTCCCTGCGTGTGCAAAAATGGCAGCTCTGAAACAGTGTATGTGGATCCATCAAAGCATAATGGAAGGGAGAGTTTTTTGTTAGATATGGTAACTGGAAATGCTGTGGTAGACATCTATGCAAAATGTGAAAGTATAGACGAGGCTCATGAATTATTTGAAAGAATGACTCAAGTAAAAGTAAATGTGATCTCCGGGACTACAAAAAATTGGGAGCTTTGGAATAGGGTATAGAGAAGGAAGAATTTTTTTGTCAGACATAATAATTGGAAATGTTCTGGTAGACATGTATGCAAAATATAGAAGCATAAACAAGGCATGTGAATCGTTTCATGGAAGGCCTCAGATAGATATGGAATGATTACAGGATTTGCACAAGATGGATTGGTTGAGAAGGCTTTAGGAATTTCAATTGAATGCAATTAGCATCATTCGAATAGGAAGCTTCTCTAACTAAAATAAGAATAGGAACATCCAATGGTTGGGCATTGACGATGAACGGGAGACAACATCAAGCCTAAAAGATTTCAAATTGATAATGAAATAATGTTGCAATAATGTATACATAAATATTTATGTTCTGAATCGAATAGTTGCTGAAAAGAATGGGGTTTGTGTGAATTTAACCTGTCCCAATCAGGCCACGGAGGGAATGAAGTTTTATGGACCAATACACCTTGCCCACTGTTTTTTATTAGATAAGCACTGTTGATTGGAAACTGAATATAATGTTAGCTGGGCCTACACAAAGTCATTTATTCATTTCTTTTATAGATTAATAAAAAAAAAATCAAAGAACTTATATTCTAATTTCATCTATCCATCAAATTACAGGGTCTGTTGTCTGTGTCTGAATATAATCTGTTTTAGCATACCATGGAAACAATTGATCATAAAAAATAAAAATAAAAATCTGCTGGTGAAAATGAATAGTTCTGAATGAGCCCACCAGAGATTAAGTGAATTCAGTGCAAAACCTAGAAAATATAAGACTGCGTACCCATGGCGGGACTGTAGGAACTATTTTTATGGAGCAGGAGATTCCATGAGGTAAAAAAAACCTACAGGATTAATTAGAATATCTTCCTATAAATAAGAGCCTCGGGTTTTTACCCTGTAATTTTAAGCAGGTTCATTTTGGGTGGATCTAGAAATTTCTCCCAAAAGCTTAGAATTTTTTTTGTCACTTATCAATCATCCGAAAATTTTAGATTCCTACCAATTTTTTAATCTTTTAATTTTAATTTTATATTTATATACTCTATTGAATTGAATATGCAAAATAAAAAAATAAAAAACTCATTAGACAAGTACGTCCCAATAAAAAAATAAAATAAGATCTAATAAAAAAATAGAAAATCAGTTCAATAAAATTCCAAACATTATAAGACAAAGAAAAAAAAAATTAGTGACACTATTTTGAGGCAAAACTAATCGACATATGTCCGATGAAAACAATAATCTTCAGCATTTTAGGTAGGGATTAAAAAGCATCTTTAGCATAACTTCAAAACTGCAAAATTCCTCGTTAAGTAACACCAAACAGATTGGTTAAGTTGATGCAATATTTTAATGAATATATAGATAGAAATCTCTATGCGGATATATGAAATGTCCCTTTTTTGTTTCAATATCTTTGGGAGATACTAAAAAGATTTCATCAAACTAAATTATAATGTATTTCTAAATTTTAGTAAACGGGGTCAAATGGTAGATTTTTTGAGTTTGAATATGTACAAAATTTAGGAATATACTTTGATGTTATAATCCAAGCCAAGCTTTTTCTTGTTGTGGTGTAATCCAAGTCAAGCATTTTCTTGGGATGAGAGTGTTATATATATATATGGTGTATATGTAGTGAGTCATACATGATCTAGTTTGAGCAAGATTGAAAGCTAAAATGGGGAGAGAGCAAATGTATATGGCAGTCTATTCCTTTTGTCAGAGTAGTGTGTTTTTAAGTGGAATGATACTTGGTGCAGTATGGATAGTATCAAGACTATGGACAAGTTGGAGAAGTAATAAAATAAGTTCCTATAAATTACCACCAGGATCTAATGGATGGCCTTTGATTGGAGAGAACATCACTTTTTTTAGAGCTATTAATTCTACTCGCAATCATCCACGTCAATTTTCTATAGAACGAGAAAAAAGGTAATAATAGTATATATGATTTAACTTTTCATTTTTTAGCGATAAAAAATAATTATCTTGATATAAGAGTCTTATTAGTTTAAAATTTGTGAAAGCATGTGTAATTGAGCCTAATATTATTGTAATTTCTTCTTCAACCATTCATTTAGTTCTTATGGCTATCAATTTTGTTTTGGGTAGATCGATTACGAGTAGACTGTGTTCCTCCTCATATTACTAATTGTTTACAGTTTTAAAATTTAATTGGTTGAAAGAAGTTACCCCTAAACTAATGTACTAAAAAAATGCAGGTATGGGCCAGTGTTTAGATCTAATTTGTTTGGAAGTGCAAAAACGGTTGTATCAGTGGATGCAGAATTTAATAAATATGTGCTTCAAAATGAGGGAAGGTTATTTCAAGCCAAATACCCCTCTACTAACAATAATCTAGTAGGCAAATATGGCATGGTCACTGTCCATGGAGAACTCCAAAGGAAGCTCCATGCAACAGCTGTTAACTTATTGAGGGCTGAGAAGATGAGTTCTGATTTCATGGATGACATACAAAATGCCTTTTCCACAGCAATGGAAAAATGGGCAGATATGAGAGACATCCATCTCCAACATGAGTGTCACAAGGTGAACATTTGTCTTTATATTGAAAATAATTATTATTTTTAACACTTTGAATAATAAATATGGGTTGCATGTAGGTTATTTTAAACTTGATGGGGAAAAAATTGTTGGACTTACCTCCTTCACAAGGAATGGATGGAATTTACAAGGCTTTTAAGGATTTTGCCGGGGCTCTTGTTTGTCTCCCAATCAATATCCCAGGATTTGCTTACTCAAAAGGAATGAAGGTGAATATGCATTTTTTTTCTTTTGTTAGGATATTATACCACTAAGCTACAATCCTTCACATGTCATATTTTTAATATTTATTGTAAATTAATTACATTGAACTAACAATCAATTGATCAAAAAAATTGTTGTAATTTTCAGGCAAGAAATGTAATCGTAAGAACAATTCACGAGTGTATAAAGGAAAGGAGGGAGCATCCAGAAGTGGAGAGAAATGATCTCTTAACCAAACTTTTGAAGGATGGATCCCTTTCTGATGAAATAATTGCAGATTTCTTAGTCTTTTTCCTATTTGCAGGATTTGAAACTTCATCCACAGTCATAGCATTTTCTATATTGTTTCTCACACAAAATCGACAAGCACTCCAAGAACTCAAAGTGGGTGTACTATTACATAATAGTAATTCTAAAAATTTAATGATTGAACTTTCTTAAACTTTTGAACATTATTTCACATTACTAATAAGAATATATTTCATATCTTGTAGGATGAACATTATGCCCTATTAAAATCCAAAGGCAATGAAAAGATAACATGGGAAGACTACAAGTCAATGAAATTCACTCATTGTGTGCGTAAACGAACTTTTTCTTTTATCTTACTTTAATGCATATTCAACAAACAACTTATAACATCCTGTATTCTTCATGCAGGTAATAAAAGAAACTCTTCGTCTTGGTAATGTTGCTCCACTAGTTCCTAGAGAAGCTAAACAAGATATAAAAGTGAAAGGTAGTGTAGCAAGAGCTAAAACTGTTCATTGTTATTCTAAATTTATTATAATTTTATTTTTCATTAAATGATTTTAGAGATTAAAATTCTAAGTCAAATAATTATCATTGATTTTGTAGACTTTGTGATACCCAAAGGATGGTCAATCCTTGTTTTCTTGAATGCCACCCATCTTGATGAAAAGTACTACCCTGAAGCTCTTACATTCAACCCATGGCGTTGGCAAAATGAGGGTTATGTATGAAAGAACACTAATTCTTTTGGTTTTTTTTTTAAAAAGAGAATATATTAATTTTACTTATAGATAAAATAATAACAATAATGGCCCATATTCATCATGTAGGAGCTATCCGACAAAGCATGGTTTATGCCTTTTGGTAAAGGTGGAAGGCTTTGCCCTGGATATCATTTAGCTAGACTCGAGATTGCTCTTTTCCTCCACAACTTCATTACGAAATTCAGGTCATATTTCTTTCTTTCTTTCAAAAAATTATTTTATACTCCTCATTCCTTGACTTTGAACCAAAGAAGATTGATTAGATCCATGCATCTAATAACATCTTTAGGTTATAGTTATTCAATAAAAATCTTTAATGATCTAGAAAGATGTTAAATTAAATTTATTCATTGATAACCTTGTATCAATTTTTTTTTAAATAACATTTGTCATGGTGTTGGCAGATGGGAGAAGTTAGAAGATGATCATATAAGTTATTTTCCTGCTCCTACATTAGTGAAGGGTCTTCCCATACGTGTTTATCCAAATTCTCTCCAATCAATGGATGGCGTGATGGGATGAAACAAATTCTTACATGATTCTCCATTGTTTCTTCCAATCTTATATTCAAGTCTCTTCCTTACATGAAATGTCAATGACTACAGAAAAATGTACCGAGATGGAAAAGAAAAGTATTTATAAAACACACTATTAAAATATTAAATGTAATGTTAATGGTCATCTTAGCTTTAGTTAGTTTTTAGCAACTTTAGTTGTTTTAGTATCTTTCAATTTTATGCTTTAGTTAGCTTTAGTTAATGATTGTTTCTTTTTAGAAACATTGTCTTGTAAATTTCTTTATAAGGAGCTTTCATCTCCTTTTGTAAACATGAAATTATGAATATCAATTATCTTTTCATGGTATCAGAGCTCAAGCTCAAACCTCATTAGTTTTGGAAATCTTTTAGATGTGTTTTTTTCGCTGATTTTTTTAAGAATAAAAATCGAAGTTTTGTAAGCCAATTTTGTTGAAAATTGAAGTTTCTTTTTTGGAGATTTTGTGATTCCAATCTGCTGTTTGGCACGATCCTATCCTGTCTGGTTGTGCGGATCTACATTATTTCTAGGTGTTGTTTGTTGAAGATTGTGAGCGACCTATTCTCTTTTCATGGCAAATTGTGACGGGTTCTGGTTCGTGGCTGCTAGGCATTTCTTTTCTTGGTTGTGTTTACCTAAAACTTGTGGAGCTTTTCTCCAAATTTTTGGAAGATTTATGGGTTGCTAATTGAAGCCTGTGCTTGTGCCAGTTTGTGAAAGGGTATTTTCAGATTTACTGGGCATCTTCATCAATGGTTCTATGTTTCTGGGCGATTTAGCAAAAATTGTGTTTTCATGGAAGCTTGAAGGGTTGATTTTTTGAGCCAGTTTTGTCAAAAAATTTCTGCAAAGGGTTTTTCAAAAAAATTTCTAAAAATTTGCTAAAAGAGTTTTTGAAAAAATTTCTATAAAACTTTTGCTAAAGTTTTTTGAGGATTTTTTCTGAAAAAATCTTACTTTCTCAAAGTTTTTGAAGGTTTTTCTGAAAAATCTTATAGTTTTTGAGCCTCTTTTTAGATGATTTTTGAAAAATCATGAGTTATGCCAACTGATTGTCTAGCGTTTATGCCAACTGATCACAACTTTACCTTGTTTTTTGAGCTTTTGGAAAATGGGAGGGATGGATGCTTTGACCAATGTCATGTTGGACAGTATGCAGAGGTTCACTAGAAAGAGTTATAATACCTGGAAGCAGAGGAAACTCACAGTTTTTGAGTGTCAGTGTTTAGATTTGGTTGTTTTGCGAGAAAGGATTTGTAATAGTGAGGTGGTTATGCTTCTCCAGTTATTAGTCACTGATGATATGTTTCCAGAAGAATTTAGGTAGACTAAGTTTATGTTTGTACGATGACCATTAAGGGAGGGTATTAAAATATTAAATGTAATATTAATGGTCATCTTAGTTTTACTTAGTTTTTAGTAACTTTAGTTACGCTTTAGTTGTTTTAGTATCTTTCAGTTTTATGCTTTAGTTAGCTTTAGTTAATGATTGTTTCTTTTTAGAAACATCGTCTTGTAAATTTCTTCATAAGGAGTTTTCGTCTCCTTTTGTAAACATGCAATTATGAATATCAATTATCTTTTCACACACTAATATTTATGTATTCAAGTCTCTTCTTGCATGAAATGTCAAATTACTTAGAGTTTTGAATACTAAACTAGAACATAAATCCATATCACACAAAAGATAAGTGTGAGCACGAGTAATCCTAGAACAAAAAAAAAAGAGTGGGTGCAGGGTACTAAAATGGAGTTTTGGATAACAATATATGAGTGGATGTCACCAAATTTTAGTTTAGATAAGTAAATGTCAACTAATTCTTGTTGTGCCTCACTTGTTGGTAGCGTATGTATGTATGTATCTATATATATATATACATATACACATACATATACAAATACACACATACATATATGCACACATACACATGCATATACATAGATACATACGTACATATAGACATACACACACACACACCCATAGTATTTTAACAATGAGTTAGGTGTTGAAGGGTTACCATTTAATTTGATAGATGAGTTCTTCTTTAGATATATGAAAACAACATCTATGGTATTGGTGTACTTTGAAACCTTGACAGGTGATGCCAAGCTCGATGTAGGATAAACAACACTTCACAAAAGTAAGATAGTGTCGATGCACACTATTGAATTTAGTATGAAAGAAACAAGTTGTGAATGAAGGGAAATGATATTTAGAGTCAAAGAGTGCAACATATACGGAAATTACTAAATTGGTTTAAAGAAAAAAGAATTCAATAGTATCCTATCTGCATTGATTACAAATAAAATAGGAGTTCGGTTTGAGCTATTTAAATTGAACTAAAGAAAATAAAATGTGGATGGATCCTACAAATATTGTGTTCAACATAACCATAGACTAAGGACACCAAACACCAATTTCGTACTACTTTTTTCTGAGATTTGCAGCAAGATGGATTTGGATGAGGGCTTCTAGAGTGAATTTTTCTAAAGAATTCGTCTCAAGTCCTTGATTATGTCAACATCCCATTCAAGTGTCCAAGATGTTTTAAAGTTACTAGGTTAAAAAATGAGGAATTTCATCTAAATGGATACAATATATACAATATTAGATATAGATACAATAAATTTTCAAGATCCCATGGTTCACACTTGACTAGATTTGAGTATCATAGAAATACAAGTGAAAAAAAACCTTCAATAACCACAACACAACAAAAAAAACTTTTACCTCAAGGACCTTTAGAAATAGCAAGAACCTTGTGCCAAACCTATCCCACTCACAGGAAATTCTAGCATGTAGACTACACTGCTTTCAAGAGTTCACATCGCACCAAGCTGCAACCAATGCTCCACACAAACTCCATGCAATAGTCTCCTGCTTCCACACCTGTCCACCAACAAGCCCTCCAAATAGAACTTGCAACCCATTGCAAAGACATGTTCACAACCCTCCAAACATTACAAACCTTGGAAAAAAATTATAATGCTCATTTTTTATTGGCCATAGTATTTTCGCCCATTTTTGTAAATGACAAAAACAAAAAAAATCCCTACAAAAATAACATAGACCAATTAGGAAAAACCATTAAAATATCTAACCATTGCAAACTTAGTAGAAATATGCAAACTTTTGCTCCAAAACAATTTCCAATGCACCTTTATTGTCAATTCATTCAAATGAAAACATTAATTTCCACTTACAGATAGGGACTAATAATATTTTCATATATATGAATTTACACTAATATAATAGACTTGCGACATGGAAGAAAATTTAACTTTTGCCACTTGAAACCAACAAATTAAAACAACACATTCTTCAAAATATCAAGGGCATGGAGCCTACATCATAGACAATGGTCAATTTGACAATAGTACTAACAAATTACATGATTTAAAGAGTAATATCCAGCCAGATAATCATTTTACGTAGAAAAGAAAGCATCCCACTAAGGTTAACTACATCAAGTATCATAGGTTTATGCAAACATGATATGAATCTTCATTTTGTATATTGAAAGCATTTTCAAAGCTGATTTAACAAGTAAAATTATTCATGAAAAAAGCAAACATGATTGAGCAAGTGGCAAGAGAACATTAAGATACAAATTGCTATTACTTATTGCTATTGGTGTGTGTGAGACAAATGACATCCCATAAACCAATTTAGAATTCTAGTTAATTTAATAAGCAAGATCATCGTTCTAACCAAGAGCAAGCATAGTCTTTTTTTTTGGTTTTAAAGGTGCAATGCACCCATATTATTAGGGGTAAATGCTTTTGACCAGAGCTATGAACCGGGAACAAGAAACCACAAGAAACTACCAAACCCGCGAGCCCATTCGCTCAACGAAGGCACAAGGCCTACGAGCACTTTGGACCAGCAAGGGTTTGAACCCTGGTGGCCGTCACTGCAACCAAGCAACTTGACCACCGAACCACGCCCTTATTGGCAAGCATAGTCTTTTATTAAATCTTTCTTATTTGAACCTATTTTATAAAGCAATGAATATGCACAATTTATTTGTAGTTCACCCACTTATTTAAATCGTTGTTGTGACTAGATTAACTTCTATTTGCATTAAATTGACATAACAATCATTACTCGTCTATCAAAGCTCTTTAACTGCTCAATTTATAGCTGCTCATCAAATGGGGAAAACTTAGAACAAGAGACAATATTTAGAAATATACCTTGGACATGGGACATTTTCAGTAAGTAGAGAAAAGCATAAACTTGGTCAAAATAATTGAATAGCTTATGTAACCTCCTAGACAAGAACCAAGGCCCTCGCCAACCACCCTTCTATCTATACATCAACATAAAAGTGTTAATGTTATGAACTTATTAGTAAGAGAAAATTACAACAAAACATAATAGTAATTATTCAAATTGTTGAAGTGATCACTTGTGAATAGAAATTAAAATCTAGTTATGATAAAGGGAAGATTGTCAAGCAGATAAACCATTTTTTTTTCTTCTTTTTAAAACTCACGTAGATTGCAAAATATGCTGGCTTACCTAGTGTGTATTATTAAAATATTGCTAAAAATGGTATTCCTCATTGCATTTTTCTTGGGAGGATTGATTTTCATTTTTAAAAACTGTGAGAAAAGCAACATCGAATAGCATCTTGTCAAAATGGGAGCTTTATACTAGGTTATAGATATCTACTAAAGGATAAAGGAAGGGGATTTTTTGTCGGATGTTATCTAAGAGCTCTGTCAACATTTTTTAAGGCATATACATACGCTACATGTGCCTCTGTAAAACCCATACCTATGTTCCACCACTTGTTTTATAACCAACTTTGTCTCCTTGCAACTTAAGATCACATCCTAAAAAAACTAAATAATTATAGGCCAACAGTATAATGTGCCATGAGTAGAAATAGGTTTGGGAGGTAGGGTATGCACTGTGGTGCTTGTTGCACGTGATCAAAGTAAACAAAACAAAAATTTGTGGATTGAACGAAGCACCATGTTATGCCTAAAAATCCTTTCCTAAACATTGTTGTTGCATAGATAGAATGGTGGTTGGCAAGTGCACTTGGTTGCTGTTCAGTACGGTACAAAAGCCACTCAGGTGTTTGGGCCAAGTTTATGGTTTTCTTTTCGTACTTATTGAACCCATCTTCTATCCAAAAGGTAGTTCTAAATTTTGTCTCTTCTTCTAAGTTTGAAACATGTTTCTCGACAATTATCTCTAGATATCGGTTTAATTCTCATAATTCACTGTAGCTGTTCTTTCCTAAGTTAATAAATTCAAACTAACAAATTCAAACTTAAAACAAAAGACAAAATGTAGAATTATACCTTGACGAGGAGGCCAGAATTGATAAGTGCAGAAAAGTAAACCATAAACCTTATCCAAGCACCTGGATCACTCCCTTGTCCTCCTGGACAGTAACCGAAGTCCCTCATTGACCACTCTTCTATCTGTACAATAATTTTTTGGAAAACCAAACAAAATAAAATGACAGACTTTTTTCTCTTCTATTTTTTTCATGCCAAGAGTGTTTTCATGGAGTCTTAAAGATTTATATTTTTAATTTATTTAAAATGACTAAGACAGAAGAAAATGAGAGCCAAAGACTAAAAATATGGCTGAGTAAACTCACCTTTAGTTTGTGAGCTTCAGTCACTTCACTCAACAGGGCAAGCACCTCGTACTTAGACATGAATTTTTGAGAGACAATGAAGAATCATGCAACTATGCATACATCTAATCTTGTTTTTCAGATTTCTCAAGTGAGTGCAGGCAATTTCCAACTCCAGAGAGATGACATCGCCCAAGAAATAACAGAACCAGCCAAAAGAGGACACTACAAGTCACCTAGTCCTATGCAACTCACCAAGCAAATGCCAATTGAATATTTCATTTTGAAGCTTCAACAAGTCTAAGACTAACATATAATACTTTCATATTTTTTCCTTATGAAATGGTAATCTTCAATGAAATGCTAAATCAACTCATCTTAAAAAATTATTATAAATGAGCTGCATGGGATGAGGTGATTTGCAAAGGAATCGAATTTGAGCTCTTACCCTAAGGTTACATTGAATATCCACCAAAAGCCACTATTTAAGTCAATCAAATTTAAGCCTAAGTAATTAGATTGCAAATATTGATACAATAAAATATTGAAGTTGATGAGAATTTCCAAATTAAGAATAGAGTGCAACTGCACTGCAATGGATGAGAAATGTGAACTGTGACAGCATACTCTTGGGCATTTGCAGTTCTAAGAGGATTGTGTGCATGTTAAAATTGACCTCTTGCTCCAGGGGTGACAATTTGCAAGATTTTCAACTTACATCTTAGAATAAGAAAAAGGGCACTCTCAAGGATTGAATTTGCCTCATCCTATGGTGGATTTTAGTGCATCTCCTTTTTCTTCAAAAGAATATGCTGTGCCAAGTTATATGTATTATGTGATGTCCTTAGGAAAAAAATTGCAAAATCTATTCAAAACTTCATACCTTGGAGGAATGGATAAGCAGAAGCCCTAAAAATTAAATGTGAAGAATAAAATCATTTTTTTGGAAATCATATATAAAAACAGAACGAAAATTCAAAACAATACCCTTTGTCCAACTAAGTTAGAAATGTAATAAGTTATGATCTATGGTGCCCAACAACATCCAAATTGGAACCATACATGGTCAGCAATATGAAAATTGAGCCCACATGCACAAAAATTCTCATTTTTGGCACTTGGACATAAATGAGTGCCTATACTTTATGCATGGTTTGGACTTATAATGAACCCGTGCAAAGGAAATGAAAGGTCCCTTCACTGTCTGAGCAATCATGCAAAATCCTGAAAACCAAAAATAAAAGATATGGGCACATACACGTGTATATGCAAACTATGAAAGTGTTTCTCTTTTGGGTTGATTTGACAGGGCTACTATTTATTGTTTGATTCAATAAAGCAGTGAAGCTGAAAGGGTGTTATTTCAGGAATCTAAATTACCTTTGTTCGACTGTCATTAGAATGGGTTTTCATGCAGGAAACACGTGGAGAATTGATGTTACCATTATAATGTGGCATTGTAGATATTAAAATTCAAATTGTGCTTTGCATGAAATGGAAGAGAGTCATGGAATTTAATGGAGATATTAAGCAGAGGAATTGTTATTACCAGTGGATTGGTATCATTTTTAGTCACTGGGCGAAGTGATATTGTCCTTGTAGGCATTGAAAATAAGTCAAAATACTTTATATATATGGGGATTTCTGGTTTCATTATTTTGAATATACTATCCTCATAAACCTTGAAACCGTGAAATTTTTGGCATTTGAGTTTTCTTTGTGTGATGTGAATAAATCATTTTAGGTCTGAGCAGGGTTGAAAACCACATTGAAAGATAATAAAAGGATCGACATTTTTGTAATAGTTCAGTGAAAAATTAACACTGTTCTAATGATGCCTCAAACCTAGAAGGAAATTCAGGATAAGTTAATTTCTGTTTGTGTCCTTATGGATATCCTAGTCAAGTCGTAGGAGGGCTTGCACCCATATGGAATATGTTTTAGAATTGACCATTTCCTAGTAAGCCTTAATCCAAAACCAAGTTTGCAGCTGTCTTTGATAATCTATTACTCTGTTTAAAACTAGTACAAGGTAAAATGCCACTGAGCTGAAAAAGCCAACAATACCTTGATACCATGGTGAAACATTCTAGACAAAGGACCTTTGTTTGTATGATTTTCTCAATTACTGTAGTCTCTGAGGTACCTCACAACAAAATGGGTTGCAATAAGCTTTGTGGGAATACATCAATTCCATATCCCTTTTATGTTAAGCCCTATGGTAATTGCGGGTTTGGACTTGATTGCTACAACAATTCTACTTTGATGATTACAATGAACAAGTTTAGCTAAATGTGACCAGCATTGATCAAGAAAGTATTATTATTAATCACATCAGTCTTCTTGTCATATAAACCTACTGAACTTCACTATCCAAGGTATGCAAATCTATGCAATTTCCACCAGTAACATTATCTTGTTGTCTCATTTTAGTAAGTCAGGAAAATGTCCTTTGAAATTGTAACATGCCCATTGTTCTACCAAAAATTTTACTGTGTTTTTTGACCTCAAGTAAATAAACTATGATGCCAACACTTACCAATAAACTTTTTTCTTTTCATATATAAGAATAATATGCACATTGGAAATAAACATCATTCCAAACTTTCCCATTGCATTATAACAAGTATTACAACTTTCCAATGTATCAATTACATATCACATAATTTCTTGATAACATTTCACATTTACAATTTTCCATAGAAATGGATACATGAATACTTATATAACTTCCATGAGCTTATTGGCATTAGATATACAAATGGTCCAAGTGCCCTCCATCAAATCTTGGTCGCCTACTGATGAGGAGAAGCATCACTCAAGCACTTTTCCGCCAACCACGGACTTATTGCGGTCCCCTGCACATCTACCTAACTAGTAAGATGGCCCTCCCTTTGGTGAAGAGATTGGTTTGGTAACCTCTTAATAATAATAATGACCTTCCCTGAGCTTGGTGTTGTGTCCTCCATATCTAGATCTATCACATAGTGGCTACAACCTACACATATGACATTCTCTGCCTAGTATGTAAACCCGGGCCACAATGAACTAACAGTGTAAACAGTGGAAACTTACACTACTTTGGCCAAAGTATTCATCACCTAGAATTTAGAGTGGATGTCACATACTTCACCCACCTTCCTAGCTCGATTTGTATTGACCATTTATATCCTATGCATAGGCTATCCCCTTACGCCATGGAGTAACCTTAACCCCAAGAATAACCTATTAATAGCTCATGTTAAGAAGTGATGTCATAACATCTTGACTAAATAGGCTACACGCTTTCCCATGGATTATCCATATGGTATTCATAATGACAACATTAAATTACTCTATTCCTGAAAGTACGATCTTAACAATAAATGTCTCCATTCAAGAGTATATCTCAACAATAAATGATTCTCATCAAAAGTATAATCTCATCAATAGATGTCCTCAATCAAAAGAATAATCATATCAATAAGTCACTGATTCAAAAGTATGGTCTCAACAATAAATTGACTCCAATCAAATGATCAACTGGATCATATAAGTTAATCCCAACTTATTTGCTTCAATCAACATCAAATAAACAACCCTACAAAATAGGTTATTCCTAACCTAGGGTTTCAATCAAAAGTAAAGTAACGTTCAAGTGATCATGAACCAATCATAAAACTTCTCTTTCAAAATACCTCAAACATTCACACGTTTATTACATTTGTATATCATTTGGAGGACATTATCAACTTGCGAGGAGTTGGTACATCTACACCCATATACCTCTCACAATACGATTTTGGGTTACCCAAACATGAGTCCTCTTTTAGAATTCCATGAATAGGAATAAGAAAATAACATAATCATAAAATACATTTTGCCAACCCTATTTTTGAATAATGATATTGTAATGTCGTAAAATTGCACCCCTTACAATTTCACATACATTCTTGCATCTGCTTTAGTGTCCACTCCCCTAGCATTTTTGTAGGCTCATTTTAGCCCCTGCATCAACCTTTTTCCCCTCTTAGGATGCTCAAAACCCCTTTTTAGCAACTACCTTTGAGCATTAGCTTTGCGTCAAACCTTGAGCTTTTCCCATTCTCATCGTTTTGTAGCGTGTTGTGTCTAAACACTAGCATGCCGCGCGGACATCTACACGCCACGCTAGCGTCTTGCGGCGTTTCAACATTCAAACGACCGTTTCTGAGCATGTTTGTCATTTGTCAACAAGTTTTGTCAGTGGTAACGGCTCAAAATGCCTTTTAACTGCCTAGGAAGCTTCTTTTCTCTCTTTATATGCTATCTTTTTAATTTGTTGTGGCCTTCTGAATCTTTCTAGCTTTGGCTCTTGCCTTTTCCTCTATTTCTTTTGCTATCTTGCTTGCACAACCCTTTACAGCTTGCTACAGCAGCACTCTTACGTCTTTGCAACACTCTTTGCAACACTTTTGGCTCTTGCAGCTACTGTTCTCTCTCCTTGGTTTTCCTTAAGCCTTGCAACTAATATCTCATTTTCCTTGTGCTTGCGAGCATCTTGGGATTTCTCACATCCCCTACCTATTGCCTATACATTTTGTGATACGGGTTCTCCTCCTCGAGTGGGAATTGTTTTTATCACCTATATTTTGTGATACGGGTTCTCCTCCTCAAGTGGAGATTGTTTTTATCACTCTTGCATTCATTTCATTTCTCTCTATTCACTTCCTCTATCTATTTGGTTGTCTGTGGAGGTGGGAACACCAAAATGGGGGTTTGACTGAGGCAAACCCCTATACAAATCCAACATTTTCTCCAGATCTTACGCATGCAGGTGTTGAAGATATCTACTCGTTGGAGGCTCCACTACTTGGGTTTTTGTGAGCTTCTTCTATCTCTCATCCTCTTTAACTTTATCATTTACTTCACTTTATTTCAATACTGTTATATTTTGTTATTTTCTCACGTTCCAATATTTCTTAGAAATTAGAGTAGAAGTAGACACTTTGTTGTTTTCTGTGACATTCTCGGGTTTCTATCCGTACAAGACGCCAGCGTGCCGCTATCGTCCTCTGTCTGAAAACTTGCTAGTCTGTCTAGAAAATCTCTGTGGCTTGCTCATTTTGATTCTCGAACTCTCACGTTGTTCCTTGAGGTAGTTTATGGCAGTTCGCCCCTTGAGAATCTCTTGAGAATAAAGAGACTCATGAGTAGCAAATCCCCGTTCTCTACATTTTGGTGAACCTGATGTGAACACCCCTTTGTATTAAAAAGAAAAGAAAAAAAGGAAAAATCAAAGATTTATCCTTCCCCAAAAAAATTTTCGGGGCAGAGCAAAAATAATGTGCCAACCTTTGACCGGCTTGTTTATTTGTTATATATTATCTTTAGCTTACTATATTCAAAATGAATTTAATGTCTTCTTTTACTAGTTCAATATCTGATTTTATTCAAAGCATTAATGTTGTTCCATTTCATGCATGTGACAGTGACTTGGCTTTGCCCATGTCACTTTGTATCTTTGATCCTTCTCATGAGATTCCTCTTGCTTTGGAGGATATCTTGTTGCAAGAAGATGAAATCATTGATACCTTTCTTAACATTACTCTACCTTCTCTTCATTCCAATGCACTCTCTTCTAGAGATGATGCATTAGTGAATGATGAATCTCTTCTCTATTCCAATGTACTCTCTCTAGAGATGATGCATTAGTGAATGATGAATCTCTTCTCTATTCCAATGCACTCTCTTCTAAAGATGATGCATTAGCAAATGATGAACCTCCTTCCACATCTAATCCTCCTTGGATCAATGTTGAGAATATGTCTTCAAATAATTATTCCACTAGTTGTGATGAGTCCGTAAATATAATCTACGTCTCTGTTGCCCCTCAAAGGCCTAAGAGACCTATTATTTACCTAACTCTAGCTAATCTTTCTCCTAAAAGGATTTGTTCTATTGATGGTGTCCCATTTGATAGCTATTCTCTTGATCTTTCTATGGCTCCCTTTTATAGAGCGGTGGCCCATACTTATAATACTGGAAAGAATAAACAAAATGTTAATCAACCTACGTCTTTACCACCTTCTCAACCAAGTCTTCCTTCAGCTCCTAAACCTACAACTAAAGCACCTAGTGATTACGATTTTGATGAGCAACTTTGTGTTACTCCGGCCAAGATTTCACTATGGGACTTGCTTCAATCTGCTCTGATTTACCAAGGTATGCTTCAGGAAGCCTTGCAAAAGATCCTCTTGCCTACCTCTGCTAGGCCGACGGATGTTAATGCATTGATGGCTCATATTCGTGCAGACTCGCCGAATATCATGTTCTACCTGCAAGAACTCCCACCTCTAGAAGTGTAGAAGTAGGCGGATCCTATGATGATTATAGTTAACATTAATAATATTGGCATTAGACGTACTCTCATTGACGCTGGTTCAACACTCAACGTATGTAGCATTGATCTATTGCCTAAGATTAATATTGATTCATCTTCTCTTAATGCTTCTTTTGTTGTCATTCGTGGGTTTGATAATGTTGGGCGACAAGTTCTAGGTACAATAATGTTACCTTTGCGGCTTGGACCCATTACTATACCCATTCTAGTATATGTTATGTCAGAAAAATTACCATATAACCTTCTTTTTGGTAGATCGTGGATTCATGCTATGGGTGCAGTCCTGTCTACCTGTCATAAATCAATTAAGTTCATTTGCAATAATTGATTAGTCACAGTCAAAGCTGACCTTGATACTATGCACCTATGTGAGATGGTAGCTTCTGGTTGGGTTTCAGTTGTGCCTACTCTTATTCCTTCAGTGTCTTCCAATTTGTTGATGTTTACTCCAGTAGTACCTACTACAAAGGATACTCTTGAGGTAGATGTCCCTAAAAAAGATCCTTCTGAAGCAAGAAATCTTAAGTTTGCTCCTTCTACCTCTTCTCAAGAGAATGCATGTCTTGGTGATGATTGGGGTTCTCTAGACTTCACAAATTCCTTCATCAAAGAATATAAAGTCGACTCAATCCACTTAAACCTTTCAATAACATCATCCAAACCTGCTATCAAAGATGATTATTCTTCTGCGTTGCAGGATAATGTGAGCAATAGTTGTAATGTCCTTAATGCTGATCCTCCTCCTTCCGAGGAAGATGATTGCGCTTCTGTTAAAGAGGCTATTGTTGACAGTCATATCAAGAAGGTTGATGGTGATCTCGTAGAGGAGTATAATACCCATTGCTAGAATAATGCTCTCTATGTAGATCCTCCTCAAGATTTGCAAACATGTTATGGGCCTGGCTTTAAGCTTGTCTCTAAATACGGCTATGAGCGTAAAGGCTGTGGGCGTAATGAACAAGGCATTCAAGTCCCTATAGAATGCGTACCTTGTAAGCGTAATTTGGGGCTTAGTTGCTTGAATGAACAATCTAAACAGAAGCCATGGTCGAATGGCAACGTGATTCTCGCTCAACCTCATTCTCTCAGATTGATTCATCTACCATTATCTGATGTCTTTGCGCCTTCTTCTTGTGAGCAGTCAAGCTTTTCTCCATAAGAGAAAGGGTTGCTTCCCGCTCCTCATTCTTTATCTAAGCAAGAGCGTATTTTGTTGAGGCTTCTTAAAGTCCACTTGATTACTCTTCCTTCTCCTACACATAAGAAATTTTATAAGCATGATAAAGAAAAACATTCTTTCTGTGCATACCATCGAGTGCCTAGCCATTCCACTAGTGAATGTAAGGCCTTGAAGGATAAAATACAACTTTGTGATTCAAGTGCCATCACTCATTTATTTGTTGATGCACCTACCTCCTCTTCAAATGATAAGTGATATCGAGGTCCACCTTTATCCTATATGTTCTAAGTATCTTGCATGGTTCTCCTCCCCTGTATGTTGGGGGCAATGATAACTTGTTATGGAGATGTGTGTCCTTCTAAGGACCCCTTCTCTTCTATCTTTCAAATGAAGTGTCCCTTGAGTGGACCCCTTGCTATCTTGAAGGGTTCCTGAGGGACCCCCTTTGAAAGTTTTTATCTCAAATGAATTCAATGGCATCTAGCTTGGGGGAAGCCTGACTAGACCTATCTTTTCTGTGACTATCCTACAACGCAACTTGCAGTAGCGATAGGTTCATCTAATTAGTCTTGCTCTGCAGAACTGAGAACTTGTAGAACTCCTTTGCATCAAGCTTTCCTAACATGTTTAGTATGCAGATTAACATGTTGCTTTGCAGGTACGCCTATGAAGTTGCTTTCCAGTCCAACTCTACGGAGTCCCTTTTCATTGGGCTTCCTTCATGAGAGAGTACTTGGGGGAATGCCTTCTTTGTAGGTTCGAGGGCCTGTGAAGCGCTTGCATCCTACGAGATTTGTCCATCATTGGTCTGCGGGCCTTTGGTGTACTTTGTTCAACTTCGTAGTTTTGAGGAGCTACAAAGACCTTAATTCGAACCTCCTCAGGAGAGACTACTTGTGGAGCCATCTCTCTTGGAATTTTCATTCCTCCTCCTTGCTCTCTCTTGAGCCTTTTCGCTTCTCTTCTCTTTTCTTCTCAATTGTGTATACCGGATTGAAGATTTGCATCTTCTTCATCCTACGTATATGCTCTTTCTCTCTTTGATATTGGTTGCTTCCCTGACTTTTGGGTGTATTCTTCTCTTGAAGCGATCAATTCTTACATTCTTCTCTTCATTTTAAAATTCTTCTGTGTTATTGTTTTTAATTTGGGGACAACGCATAGTACTGAGACAACCTTCTACATTGAGGTCTCTTTCACTTTGCTGACTCAAATCTTGCTAGTTAGTTAGGTACCTGTGTGTATGTGTTTTTATGTTCTAACCCCATGATGTAGTGGCTCTCTATGTTCTAACATTGTTGTCTTGTGTAGGTTTTTTTGTCTAATGTGTTTGTTTTGTAGGTCTTTAGCATAGGTGCATGCTTCCTTGGTTCGAAGAGTTGTTTGCTTCCTCTACAGTATCCTTTTGGAATTATGATGTTATTTATGTTTAGTAGATTTCCTTTAGCATGCATATTAGCGTAGATTCATATGGCTGCGAAAGTGGGGGAAAAATGTAATGTTGTAAAATTGCACCCCTTGCAATTTCACATACATTCTTGCATTTGTTTTAGTGTCCACTCCCCTAGCATTTGTGTATGCTCATTTTAGCCCTTGCATCAACCTCTTTCCCCTTTCAAGATGCTCGGAACCCCTTTTCAGCAGCTACCTTCGTGCATCAGCTTTGCGTCAAACCTTGAGCTTTTCCTGTTCTCGTCGTTTTGTAGTGTGATGTGTCTGGACACTAGCGTGCCAAGTGGACATCTACACGCCGCACTAGCGTCTTGTGACATTTCAATGTTCAAACGACTATTTCCAAGCATGCTTGCCACTTGTCAGCAAGTTTTGTCAGTGGTAACAGCTCGGAACGTCTTGTAACTACTCGAGAAGCTTCTTTTCTCTCTTTATATGCTATCTTTTTAGTCTATTGTGGCCTTTTGAATCTTTCTAGCTTTGGCTCCTGCCTTTTCCTCCTCTATTGCTTTTGCTATCTTGCTTGGCACAACCCTTTACAACTTGCTACAACAGCACTCTCATGTCCTTGCAACACTCTTTGCAACACTTTTGGCTCTTGCAGCTACCACTCTCTCTCCTTGGCTTTCCTTAAGCCTTGCAACTAATATCTCCTTTTCCTTGTGCTTGTGAGCATCTTGGGATTTCTCACATCCCCTACCTATTGCATCTACATTTTGTGATACGAGTTATCCTCCTCAAGTGGGGATTTCTTTTATCACCTATATTTTGTGATACGGGTTCTCCTCCTCGAACAGGGATTTCTTTTACCACTTGCATTCATTTCATTTCTCTCTATTCACTTCCTCTATCTATTTGGCTGTTTGTGGAGGTGGGAACACCAAAACGGGGGTTTGACTGAGGAAAACCCCTATACAGCCCCAACATTTTCTCCAGATTTTACGCATGCAAGTGTTAAGATATCTACTAGATGGAGGCTCCACTGTTTGGGTTTTTGTGAGCTTCTTTTATCTCTCATCCTCGTTAACTTTATCATTTACTTCACTTTATTTCAATATTGTTATATTATGTTACTTTCTCACGTTCCAATATTTCTTAGCAGTCAGAGTAGAAGTAGACACTTTGTTATTTTCTACGACATTCTTGGGTTTCTGTCCGTACAAGATGCCAGCGCACCTTTGGGACTCCAACGCGCCACGTTGTCGTCCTTTGTCTGAAAACTTGCTAGTCTATCTAGAAAATCTTTGTGGCTTGCTCATTCTAATTCTAGAACTCTCCTATTGTTCCTTGAGGTGGTTTAGGGAAGTTCGCCCCTTAGGAATCTCTTGAGAATAAAGGGACTCATGAGTAGAGAATCCCCCTTCTCTATAGATATAACCATCAAGTTTATACCTTATCACTAGGGATAAGACTCACTTCCTTCTTTCAAGGAGATTAAGTAATCAATCAAGTAAAGTTTATCAATCAAGGTTTGCATAACATCGTAACCTAACAATGATGACATTTCTATCATGCCACCTTTCTCGTTGTGCTACTAACCTCATCATCCGTAAATGTTTACTTAGCATTATAAGCTAACAACTTAAATACTCGTAATCCAATATATAGAGTATGTGCATGTATCCCTATAATGGGGTTCACTAACAACTAGACTCATCAAGAAACTCTCATTCTTATCCAAAGAAGATGATAACCAAATTCATAATAGAACATCTTACTTTCCAAACAAGACAAACAAAGTCATACAATCTTTTCAAAACATATAAGGCATAATGGAGTAGAAATCAGCATGCTTGTTTTTACAAAGCTCCAAATGACCAATATGGATTCCTAGCTTAGCCTTCACAAAGTCATCTTGCAACTTCTTCAATATCCAGCCCATAGTAACGAGACTCGGACGCGGCTCGGACTTGGCAAGGGCGACTCGGCGACTCGAGACTCGGACGCGACGCAGACACGGCAATATGAAAAAAAGTTGAAAAAACCTTAGAAATTTAGAGATTTTTAAAGATTTAAAACTTGTTTGAAGCACCCTTTATTGAATACAACACAAATCAAATCAAATTTGATCACATGCACAAGTATACAACGATTACATAAGTATAAAGTACACAAATTGTAGTTGCACTGCTGAAGGAAATAGCATACTTAGATATATAAAATTAGTCAAATGTATACAAAACTCATGGAATATGAAATCCATGACATCAAATGTTCCATACAAATATGAAATATCAAAAGTAAAACAATAGCTATAAGTCAATGACTCTATGCCCTATGGCATAGTGAGCCAGCATCCTTCCTACGAAGGCGTCTAAGGGTCCTAGATGATGTTGCAGCTGCAGCCATAGTCTCTGCCTGTGTCTGACTCTCCATGCCACTCTCACCGACAGCAGCTATGTCTCCTCGTGCTCTAGCCTCCTCCTCATCCATGGCTACAACCTCGGCCTCTCTCTCTGCCTAGTCCACCCAATCAAGGTCCTCGTCACTAAAGACTGCATCTGTAGCCTCAGTGATCCACTCAACTGTGGATCAACCTCCTCTAGACTGATCGGGGTTTTGTCGTGGTCAAAAAGCTTCCTGTATCTGAGCCGAAGGTTTTAATGAACATATACCAAGTCATTCATCCTCTCCACTGTCAATCTATTGCGCTTCTTGGAGTGTATGTGCTCAAACATACTCCAATTGCGCTCACAACCAGATGAACTGCATGGCTGGCTCAATATACGAATGGCAATATTTTGCAAGATCGGTGTATCAAAACCAAACATATGCTACCACCTATCTGAGATGAGAAAAAGAAACAAAATCAATCTCATTTCAAGTTTCAAGTTCAAGTTCAACATTTAACAATAAATTATAATATAAAAAGATGAAAATTATGCCCTTAAATATATTTTTACCTGGCAGTAATGTCCTATTATCTTTGCACATTTGACATGCAAAGAAGTCTCCTTGTGCCTTAGTGAAGGCATCTATCTCCTGCACCACCTGTGTAGTAACAGCGGGCAACATCCACTCTATCGTCGTGTAGAGCCCACTAAGAATTTCTCTATCTGCACGAGATCACGACGGAAGTGGAAGGCCGGATTTAGGAAACATGCGGTTGCATGGATGGGCCTATGAAGTTGGTTTTGCCATCTCCTATCAATGATATCCCAAATGGGACGATACTTCTCCTCAACTCCACCATAGACTGATCTAATGGCCTCTTTGGCCCTATCCATGCCCTCATATATGTAGCCCATTGGGGGCTTCTCCCCATCTGCAACTCGTAGGAGCACTAGCAAGGGCTCAATAAACTGCAAAGTGCAAACATGTTTCACAAATAAGTGTGAATGAAAATAAACAAATAAAAGTAAGATATGATTAAAAATTTAAACATAATAAATAATTAAATTTTACCTTCACAATCTCGTCCATTGGTGTCCAAAACCCTTGCTCATCAAAAATGCAATCAGCCACAACAATCCCTGCAGTGCTTGTAGAAAAGGATGAGGAAGACCACTCCTCACTAGTAAACATGTGCCTTAAGGCTGCCCTTGACCGAATCAAGGATTGCATCGTGATAAAATTTGTTGCAAACCTGGTGATGCCAGGACGAGACAACTCCCTCAACCCCGTGTATTGCCTCATAAGGTTAAGCACCCATGTGTGGTTGTATACATATTTTGCATATGTTTTTTGCTGCTTCCACACATGTTTTGATCCATGGGAGCTTGCCAAGATCCTCCAACATGAGGTCAATGCAATGGGTGGCACATGGAGTCCAAAATATAGTAGGGTGCCTCTCCATCAATAATCTACCAGCAGCAACATAATTTGTTGCATTATCTGTCACCACTTGCACTACATTCTCTTCCCTCACATCAGCTATCACCTCCTCTATAGCCTCACACAGGTATGTGGCATTTTTGAATTGGGCAAGCATCAATGGACTTCATGAAGACGATGTCACCTGAAAAAATAAGCAAAACCAATTATTCAATAAATTAAAAAACATAAATCAGCCATATTAAATTATTAATCACTAAATCAAATTCAAATTTCAATGCATTGAGGGAAGTACAATTACCTCCGGAGGAAACTAGGAAATTAAGCAGCGTCCTATTTCTCCTATCGGTCCAACCATCAGTCATGATGGTGCAACCAATCATCCTCCACTGCTTGCGCTGCTCCTCTAATTGTGCTTTCACATCTGCCACCTTTTGAGTCAAAAGTGGGCCCTTTAATTCATCTTCACTAGGGGCTTTGAACCCCGCCCCACATATGGTTATGGCATCAACCATGTTTTGCCAGAAAGGTGACCTATAACATGTCATAAATAAATTTATAAGTTACATAAGTATTGTAAAATGAAAAAGTTTTAAGTTTTTAACTTTAAATTTGAATTCGATAATGAGATACATCTAGATTCTAAAATTTAAATATAAATTTTAAAACAATTAAACGAAAAAGAATTACCTGGCTACATGGAAGGGAATGGTGCAGTAGTACCAAAAGTCTACAATTGACTTTTTTGCTGCATCATGTGCGTCCTTGTTCCAACCCATGCTCTCAAGCGACGGTTGGGAACCAGGAGTAGTGCGTGGTACAAAATATGAGTCCACCCTAGATTTACGAACTCTAGGGCCAATGTTAATACTGCCACTACCACTAGCAGTAGCAACGCCACCAGCACTAGGAGTACGCATAGGCATAGCTGATGCAGAAACAAAGCACTAGCACAAGCACTAGCACTAGGATGGTATGGAGGCATGGAAGAAGCATCTCCAACAGCACCAAGTCCCTGTCCAACTCCAACACTCACCAACTCCTACTCCTGTTTCTTTTTCATTTCTTTTTGCATTTCAAAAGTTTCTAATTGCACCTGCACTTCACGAACAACCTCAGGAGGTGCTCTAGGGCAACCCACTGCATCATGGGCGGGTATGCGTGCAAGATGGTATTTTAATCTATTTATGCCTCCATGATATATTGTTTTGCAGTAGAAACATTTGGCGTCCTTTTTTCATTCCGGGAAAGATTTCAGCATGTTTCCAAGCAGGTCTTTTCTGACTGGGGTTTGAGACATTGTGAAAATAATAATATGGTTTATTTGCAAATGAATGTGGCTGCAAAAGTAGGGTTTCTAAAATTATTTAAATTGCAAGTAGGGTTTGTAAAAAATATATGCAAACTCAAAAACAATGATTTTACAAATTACAATGAATTATTTGTTAAAAAAACACAAAAAAATCAATTAAAATCGAACTTACCTCTTAGATTTGGCTTGGAATGCAATGCAAACTCCTCCCAATCACTGGTAATGAGCTCTCAATGCACCTCCTTGTTGGTATGAAGCTCCCCAAATGATATATGACCCTGGATTTGTCTTCAACAACTTGCTGGTTGCCCTCTCTTCTCCTCCTATTTTTCTTCACAACTCTCTCTTCTCCTCCTATTTTTCCAAATGAATGAAATGAGGTTGCTTTTAGGGTGAAATAGAAAATATAAGTCAAAAAAATATATAAAAAAACTTTAGTTTCTATTTTTTTTTGGCCTTTTTGGCCTTTGCTGCGTCGGTCGCGTCCAGGGGTCGAGACTCGCCTGGACACTACGCGTCCTGCCTGGATGCGTCTAGACATGGCCGCGGCCGCGTTCGCGCGCCCAGGACGCGGCCAGGGTCGCGCGGAGCGCGACTCGCCACGTCCAGGTGAGTCCTGGCGAGTCCCGGGACTATGAGATTCCAGCCTATCTCCAACCTCTATCCTCTCTTGGAAAACTCACAATACTTGCAATTACACAAACTCTCTTTCTTACTCTCTCAAAAACTCTCTCAAAACCTCTCACAAACTCTCAAAACTCAGAAAAGCAGAATAATAACATCTCAAAAAATTAGCAGCAAGAGTGCATAATGTGTCCCATATGAGGGAGAAAGCTCCTCTATTTATACACAAATGTGAGCAATTTTTGGCTAGAAACAAGATTTCAAACATGACACTTCTCAATCAAAAGGATTGACTCAGAAAGAAGAAGAAAAGGTGGTAGATTCTTAAACAATGACTCAATACAAATGCACAACCAACCACCTCCTTCAATGGACAGTAGATTATTCACTTAGAAAAGAAAGGTTAAAAACTCTACAAGTTGACTTACTTCAGCCAGCATTACTCTTGACTTATTCTTTCTTTCCATCTTTGCCTCATACATCAAAGAACAAACTTAGAACAATCTTCTAAATGCAAGCTATATTCATATTTTGGCACCACATATTATCAGGCACCCCTTTTTTGGTGTTTGTTGTTTGAAGACTAAGTCAAGCATGGTTTACACGTTATATTCCTCATTGCATTCATAGTTTTGACTAAGTATTAGTTTGCAGCTTAAAAACTTCCCTCTATTCCTACGCACCTTACCTATGTGCTGCCCATAATCTTTACACAGCAGTTTAAATTAATATGCAAAGTCATTTATAAATACGCTATCCTTCACCTGCTGCACTATATGTTATGCGTTGCCCTTTGAATATATAAATCGAATGTATACATACATATATATATGTGTGTGGTATATGTCCATTCGATTTCCTTATGCATGCAATGATACCCATGCATGGGTTATCACTTTTACACACATATGTATATATATTCATTCTTTATATATATAATCATTGATTAGTTAATACACAAAGAAGAAAAACTCAAAATAAGGATTTAAACCCGCAATTTAACCAAAGAACAATCTCGGAAACAAAGACTGAAATCATAACCAATCAAAGATGACCAAACAAACTCCCTAATTAATCCAAGACTTCAACTAAGGGTTTACTTACCAAATCCCTATCTAACTTGACTAAGTTCAACTATCCTAGATCGTGAGTGTGTGAAAGCTCAGTTAGTCTCATTAAGGGTTACCAGATCAAGCTCCTCTGTTGAGTGATACTCCCCCTTGTGTATCTGAGGCTTGAATATGTTCTTGCATCCAACTTAATACATTGCATAGGTAGTTAGATGTTCATATTAAATCCATTTGCATCATAAAATATTTGCATTGACAAAGCATTAAAATATTCACATGGTGATGCATATTCTTTCATCGAATTTCATCGATATAAAACATATTCATTCCTTTAAAAGCAATATCATCCTAATGCATATTTCAGTATTTCTTTCACATAGTAAACATATTAAAGTTACAATTTGCATTTATCATCATATTTACTCATGAAGGTGAAAGCAACTCAGTAACTATGAGATGGGGTATAACAGAAGTGTAACATTCCTACTGGTGAAAACAATGAAGATGCAAGTCTGGTAATGCCTGCTGCTACATTCTTATGAATGAGACTCTCTGGAAACATGGAGATTCTAACTTTATGCTATTCTCCCAGATGCAGTGCACAGGTTTCATTAGTTGGGTGATTTCAAGCATCACTCATAATTATCATGCAGAGTTTGGGCTGAACCTGGAGTGGGGCATTATGGGTAACTTTAAACTTTTTAGATGTGATGCCAATGCAGACTGCTTTACAGCCACAGATGTCAAAGGCAGTGTGAGGTGATGGTTATAAAGGAGATGGATTTGTTGAAGATATTGATTTCAGAACAGTCAACTTTTTGGTTATATCCCCATTTATTTTTTGTAGCTTTATATTTGATAAATGTTAAATAGAACAGCCTATGCTTGTTTGGATGAGATTTGTTGATCCGTTCCTTGTAATCTATCTCCTGGCCTCTCTTTGATTTTAAATCTTTAACAAAAGCAATAAGAAATTAATTAAAGGGTTGAAACCGTATTCTTATCAATTTCCTAGCTTTGCTTCATTATCACATCCTGAAAAATAATGCAGAGCTTTGAGGGACAAACTCTTTTTGCTAAACCTTACCTTGGATGGTTCCTTTAATTTTGGAGAAACTAAAACCAACAGCAGCACCTGTACTAGTGTGTGGCACCATATCCATGCTTCCATCATCATCATTCCAGCTTGACTTTAGGTAGGAAGTGTGAAAACTAGCAAAATCATGCAGTGTAAGGGAAACAAATGAATTAAATTTTTGCTTATTTATCTTCATTAGTCTCATATCAATGAGTTAAATAATTTTATTATTTTTTCTTATTTGTTTCATGGCTCATTTATTAGAGAAAACTTTCCTTTGATAAGAAGCTTTAGTCATTATTGATTTCAAGAAAATAATCGTGTAGGCTTGTGATAATTACTAATCTATGGCTGTTACAGATGTTTATTCAGATCTTATCAGTGAATTATGGTGCTAATTAAGTAAACTATTAAAATCTAATAAATATATTCCAATTGATGCTTGTTATACTTATGTGTTGTCCTCTACTGCCTACTGTGGAGTTCAGCACATTCATGGTGCAAATACATGTTTATGCTACTGAAAATTGGATATACATAAGATCTCGCATTCTTGCAAATGCTCCCATATCAAAAGAACATGCAACTAAGGCTTAAATAAGCGACATACATTAATGAAACACCTGCAGTATGCTGAAACAATGTCCCATATGACTATGTACAACAATTACTCATCCACTTTGCTCGGATACTGTGGATTGGTGATATTAACCTTGCAAACGTATGATTGTATCTTAACTTTAATATTTTATTAGTCAGTTATTATTTTATGTGACTCCAAGATTCATCAAAGGGGAATTTCAATGTCCCACATGAGGAGAAATATTTTTTGCAATTAAATATTATTTTCTATGCACTTGGAATATTCTTTGCAAGGTGGCATTGAGTGGGGAAGCTTAATTTGGCCAACAATAGTACTTTTTAGACACTTGGCATGAAGTGGAAGAGAATCTCACTACTTATGGTGGTGTAAGAAGCATCCATGATAGTGTAAGAGGTGTTAAAAAGTATCTTGGACTATGTATAAGAAGTGGGTAGCCCATTTTGGACATAAAGAGTTGTTATTTTGTCTTCTAGTTGGCTGTTTTTTTCCCTTAGTGAAGTTGGATGCCCAAATCTATGAGAAAAATCTTGGAGCTTCTAGAAAGATGCTTGTAACTCTTGGACACTTGCCATGAGGTATCTTTTGCATGTAGACCACTTGGCTCATGGTTTTAGTCCATGGTATTGGAAACCACTTATGGTTTCTTGTATTACTTTTGGATATATATTGGAGCTTAGAGTAGGAGGAAAGTAAGCTGCTTTTGCAGGTTGAATTAATGAAGTGCTGCAAAGAGAGAGAAGTTGTATTGATGTAACTCTATTGAAGGATTAATACAAGATTTGGATCTCTTTGGGTGTGCAATTTTTTCCCGCAAGGTTTTTTCCACATATATCTTATGTAATGGTTTGCATCTCTTGTTTGATCGTTTGATCATTTCCATTTATGATTTATCACTATTTTGTTCTTGGATTCTTTGAGTTTGTAACATACTTTCACTTGTGTTGGCGTAACAACTAACACCTCTGGAGTGAGAGTTGCTATGAACAGCCTATGCACACTACGCAATGAGTGCTCTTCAAATTAGGAGGGGAAGCTCCCTCGTTGTGCTTTGACAAAAATACTTGCAAAGGGAAATAAACTAAACTATGTCCTGTCTTTTTGTTTCAGCTGTAGAGGTACAAGGCTTTCTCGAAAAAACTATACGTTGTAGCTGAGTATTTTCTGGTTTTGCAGATCTACTAACTACAACTAAACTTAATTACTTAAATTCTATCCGGTCTCCTCAAGAAAACAGAGCATGAGGAAACGGAGCAAGGTTCGACTATCAGACGATAAACGAGTATAGATTCTCAACTTGAAGGCAAGGTGGCGCATCTATCAGCTCAATCTAGACAAGTTTATTGGTAACAACATCACACGATAAACTGAATACGGATTCTCTGCTTGAAGGCAAGGTGGCGCATCTATCATCTCAATCCGAATTAGTTTATTGTTCACGACAACACACGATAACCAAGTGCAGATTCTCTACTTGAAGGCAAGGTGGCGCAACTATCATCTCAATCTGAACAAGTTTATTAAGCACAAAACAGATTTATCTAAACTATGGAAAGAATTCACCATTACAATCGCATGAAACCCTATGTGGCATAACAATTGATCATAATAGTAAAGACGCATGAACAAATACCAAAAGAGCAATATTGAGGGCAAGGTAAGGCACAGCATATATTTCTCTCTCAAGCAAAAGTTATTTACAAATGAGCAAAAGCTCTTATTTATATACATCAAGGTGTAGGTAACCCTAAAATCACCTTGAGTCATCTACAGTCTTGCAAATGCATGCAAGATTCATTATTAAACCCTAATGAAGTAAACTATACAGTTAACTGGAAAACTACCATCAGTTAACCGATACATTTAACCTAAATGGACCATGTGCAAGCATGCACGTCCTTATTTAAAGCAAAGTTAACTGGACACTACCCTCAGTTAACTGGAAACCCTAACCCTAACTCCTGTGATGATAATTCCAAGGACAAGATAAGCATGTGTGAAATCAACAAGTGAACTCAAGACTGAAAGTCGAGTTAACTGCTGCTCATGACTCAACCCTCGAAATTAACTGCAGGTTCCAATTGGCAGATCACTCCATGTCATCTCGGTCTAACACTTCGACCAAGAACTCGTCAATCTCTCTGTCATCTGGCACTTTGATGCTGTTCAAAACAACAGTCTGTTTCTTCAGTTCTTTGTCGCCTTCTTTGACAATATGAACGCCATCTTTACAATCTTCAATTGCCTTTCTGAGATTGCCTGAAACAACTGAAATATTCTCTAACTTAGGCGCCATTGGCTCTCCTTCAAGGCTGTCACGAATCAGCTTCTCGAACTCAGCCTGTACTTTGTTCAACTCAACATACGTGCCATCTTCAAGAAGATAATGACATGGAATCTGAACAACAAAACCGCTGACCAGTGCAAGTACTCCAACCACATCATCTTTCATTGAAAATTACTTGGTAGAGATCTTCTCACATATCTCCATTTTGAGAAGATGTTGCTCTCTCCAAGTGAAAACTTTCTCTTGATCTTCATCAATCTCCAAGGCATCGTATGCAACTGACAACTGAGACACCAAAACACGATCCTTGGCCAAACTCTCTGCAACCGCAATTTCAAGCAACTGAATACCCTGACAGAGTTTATGTGCATCACTCCTCAACTGATACAAATCTGCAAGAAGACATTGACCTGCAGCAACTACACTTTCAATCCAGCTATCCAAAAGTCTGCCATGACTGACTAACTGATCCAGCTTTCGTTGTTCTGCAAGTGTATTCTGAGGAAGAACAGGCGCTCTACTCGAATTTCCATGAACAAGATCAGAAATATATTGACGAAGTTGACTATTTTCAGCCTTGAGCAAGGCCTTATCTTCTCCATCTTTTGTGATTCGCTCTTCAAGATTATTAGTGATGATCTTAAGAAGAGTCACATCTGTCTCTCGAGTGGTCCTGCCAAGATTTGCCTTAGTAAAAGTGAAATCACCAACTTCGACTTCATCTAAGCTTTTACCCTTTGGAGGAACGGCAACTTCGATAACGATCTCTGATTCTGGAGTCTTCTCAATATGCACCTGTTTCTTGATCTTCTTGTTCGACCTTCTCTGATAAGGTTCACCGAACTCAGATAAATCAAGGTTGTATGAAGGTTCACGCCTCTGTCTCCCCAAAGACCTCTCGAGCCAACAAGACTGAACAATATTCTCAATTCGAGGAGAGACTGTCCCTGATGTATCAACCTGTGGCGGTTCAGTTGTCTCCGATCCTACTTGAATTGGTGTCTCAAGCTCAAAATCTATGTCAATAGGTTGTATGTGAGGCGAACTAGGAGGTTCAATGTGAGGTTCAGCCTGAATAACTGTCTCTACTGGAATCTCAGGAACATTCTCAACTTGTTTCTGCTTCCTCTTACTAGTAGTTCTCTTCCCCGTGTTTCCACTGAGTCTAACCCCTTCAGGAGGTATCACAATAGCCTTGACTCGAGGTCTTGACCTAGAAGTAGAAGGCAACGAAGAGAAATCCTTTGGCGGCTCTGCTATAAGAACTGACTTCCGCTTCCGTTTACTCTCCAAGAACAACTTGCTAGTCTTGATAACTGATCTAGAAACCTCCTCGATAGAAGTATTCTCCTTAGCATACCAATCAGGTGAGCGAAGTGGCTGCCGAGCAACTTGATCTTTGACATATGAATTGAGAAGAACTTCTCCATCATCATCTGATAGACCATCAACATCTTCTGATAGGTAATCAGAGAGCTGACCGATAGTGAGTCTACAATAGTGACGACGACGAACCTCAAATTCATCTTCACAATTAGCCCAGAAATCTTCAAGTGCTGGCTTATAGGCAATCCCTCGCTCTAACCTATCTGCATAATGACTGAGAGGATCATAGGAACGCCTCTCAGTATGAGTCTTGAATTTGAACCTTTCTATCTCGGTTGACATAAGCTTGGCATCTGTTGCCGCATTGCATGTGAAAATTCCCAATGTGAATGGAAAATTAGCTGCAGTCTTATGACGATTGCGAAGAAAGAAATGAACATGCTGCATCTGCCTGAGAAACTCCATGAAGATGAGCTTGTCTGAAGGGTACCTCGGTAACATCAGGGGCTCTCCAACATATCCATAAACCCGGATGTATGTGAAAGTAGGGAACTGGATAAACCAATCTACCCAAGTCTCCATCGCTGATTTAGCCTCAGTAGAAATACGAATGTGCATTTCGTTGTCAAGATCTCTAACTGTCCTCATAGAAAAATGATCATTCATTGCTCGGAAGTCTTGCTCGGATTGAGAGAACTCCAACTGAGGATAATACTCATGAACACGCTGAACACCGAGAGTGCCATTAGTCTTCAGACACTTGTAGCTGCCTTGGAATGCAACCAAGTAGACCAAGTATGATATCATATGAAACTCATGATACTTGAGAAAATTAGTAATTTGCTGATGTAAACAATCACTGATCAACATAGCCCAGTCAAAATGCTCTGTGCCATCAAGAATTCTGGTAATTAGGTAAAACATCCATGAACGGAAAGTGCTAGCATCCTGTTGACCGGTAACTCGATTGAGAAAAGTTATCAAAACAGCAACTTTGTCCTTGAATTCACCACGACCAACCTTTTTAGGCATGTTAGTCTTCTGAACTTTCAGCCATTTCTGAGCCACCTTCCTCTGCGAACGTTGTTGATCACCATCCCATATCTTCTCACAGGCCTCAAGAACCATAGTAAAGTTATCTGAACGAGGAGGAATAGCAAAGCATTTCTCTATGTCCTTCGGTTTGATACTGCAAACAACCCTCCCATCAACTGATCTGATTTGTCGTGAAGATGAGTCATAATGCTTGATGCAAGCAAGAACGAACTCAAGATCGAAAGTAGTAACAGGAATGGATGCCGCTGCCAGCAATCCAGAACGCTCAAGATTTCTCAATGCATTGCTACTAACACCTCCAGACTGCTCAGATTAACCACTGGATAAACATGATTCAGGTCTGTATCTGAAGTTTTGACAAAATTATGTGCAAGAGCTGATTTGGCCTTATACTCAATGAGATTGAACTGCATTTTGAAAATGAGAACTTTTGACTGTAAAGTCGAATGTACTGGAACACTTTCTGAAAAACTGAAAATCTCTGGGCAAGGCTAAAAATAGCCTAAGACAAAAGAAATTTTCGAAATTTTTCTGAAACGTGGGTTTTGTGCAGAATCCAATTCTAAGACAACCCAAATAGCTTGATTCTCGAAAAGATGTGTTTTAGACCCACATGCAAAAAAATTCTCGGAAAAAAGCACAGAGCTTTAGAATGAAGACTACGGGGCGATTTTCTCGAAAAAATCTAAGACATGGGTTTTGCTGCAAATACTGAAGTGTACGAACCCAGATGATCAGATTCCGAATATACGTTGAATTTCTTTGACATGCGAAGAAAGTACCTAAGATGAGAAATAGAAGAAATAAGACAGAAGATAGAAAGTTTTGTTTATTCTGCTTCTAAAAAATTCGCCAATCTCTGTTGTAGAACTTGATGAAACCTGCATGCAAAGTGAAAATAAAGTCTGGAATCTTCTTCCTCTGAACAATCTGAAACCGTTGATATGAAGAACGCTGAATTCTGACACCTGTAGCACCTTTAGCTTGCTGGTTGCTCAAGAAGAAAGAATACTTCAGAGCTCAAGATGAAGAAATAATGGACGCCAATACTTGGTTAAATAGATTTTCATCAATAGAATTCGCACAAAGGCAAGAATCCTTGAAAAATGGCGCTTGGCTTGTGATTGGCCCTCATCTTAGTTAACTGAAACTCAAATATGCTAAATAAGGCGCCATGCATTAGGGTTTTCCCTTTTCAATCTTCAATTAACAAATCTTGATTGAATTCGCCATCTTCATGCTTATGCTTCAATTCTAAAAATAACGTCCCTTTCAAGACTTCAGTTGGCATTCAAGAAGTGAATGCGCCAACTTCACATGCTTTAATTCTAAAAATAACGTCCCTTTTGGAACTTCAGTGGACATTCCAAGGCAAATGCGCCATCTTCACATAATTCATGGTATTTAATTTAATCAAATATGGCGTCCCTTTTGGAACTTCAGTGGACAAAAGGTGAAGCGCCTACTTCACAAAATTTTCACAATTTCAACCAAAATTCGCCATGCATGTGAACTTAAGTTGATTTTCAAACATAAACTTCAGTTAAGTGAACATGCAAAGAAGTTAACTTAACATGCAAAGTTGTTAACTGAACATGCAAACTAGTTAACTCGACATGCAAACTAAAAGATCACTCAACATGCCAATACATGAACTGGAGATGACAACCCAGAAATCGTTTAGTTTAACTGCAGTCAGAACTCCAGTTAGGGCGCACCATTCAACTTCTTTCGAAAACTCAACTTTGACCTCTTAAGGCGAATTCCAGACTTAGTCAATTTTGATGAAAATTTAGGCTTAAACCTCTGTCGGGACCTCTGTTCATCCTTTGACCCTGGTTGACTGACTTCTCCGATTGGCTGGCTGACAGGTGCATCGCAGAGCTGAACAAAAACTAATCAAAAGGTACCTTGAGACTGCAGACCATAAAACTGACATCTGAAGGCTCAAAAAACCAAGCGCCTTTTCAAAAGTTGCGCTTTTCCTCAGACTTAGTCACATTTTGACATCTCGATCTCGTACGAAGGGAAAAATAAATCCTTCATAACTTTTGTTTTACCAATTTTCAGGACTGGATCCAAGGTTCACTGCGGAGCTGACTTTATTCTGCACGACAGCTGCAAAGGCACATTTCTCCAGAAAACATCATCTGAGGGGTGAAAAACAAGGGCGCCTTTTTCAAAAGCTGCTCTTTTCATTCCAGACTTGGCCATTTCTGGAACTGACCAAAATAACACAAAAACTCTGATTGCAAGCTGCTGAGTCATCTTCTGGTCTGACGAAGATAGGCAACGGAAAGCTGAATGTAACACGGACACATTGAATATATGAAATCATTAAAAAGAAGGCATTAAAGGCTTGAAAAGCTCAGGCGCCTTTCTGAAAAAGTGCTCTTATCTCATTTCCTTGATATTCTGACTAAGATTTGACCCTACGTTTGACCTCAAGTTCAGGCACTTCTGCAACTTAGATTCACGCACTGACGGATGCGTCGCGAAGCTTGAAAAAATGTGAGATAAACATCTTGGATGGCGTTTAGCCAAAAACCTACATTTGACACCTCAAAAAGATGGGCCCCTTTCTCAAAAGCTGCTCTTTTTCCCAGTGTTAGCCAATTCTCAATTTCCTCTTGTTTTGCACTATATCTTTCATAACTTGCACGAAACAGGTCTGTTTGATAAGCCTAATAGCTCATTGCGAAGCTGACATGATACCGGACAAATGTCTGCTGGAGGTGACAAACCCTAAAAACAGGATCTGAGCCCCTAAAAGATAGGGCGCCCTTTTCAAAATGTGCTCCCCTCTCCAGAGAGAAAATTTTGATGATTTTCGTTCAGATTTTCATTTTTCTTAAAACTCTTCAGTAACAGACTGACATGACATTGACACCAACACCATATTTAAAAACCCCAAAAACGACATTCTGACATCACTTTAACAAGATTAAGACTCAATTAAGCAAAATGCCTTAGTGAAGCAAAAATTTTGGTTTTGGGTACAACAACTTGTAAGTTATATCTTGTTTCTACACTTGCAATTTAGAATGGCCAGTCACTTGTACAGTCAGTGTACAACAGTGAAAAGTGAAAAGGAATGTAAAATGCGAAATTGCAAAGGAAACTACATAAGGAGAGACAAATGTTTACCCCAATGAAACCCAAAATGGGAAAAACTCCAGCAAAAAAGTATGCTTTATTCAAGAACATCATTATAGACAAGGCACTCTCTTGGAACATTGATGCTATCTACAACTCCTCTCAATTGTGTGAAATGCTGCAACCTACCCATCCCTGCCTATGGATGATGATTTTCTCTTCTTCTCAACAACGAAAAAAATGCATGGAATAATGCTCTATTTCAAAACCCTCGAACCGTTATGTTTGGAAATGGATGAATTAATGAGGTTGGAGATAATTTTTAGAATCCTTACCATCCAAATTCCAATCTTAAGTCTACCTTAAACAGTCCTTGGTTCTTTAGCCCATTTTGACAACTCATAAGCTTGTTCCACATGCCATTAAAGATGGAGGGCACATCTGCAGGACTGCAACTTTATTTTAATGTTTAGAACTTTAGAGAACCAAACAAATGAAGTTTTGGCTAAATTATTCTTTGTATGTAAAGTAAGTTGTCTAATCTCTCTAAATAAAAAATTAAGTTATTTTGACATCATATGGCTTATTTATGACCAAAACATGCTAGACTTATATCATTGCATTTGGGGGATCAAAGGTTTGTAGGTAAGTTAGGATTTCAAAAAGCCTCATTTAATAATTCAGACCAGTTTAATATCACAAGAGGGGGTTATAGTTTCTACTCGATATTCCTTGGTTAGCATATGGACATGGGTGAACTAATCTGAAAATACTCACCATTTTATGTCAAATGCTCATCAAATATAGGAGTCCAGGCTACTTAACAAATGCTATCTACCTCTCTCCAATGGAAATTTGAGGGGCCACAAGATTTTTGGTATCTGAACATTTCATTTTTTAAGCAGTCAACTTGGTCTCTTTCCAAGGTTTACAGGTAAAAGATAGTCCATAAATGATTCTTTCATTGTGGGGATGTCTAGAATCATGAGCAATAGCATTGGCATGCTTGGTGCAATTTCTAACAAGGGACAATGTCTGTTTGGAGGGAGTAGAAATGGAATACAGGGAAGACCTTCTATGAGCAGGTAGGAAAGGATTTATATAATTTGGTGAGGCAAAAGGTAGATAACACCCACAGTGAACAAAAAGGTGAGGGACCTTGGAGTGCACTGGCAAAGGATGTCTCAATCTATTTGGAAAGCACAATCCTATTTCAAGTGTATAATTCTAGGTCTGAATGCTTCTTCAAGGATAAAGCAATCAAAGTAAGGTGTCAAGTTCTTGACATTACCAACTCTGCTTATTGTGTGGTAGAGATGAAATGATGGGTCATGTTAGGTAAGTTGATACTTTTCAAGCAAGAATTGGCTCTGTTGCTCCAATCGGAATTCATGTGTTTCCATAAAGAGGTTGAGTCCTTGCTCTTGAGGTACAAACACAAATGATAGAATTTCATCTTCCGTAGCATTTACCTTCTTTTCCTATTGTTAAAATGCTGTAATTTGGTCCCCTAAAGTAATAAAAGAGGCATTTTTCAAGAAAAATATCATCAAACCTTTGCATATATTTTTAAAACTATAGAGTAGTTTTATAATATATCTAATATATGTCTATCAAATCTCATGCCTACGTGAGGTCATTTGTGTGTAGAACCACCAATGAACAATTAGTAGTCAAAATCCTTAATTAAGCATACAGTTCAGTAGATAATCTTCACATATGCTTGCTATACTTACCATGCTCAAATCAGTTGCATGTATGCAGTGACATGATTACTGTAGTGCTGACACCAAATTTGCATTTTCCTATACAACCTTTTTCCTTTTCAATTTTGGATATGCATTTTATATTGTTATGATGTCGTTTCATCTTACTTCCATGAGATAATCACTAATAGAATACTTGAATAATGACTTTGCATGCCTTCTCATTTGATTTTTGTGCTTGAATCTGTCTTGCATTTGTCAAACCTTACTTGTACTTGCCATGTGGAACTATTTGTTAGTATTTTCTTTTACTTGGATTTGTTCACGAAGTGAACCAATTTCAATTTTTTTCCTTCACTTGCTCTCTCTTCAAAATGTATTCTCTACTCCTTTCCCTCTTAATTTTGGCTACCATACAATCCATGGACTGATCATTCAATTTTCAAGGCTAAGATTAGGATAATGATTCTAACAATTAGCATACTTCCTTTTTTAATTTTCAGGCTTGCTTCCTTCTTGCATATGTTCCACCTTTCTACTTTGATTGCTCCTTGTATGGAACATAAAAAAAAATTGTGTTCACCGTATGCAACAGTCTTCTTTTTCATTGCTTATATGCAGGGGAATATAATCATAAATTCTTATTTTTTATGACATTGTCCAATAGTAACGCACTACTGTATTTTTTTCATGACAAATTTTGTGTCTGTCTTGTTCTTCTCTTATGCTTCATCATGTTACTTTTTTATCAATTAAATTTGCCTTTTGTAAGACAACGCTATTGCCTACATGGAATAGGAAAGCTAATGTTGTGTTGAGAAAAACGGAGCAGATAAAAATATGTATATCACCAAACAGAAAAATAAAAACAGAGATATTTGGAACACAGGCATAACAACACAGGAATTTACGTGGTTCACCAAAATTGGTTACATCCATGGGAAAGCAGGTTTCTCTATTTTATTAATTCACAGCAATACATAAAAAACAATACAGCACAGTTCAGTCTCTCTCTGAGAGATAAAAAATAATTCATATCAGATTAGACGTCCATCACACATATTTATGGAACTTGTCAATGAAAAAGGAAGGGTCAAAAAACCGTTTCTTTTTCACAAAGGGAGATGAAAAGTTTGAAGGTCAGGCATCGGAAGAAATGGAAAGTTGGATTTCACATCCGAACAATCTCCCACTTGAAGTCTGACATGCTGCAAAATAACCGTGCTTAGAGATGTCAACCACTTTCCAAGTTTATTGTCATATGTTAGTTAGGTCAGGAGAAGCTCTACGAAACTCCAGCTTCTCTTTTGAGACAAACTTAGTGAATGCATCTTCAAGGTTTAGGCTAGTATGAATCTTCTCCAATTTTAATTTACCCTATTCAAGGACACTTCAAATAAAGTGATATCAAAGCTTTATGTGTCTCGTTTGTGAAAGAAAAGCTGCAGTTTTTGCTAAGTGAATGGAACTTTTGCTATCACCATACAAAACAAAGTCTTGTTGTTTAATACCTAATTCCGATAACAGCCATTGCAACCACAACATCTCCTTAGCTCCTTTTGTGATTGCAATATATTCTGCTTCCATGGTGGAAAGAGCCACCGCCCACTGCAACCTAGAAACCCAGCTGATTGCTACCCCTGCAAATGTGAACACATAGCCAATGGTAGATCGCCTTTTATGCAAGTCACCAACCATATCTGAGTCAACGTATCCTTGTAATTGTGCATCTTCTCCTCTAAACCTCAATGCATGGTTTGAAGTGCCCTTCACATATACCAAAATCCATTTTAGAGCTTGCCAATGAATTTGTCTTGAATTACTCATAAACCTACTAACCACTCCCAATGCATGAGCAATGTCGGGTCTTGTGTAGACCATTGCATACATGAGGCTCCCAACAAAAAAGGAGTAAAGTACCCTTTCCATGTATTCTATTTTTTCTTGTCTTAGGACACATCTTAGAAGACAATTTAAAATGATTTGCTAGAGGTGTGCTTACTGCATTAGCACCCTTCATGCTAAACCTGTCCAATACCTTCTCAATATACTTTTTTTTGTGACAATTTCTATTATCTTTCCTACTTGTCTCTAATGATTGTCATTCCAAGGAATTTCTTGGTAGCACCCAAATCCTTCATTGAAAATTTGTTAGCCAATTGTTGTTTTAAATTGCTAGCTGCAGCCATACTCATTGTTGTCACTAGCATATCATCAACATATAATAACAACACAAATTCACCATTTTCCAAGGTTTTATAATACACACAAGGGTCAGATTCACATCTAGTGAAAGTTTTCCTAACCATAAATGAATAAAATTTTAAATATCATTGCCTTAGAGTTTGTTTCAACCCCATACGAACTTTAGTTTAGTTTACAAACCAAATCCTCTTTACCTTCTTACTCAAAACCTTTAGGTTGCTACATGTATAACTCTTCTTGCAAATCACCATGTAGAAAGGCTATCTTGGCGTTGAGTTGCTCCAATTCAAGATCATAAACAACTGCTAAACCCATCACTGTTGATTGAAGTCATTTTTACAATTGGTGAAAAAAAAAGTTGTGAAATCAATACCCTTCTATTGATCATATTCTTTAAATATCAATTTGGTCCCATATCTCTTCTTCCCACCATTTTCTTCCTTCATCCTATATACCCATCTATTTTTCAATGCATTCTTGTTATCTGGAAATGACACTAAATCTCATGTGCGATTTTCTATCAAAGATCCTGTCTCATTCCTCATGGCTTGCATCCATTGTTTGCTATCTTTATCTTCACATGCTTTTGTTGCAAGGTGTTTCCCTTGGTCTCCTCGGCATGGGCCAGCGCGGCGCTTGGGCTTCGTGACATGGTTTAACCGCCTCCTGTGGATCTTGGATCTTATATAAATCTAGTGGTTGTATTAGGCATTAACAAGTTGATCTTTTGGTGCAATGGCAGCCGCCTTTGCAACAATTGGTATCAAAGCCGAGGGCATACGTTTGAACCCCTTGTTTGCGTTGGGGGGTGGATTGTTGCAAGGTGCCACCCTTGGTCTCCTAGGCATGGGCCAGCACAGCGTTTGGGCTTCATGACATGGTTTAATTGCCTCTTGTGGATCTTGGATCTTGTATAAATCCAACGGTTGCATCAGGCATTAATAGGTCAATCTTTCGGTGCAACGGCAGCCGCCTTTGCAATAGCTTTTTCAAATGCAATAGGTTCAGCTTCATTGGATAGCAGCAAACTTTGAATGAAATCTACCCATCCCAAACTTAGAAGAAAATTCTTCTTGTATAAGATCTCAAGAGCTTTCTTACTCATGTGACTAAGCCTTTTATGCCAAAGCTTTGTTTCATTGTCTGCAGCGTCCATTGCAGCTCCAACTTTTGGTTGACCCTCTAGCACATACAAAGTACCAAATTTGTTTCCACTCGCAATCACAAAAACTCTTTTTCTCACTTTCCACACACTTGACTCAAAAGTAATACTACATCCTTGAGCATCCAACTACCCAACTGAAATCATATTTCTTTTGAGTTGAGGGATATGTCTAACAACCTTTAGTAGCTGGCTGATACCATTTTTTAATTTTGATAAAACATTTCCCTTGCCAATGATATCACAAGGCTCATTATCACCAAAGTAAGCTTTGCCAAAGTTGTCAACTTGTTAATTTTTAAAATACACCCCGCAAATGAAATGATGCTCGAGTCAAGTACCCAAACATCTATAGTAACTTTTCTTGTAGATAAAACAAGAGCATTGACATCTTCCTCATAAGTTATATTAGCCTCACTTTCTTTTGATTGGTTTTCAACCTTCTTGTTTTTTAGTAACTAACGATTTTTCTTCATGTGGCCTTCCTTACCACAATACCAACAACTGACTTTTCTTCTAGACTTTGATCTTCCCAATCGATTATCCTTCCCACATTCCTGTGTTCTCCCTCTGATGCTGGTTATCAAAGCATCTCCCGATGAGGTGCCTTGGTTTTCCCTTCTCATGTCCTCACTAAGAAGAATCCCAACAACATCATCAAATTTTAGCATGCTTCCCTTCTTACCGATAATCAAGTTGCTAATAGCCATAACAACTCCTTCCCATCTATCAGGAAGAGAACACAATAACAAAATAGTTTTGATCTCAACATCTCAGTTGATTCTTGATGAAATTAATTGACTGATCAATGTGTTGACTTCATTCAAATGATTTGAACCAATACTGCCTTCATTTTTAAATTGTACAATTTTTTCATCAAAAATACCTTGTTTGATGCAGAGGCCATCTCATACATGTTTGATAAACAATCCCATAATCCTTTTGCTGTTTTTTCTGTTCCAATATTAAACAAGACATTGCTGGATAATGAGAAAATAATTGTAGCCACTGCCTTCTGATCCAATTTGTCCTAGTCTTACCTAACATTCCAGTTGGTTTTTTCAATTTTCCTTCCACTATGATTGAAAAGTCTTTTTGGCTCAACAGAGCTTTGAGCTGCAACTTCCACGTCTTGAAATTTTGTCCAAAGAATTTCTCAATTCTCCGTATGTCTGCCTCTTCCATTTCTCCTTCTATGCAAGAGGCTCTCCAGATTCTCTTAGACTTTGATGCCAATTGTTGAGAAAAACAAAGTAGATAAAAAATATGCATATCATCAAACAACAAAATAAAAATAGAGATATTTAGAACACAAACATAACGACACAAAAAACTACGTGGTTCACCAAAATTGGCTACATCCATGGGAAAGAAGGTTTCTCTATTTTATTAATTTGCAGCAATACATAAAAAATTGTACAGCACAATTCAGTCTCTCTCTAAGAGATAAAAAAAAAATCATATCAGACAAGATGTTCATCAAAACATATTTATGGAACTCATTGATGAAAAATGGAGTCAAAAATCCTTTTCTCTTCGCAAAGGTGAAGAGTTTGAAGGTGAGGCGTCTGAAGAAATTGGAAGCCATAGTTCACATCCAAACACCTTGTTGCTCACAAAAGCATTTTCACAAAGCTAAACATTATAGTACTTCACAATTAGCTATCTTTCCTCTTGTATACCTATTATGGATCCCAACTGGTGGCAATTTTATCCATGTGAATATCATAAACATTCACATGCATTTGATGGTAAGCAACAATTAAGTATGAGGATTGCATGTATAGAACTATATAAGATATTGGTAGATAGTGAGCCAAGTTTCCATTAAGATACATGTTTAATATATTTAAATATTTTGACTTCATTATTTCATTTATCATGCATTTTGCCAGTGCAAAGCCCATTTAAGTGTTGTATTATGTATTTAGAATTTCCTCTATTACCTTTTCCTAAATTTGTAGAAAAGTAGGAAGAGATTGATTCCCACATGAGACTTTTCTATTTTGCCAAGATGGGTGGGTAGATGCTACCAATATAAATTTACTGTCCGACAGAATGATGTAGAAATGTAAATATGGACAAACAAGTTCAGTATTTGTTCTAGGAAAATACTGTGGCTGCTAAAGTTGATCACAGAAACAATCATGGTTCCTAGGGGTCCTCTAGTTGGGCTTTCAATTTTCTACCTCTACAACATAAAATCTAGATCATCCATTCAAACTTGTGATGTTTGTTTTTTCAACTCTACTTATGGACAGTACTGTTCAATCACTTGTATTCCTGCAAATTATTGAGAATCCTTCATTGCAAATCTGTATAAAATTTACATTTTAGTTATAGCTAATCATACTTTCTATGCAAAACGGCCCCAAGAACACCATTTATACAAGGCTCAACCATGACTGCCTCTGTGGTCTTGATCTTCCCTTCAATCTTCATTCATTATTTCAAATACTCATCAACATAGGCAATTTCATTGGGAGTAATGGTAGCGGTTAAGATAACATTATCTACATAAGTAACATGAATAGTTTCATTGGGAATAATGAAACAATTATGATAACATGACAAATTAAAAAAAGATACACAGGCGTTCAAAGAGCTCTCCAGCTTTTTACCTCTGTATAAATGTTTCTTGAGCAATCAATATAATGATGCCTCTATATATTTCTCTAATTTTGCATAACGCTTGCACAAACATCCCATTTTAATCTAGTTAACTTTCTGAAATGTTTGTCAATGCAAGTAAGATTATCATTGCATTAGAAAAATGGTAGCTGTTAGGTTAGCATCTGAAATAAAGTTTACATCATTTAAATACCAAACTTATTTTCCTTTAACGGATGCTTCTTGACCTATTATGTGATTGGTATAATTGATTCTCCAACAAAATAGAATGAACCCAATTGCAGCAACTTAATGGTGTAGTTTCTAACCTGCCAAACAAGAATGGCAATATCATATTGAGGATCATTGAAAGAGGAAACTCAATTTATAGCAGCCACAATAGCTACTCTCACTGAAATCTAAATGCAACAAGTTATACTTGTTTGGTTGTGAAGCTCGATCCCTGTAGCTTCCAGCCATCACATTTTTTTTCTGTTTTGGATGTGAAGAGGGAAGGACTTTTGGACACTTCCCTTTCCTTTGACAAGTCTTATAAAAATTGTTGATAGACACTTAATGTTGATATGAATTTCTTTTGTATCTGTTGGAGATACTGGTTTGTGTAATACAGTGAGATGTAATGTAGTAATTAATCAATAAAACAGAGAAACCTGCTTTCCCATTGATGTAGCCAAATTGGTGAACCAGGTAATTTAATGTTTCTTTGTGCAATTTGTGTTTCCTGTTTATCTATTGCAGGTGTTATTTGTTTTATATCTGCTATGTTTGCTTAACAATTGGTATCAAATCCACTTACATAGAAGGAAAAATGGAGGAGATAGAAAAGTGGAGAATCAAGAAATTCTCAGGACAAAATTTCAGGATGTGGAAGTTACAGCTTGAAGATCTGTTAATCCAAAAGGACCTTTCAATCAGGCTCGAAGGAAAATCGAAACAACCAATTGGATGAAGATTGGGACAAACTGGATCGGAAGGTGGCAACCACGATTACTCTCTATGTATCTAGCAATGTTTTGTTTAATGTCTCAATGAAAAAGACAATGAAATGATTATGGGAGCATTTATTAGACATGTATGAGATGGCCTCTGCATCAAATAAGGTATTTCTAATGAAGAAATTGTACAATTTGAAAAAGAAAGGTGGTGGTAACATCATAAATCATTTGAATGAGTTCAATACCTTGATCAGTCAATTAATTTCAGTCAATATTAAATTGGGTGATGAGATCAATGCTATCTTATTGCTATGTTCTTTACCTGATAGCTAGGAAGGAGTTGTTATCGCTGTTAGCAACTTGGTATCTAGTAAGAAGGGAAGCATGCTAAAATTCGATGTTGTTGTGGGGATTCTTCTCAATGAGGACATGAGCAGGAAAAACCAAGTTACCTCAACGGGAGATGCTTTGGTAATGTTGATGTGGGTTTTGTGACACACCAAACATCAGAATAAAATGCCCAAAGACACCCTATCCTCTCTTGAAAAACCACTGCGTATGCTAAGATTGCAAGAAGATCATACGGCGATTCCAAGGTTCCTTATGTCCGGTCCTGATGAATGGATAAGCTCAATGGTCGTTGTGATACATTGGTAACACAAAGGGACTTACGCTAGGTTCGTTCAATTCACAATGAAGGTTTAGGAAATGAAGCTTTGTTGTTCAGGTCTTGGATCAAATAAATTGAAAAAGGAGATAAGGGTTGAGAAGTTCTAATCTACTTCCTAAGAATGCAAGAGATGGTATTGACTTGGTGAAACCAATAACCATGCTTTGCTTCACCACGCTCAACGACAACTACACAAAGTGGGTGCAATCTTCAAGGGAGTGTGCTTATAATTTTCACGTCATGAATAACTACCATCAAATTGAACAATATTTATCCAAACAAAAGTTAGGCATCCACAAAGTAAGCTCAGGCTAACTTTATGCATTGAACGAAAAATCATTCGTTCAAAGAAAGTATGAGCAGAAGATTCACCATAAATCAATACTTATCAGATCTTGGATTCTTCTAAAATACGTGAAATAAAATCTAAACTATGATGAGGGATAAGAACCATGCAAACTCCAAAATAAAGTAGTCACCATCAATTAGAACAATGTATTACTTATTACTTTGGCAGTCATATGCAACAATTTACTTGTCTCAACATGTTTTGCAACATGCTCCCATGCTTTACAAATGAGGGGTGAGCTCAATTTATAGGCTCCTCAATTACAATTCAATGGCCAAGATTTATTTAGGATCAACGGCCGAGATTACAAAATAAAACCCTAATTAGGGCTTGTCATAACTAACTCCTTCTCAACCAATGAGAAAATTATATTTGAGGACACTTGTCCTTTTGCCAAATATGAACCCACAATAAAAAAGAAAGTTGTTGAATCTAGACGTGCTGACTTGGAACGATTTGATTGGTCGAGGCGCCACTTCAACAGGTTGGATGTCCACCTTGGTCACTTTGTTCATTTTTCCATATTCTTGCCTTAGAATATCCTTCCTTGTCGATGACTTTGTCCTTTGTGCTTGTTTCTTCCTAGCTTTGATCTTGGATCTCCTTTTGAGACTTTGATTTCTTCTTCTCACCTGTATTGGAAGTCTCGCCTTGGAGCACATGTTTAGACTTGAAGTTATTAAGGTTTTCTTTCTTGATTGCTTCAAAATTCCCACAAGCGCCTTGAGTTGGATTGGTGTTATTCCTTTGGATTTCCTCTCTAAATTATCCAATTTGTGTCAAGAAATTATCTAAGTGCGAAAATTTGTTTGGAACACTCTTCCTATCACCATCTGATTCTGATTGAGAGTTTGTCTTTAATTCTTCAGGGGATGAAATCCTTCAAGAAGTTGCCCTGGTTGCTTCAATAGGTCTGGGATTGTAGATGAAATCCCCCCAAGATGTCTGAATATTCTTTCAAGTGCCTTGAATTTGAAGAAGAATGCCTCTGTGCTTTCGCCACAATGGAGGAAATTGGCATTTTCTTTGTGAAGTATTTCCCATACTAAGCCAAATTTTGGCTATTCAAGCTCATTTTGTAACACCTTCACGCAGACTATTCAACATCTAGCCAAGATTTTGGCCATCTCAATGCTCGAATGAACTTTGCCTGTGGACTTGCCTTCAATTCTGAATCCGGCTTGTGCCATGTAGGACAAATTCCATCCTTGGACAAGGATTTTATTCACTTCCTCTTTACTTTTCCTTTTTATTCCTCTTGTTTTCCTTCCAACACTTAGTCAATTTTTTGAATTTTTTCTCCTCTTGGCTAGGCGGACTTTCCTGAACCTCATGCCATGCCTTCCTTGGCTTGGGCGGACTTTCCTTCCAACTTGCCATTTCCTCTTCAAGTGTTGGATCACGTTGAATTGTTCTAAGTTAGTGTCTACAACTTTCTTCTATTTAGACAACAGTTGTGATTCTAGATAAAATTCCTTGAAAACTTCTCTCACTTGATTCTTTCTAACTCCACCTCCTATGTTCTTCGAAGTAGACATTGCGATTGTACGAAGCTCGAAGTTAGAAAATGTTCACAAATTGCAAAGAAGGTGATTTTATGGCTGGAGAATATTTAAATAAATTAATTAAAAATTCTAGAACTCAATTGCGAAGGCTGGTTGGAGAATAAATTCTAATAAAATGAAATTTTATCAACAACCTTTATCGTTTTTAAGAACATTCAGAGAATTTTTAAATAATTTACTATAATTTTAGAGCTGAAAATTGAAGTTTTTTCATAAATCAGAGATTAAAATTCCTTTTTCCTTCTTCAAATTTGCCAGCTTTGATCCTGCAGTTGCATGAGAAATCTTGGAAATTGAAGAAAATATTCAATCTTTTGCTCAGGAATCAATTTAACTTGCAGCTTATGCAAAGAAAAATGTTGAAGGACACCTTTGGCTGAAAGAAGCTTGCTGAAAGAAAATTTGACTTGGGAATAATGAGAAAAATAACCCCTCAAATGCCTCTCTTATAATGAAAACCTTCCTTATTGACCTGGGTCGATTTTTTGCTCTGATTGGTTGTTTTGTAAAAAAACAAAAAAGCAATCTTATCCCTTGATTTTTCATGGGTGCACCATCTTGCTTGCTTGTGAAGTTTTTAATAAAAACTTAAGTTATTTTATTTTCTCTTTGTCTACAAAAATCGACCTCTAAGTGGAATTATCCACTTTATAACTAGATTTTCCTTCCTCACCAAGGTAACTCCATGCCTTAGTCAAATTTTCAATTCTCTCCTTGGAAATATGCCCTCTAACTGGAATTTTCACGATTTCAAGTGGATTTCTTACCTTGAAGAGGATATTTTGATTTTAACTAGATTTTCACCATTTTCCCTTAGCCAATTTTGGATTTTGAGTTGAATTTCCACTTTTAAACATATTCGACCAAATGGAATTTTGCCTCATCAAACTGGATTTCATTCTTGGACTTGGGCGAATAACAACTGGATTTTTTCTTTGTTATTTTAAGTGGATTTCATTTTCGATGGACAGATTTTGAATGGATTTTTCAAGAATTCAACTAAATTTTTCTCCATAGGCGCACTTTTAAGTCTTGAAAATGATTTCTCCTTGCTTTGGGTGAACTTTATAGGTTTTCTACTTTGACGCCTTCGAAACCCTAACCCTAGCACCTGCTAAAAATAGAAAAAAGAAAAAAGCAAAAAGCAAAAAGCCAAATTTCTAAAAATAGTAAATCCCCGATTGGTCCAAAAATGCCAAAAATGGAACTTCGAAAAAGCAAAAAAGCAGAATCCCTAAAAAAAATAGGAAGTGTTAGAATTGAGTGAAAGCACAGGCAATCCTCATCTACCGGGTCTTCTGAGCACTTCTATGACGTTTGAGCACAAATTCAGGCTTGAATTCTCTACTTGGCTCGGGTGACTCTTCAAAACTCTAACTTCAAACTCTTCATTGTAAAAGATTGCTGATTAGTAGTTGCGATGCCAAGGTGAAAAAAGAAAAAAACAAAGGGTCCCCATTTGCAATGGGGCGATGTGTGAAAAGGTCACAACAGGTAACCAGTAGCAAAGGGAAAACACAAGAACGAGGAAAGAATAATCATAGGAGAAAATCAAAGTACAGCAAAAGATCAAAATTCAAAGGCAAAAAAGTCAACTGTTCGTATTGTGGTAAGGAAGACCACATGAAGAAAAAATGTTGGTCACTGAAAAACAAGAAGGTTGAAGACCAATCACAAGAAAGTAAGGCTAACACAACTTATGAAAAGGATGTCGATGCTCTTGTTTTATCTACAAACGAAGTTATCATAGATGTTTGGGTGCTTGACTCAGGAGCACTATTTCATGCAACATCATGCAAAGATTATTTCAAAAGTTATCAAACCAGTAATTTTGGTAAAGTTTATCTTGGTGATGATGAGCTTTGCAGTATCATTGGCAAGTGTGATGTTTTATTAAGATTGAAAAATGACAACAAGTGGTTATTAAAGGATGTTAGACATGTCCGTCAACTCAAAAGAAATTTGATTTCAACTAGACAGTTAGATGCTCAAGGATGTAGTATTACGTTTGAGCCAAGTATGTGGAAGGTGATAAAGGGAGCATTGGTGATTGCTATAGGAAGCAAATCAAGCACATTGTCTGTGCTAGAGGGTTAGAAACAAGTGGGAGCTGCAATGGTAGTTGTCGACAGTAGAACAAGACTTTGGCATAAAAGGCTTGGTCACATGAACAAGAAAGGTGTTGAAATCTTGCATAAGAAGGATCAACTTCCAGGCTTGAAATCAATAGACTTAGAGTTATGCAAGCATTGCATTTATGGAAAACAGAAGAAGACAAGATTTTCTACCAAGGAACATGAAAAGAAGTCACGTCCATTGGAGCTAATGCATTTGGATGTCTTTGGTCCCTCAAAGGTAGCATCTATTGGCGGGTCCAATTATTGTCACTTTTTTTGATGATTGTACTAGGAAGGTTTGGGTCTACATGATGAAAAAGAAGTCTGAAATTTTTGGTATGTTTAAAACTTTCAAAGCAATTGTAAAAAATCAAACCAATAGTAAGATTAAATGATTAAAAACTGACAATGGGGATGAGTTTTATTCAAAATAATTGTGCACAGAATGACATTAAGAGAATTAACATAGTTCCTCTTACACCACAAGAGAACAGTGCAGTAGAAAGGCTAAACATAACTATTTTGGAAAGAGCACACATCATGCTCTCAAATGCTAGATTAGGAAAACAGTTTTGGCTGGAGGTTGTAAACACAACAATATACTTGATTAACAGAGGTCCATCCTCTCAGTTAGATTTTGAAGTTCCAGAAAAGTGGCTAGGAAAGATGATTTCTTATGACTACAAGTGTTTGGGTGTGAAGCCTTCGTTCATATCCCACAAGAAAAAAGAACGAAGCTTGATGTGAAGTCAAAAAGGTGTATCTTTTGGATGTAGAGATAAAAAGCATAGCTACAAGTTGTGGGATCCAATTACCGAGCAAGTCACAAGAAATAAAGATGTAATCTTCAATGAAAAGGTAATGGAAAATTTGCAAGAACAAGGCAGATTAGCCAAGGAGTATGTTCTATTACAAGACATCACAAATGGGACTGATGTGTTCAAACAAAAGAAGATTGTAAATCAACCACAGGTGCAAGTTCATCCACAGATACAACCACAAGTTCAGCCCTCAAATTTTCATGATAATGAAGAGCAATATCATCCCACTAGTACTCGTGAGGAGGGTACTCCACAGGAATTGATTCCTCAGATTTGGAGGTCCAGCAAGGAGTGCAGGCCTCTAACATAATATAATGATTTTATTCAACATTTTTTGCTCTCCAATGAAGTTGAGCTTGCTACATTTGAAGAAGCGTGTGAAGATAAAAACAACAAACAGTGGATGGAGGCTATGAGAGATGAGATGGGATCTTTGATGGTAAATCACACATGGGATTTAGTGTCTCTTCCATCTAACAGGAAAGCATTAAAAAACAGATGGGTATATAGGTTGAAGGAAGAAGGTGGGAAGAAAAGATATAGGGCCAGATTGGTGGTCAATGGTTATGATCAGAAAAAGGGCATTGATTTTACAAAAAAAAATCACCAGTTATGAAAATGACCTCTATCAGAGCAATGCTGAGTCTAGCAACTATTTATGATCTTATCTTGGAGCAGCTTGATGTTAAGACAGCCTTTCTACATGATGACTTGGAAGAAGAGTTGTACATGAAGCAGCTTGGAGGTTTTGAGAAAGAAGGTAAAAAGGATTTGGTTTGCAAATTGAATCGATGTTTATATGGGTTGAAACAAGCTCCAAGGCTATGGTACTTTAAATTGACTAACTATTGTATGTTGATGATATGCTAGTGACAAGAACTAGCATGGCTATAGTTAGTCAACTAAAGAATAATTGGCTAAGAAATTTTGAATGAAGGATTTGGATGCTGTAAAGAAAATCCTTGGAATGAAAATTATTAGAGATAGGAAGAAGGAAATAAAATTGTCATAGGAGAAATATATTGAAAAGGCATTAAGTAGGTTCAGTATGAAGGGTGCTAAGGTAGTGAGCACACCTTTAACTGATCACTTCAAATTATCTTCTGCAATGTGTCCTAAGACACGAGAAGAAAAAGAATACATGGAAAAAGTGCCTTACTCCTCTGTTGTTGGGAGCCTTATATATGCAATGGTTTGCACAAGATCCAGACATTGCTCACGAGGTTGGAGTGTTTAGTAGGTATATGAGTAATCCAAGAAAAATACATTGGCAGACAATAAAATGGATGCTGAGATATCTGAAAGAGCACATCAAATTGTGTATTGAGGTTTAGAGGAGAAGATGCACAACTACAAGGATATGTTGACCCAGACATGGTTGGTGATTTGGATAAGGTGTGATTGGTAGGGCATGTCTTCACATTTGCAGAGGCAACAATCAACTGGATTTCTAGGTTGCAGAAGGTAGTGACTCTTTCCACTATGGAAGTAGAATATGTTGCAATCATAGAAGGAGCTAAGGAAATGTTTTAGTTGCAGCACTTAAATGTTTGAATTGGGTAATAGACAACAAAACTTCATTTTGTATTGTGCTAACAAAAGTGCAATTCATTTGGCAAAAATAACATAAACACATAGAAATTTGATATCACTTTATTAGAAGTGTAATTGAACAAGGCAAGCTAAAGTTGGAGAAGATACATCCTAACTTGAATCTTGCAAATGCATTTACTAAAGTTATTTCAAAAGAGAATTTGGAGCTTTGTAAAACTTCTCTTGGTTTGGTAAAAATCTGACAAGAAGCCTTGGAAAACGGGTGACATTTCCATGTATAATTATTCATGGCATACATCAGACTTCATGTGGGAGATTGTTCAATTGTGAAGCTCGATCCTTCAACTTCCAGCCATTACATTTTTTTTCTTTTTTGGATAGACACTTCCCTTTCCTTTGACAAGTCTTATAAAAATTGTTGATGGACGCTTAGTGTTGATATGAATTTAGTTTCTATCTATTAGAGATAATGATCTGTGTAATACAGTGAGATGTATTGCTGCAATTAATCAATAAAACAGAGAAACCTTCTTTCCCTTGGATGTAGCCAAATTGGTGAAACACGTACCACATAATTCATTGTGTCTCTCTGTGCAATTTATGTTTTCTGGTGTTATTTGTTTTATATCTGCTCTGTTTGCTTTACAATACCATCCTGCAAGAACCATTTCAAATAAATAGGAAAAGCCAAATTAAAAAGGAATGAAAATGAAAATTGACATGTCTCATCAATACTTCACAATTTCAGGTGCTTGTGCAAAGCCTATGCAACAACAGTAACACATTTCTATTGGATATTGATAATCCAACAAGAAATAGGCATACTGTCTCCATACAATCCTGGGCTTACTTGTTGATCAATCCTGGACTACAGTGACTGCAAGTATACACAAAATGGATTTGTCAAAAACAAAGGTAAATGGGAACACGTCCACGACACTTTTTGTCATGTCCCTGCACCGAGGACATTTCGGGGATGTGGGGATGATCGAGGATGTTTCCTAGCCAACCCCAAAAATTCAAATTTTGGGGGGGATGTTTCCGAAACAAGGGGACGGCATAGGGATGGTGTGGAGACGGTTGGTCATCCCCAGGACGGTCAGGGATGTCTGAGACGTCCCTTGACTGTCATGGGGATGGCTGGCTGTCCTCACGTCACCCCCACCACTTTAAAAAAAAAAAAAAAAACCTTGCTTACAAAAATAAATTAATTGCTTTGTGTGGGCCCCCATGCCCCTCTAAACCCTAAAGCAATGAAATACTATCTCCTATTGTCACTTATGTTCATTTTTACATGAAAAAAAAAGTTGCAGCCAAGTTAGAAATACAAAGAGGAGGGTTTGAAGGTGCTGTTGAAAAAACCAGCATTGGTGAGGAGTGAGGCGAAGAGTGAGGTAGCAACCAACAAGAGAAGTAAAAGAGGTATGTTAATCTTCCATTTGTTCTTTTTTTTTTCAATTTTTTTCAAAGTTTCAAAGATGGAATGTATGATTTTTTGTTTTCTTCTTAATTTTCAGTTCATAAATTCCAAAACAAAATAACATGAGCAACAGTAGTTAGAGTAGTGGGCATGTTGAGAGGGAAGAAGAAAATGAAAGTGGTATGGGTGAAGTGGGACAGCCTCAAAAAAGTCCATTTGAATGCGCTTCTAAAAATCTAAAAACTTATGCAAAAGGTCCCTTTAATTCTAAAAAACCTCTTCCTCAATTGATGACAGCTGTAGACAAAGACAAAACGAAAAATTCAGGAGGTATTAGATTTTGGAGGTGTCACATTTGCCATGATCATTTTAATGGGAGCTACACAAGGGTGTATTCTCATCTATTGAGCTTTAAAGCCAAAGGGGTGAAGGTTTGTGAAGATATAGAGGACGAGAAGGTGGAGTGTTATAGATTGCATATGGAGGCAGAATCAAAGTCTTAAGGGGTTGTCAATGCCAACACAATCCGCACAATCAGCTATGCATATGCCCTCTATAGTTGGTAGTGCTAGTAGTAGTGCTAGTACTAATATTCATATTTCCACAAGAGAGAAGAGGAAGACTATTACTAGTGAGCAGCCAAATACAGTTGCAAGTTTGTTCAATGTGCATGCACGAGATGTGGTAGAGTCCTCCATTGCCAAGTTTTTCTCTGCCCATGCCATCCCATTCCATGTAGCACATTCTCGTTACTTTAAACAAATGTTCAAAGATGTAACTTTCGTTGGTTCCTCATTCACCCCTCCTAGAGAACATAAACTATGCACTACACTCCTTGACAAAGAATATTCCAAGGTGAGTTTGGTGATGGAGGACATGAGATAGTGTTGGATTAGGACGGGTTGCTCTATTGTCATGGATGGGTGGACCGATATTAGACATCAGCCACTTATCACATCACAGTCACATGTGCAACTGGCTCATATTTTCTTAGAGCTATTGATTGTTCTAGGAAGCGCAAGGATGCAAATTTTCAATTTCATATTTCGAGAGATGCCATAGAGGAGGTTGGGGCCTCCAATGTTGTGCAGGTGGTTACTAATTCAGCACGTGTGTGCAAATTAGCTAGCATGATGGTGGAGGGTACTTACGAGCACATCTTTTGGACTCCTTGTTGTGTTCATGCGTTGAACAACGCATTGAAAGACAGGGAAAATAGAATGGGTGTAACAAGTGGTGATAGAAGCTAGAGATATTCAAATGTTTATTTGCAACCATCACACATCACTTGCTCTCTTCAAGACATTTTCAAAGAACGAATTCCTCAAACCTATGGAGACAAGATATGTCAGTTATTTTATTTTGTTAGAGAGGATGCTTGAGGTGCAAGAGCCTCTACAGTGGATGATAGTTAATTCAGAGTGGAATCGATGGCCTACTTCAAACACTGTAGAAGGAAAAAGCATCAAACAAAAAGTTCTTAATGATGATTGGTGATCCAATGTGAGGTAAAAAAAATTTATTTTTATTAACTTGCTGATCATTTTATTTATAAATTTATAATTTATAATTTGATTGCTGATTTTATCAAAAAAAAAAAATTCTAACTTGTCTTTTTTCAAATTTTTGTTTGCACTTGCAGATATATTTGCTCCTTCATTTCACCAATTGTGGATGTCATTAGATATGATGATACAGGCTTTCCTAGTCTTGGAGACGCTTATGAGACATTTGACAGCATAATGCTTGGAAAAATGAAACAAGCAATTTCTAACAGGGATCCTAATTTGGGATTGTATGAACAACACATTAAGCCCATTGTAATGTGGCGGTGGAATACTATGAACACCCCGCTTCATATGGCAGCCTTTGCTCTCAATCCCAAATGGTATGCACCAATAGGTTGCCTCCTTGTGATGACGAAGATGTAAAAGAAGGGTTAACGAGGGGCCTTGGAAAGATGTATTCAATTGAGGAGTCAAGTTTACTATGCACACAATGGCTTTCTTTTACTAATCTCCATGGTCCAACATTTGGCAAACCAGAGGTGAAAATAGATAGAGCTACAATAGCTCAAATGGATCCTATTGGATGGTGGACATAGCACGGCAAAGATGCACCAGAGTTGAGGATGCTTGTTATTCGCCTCCTTTCATAGGTTGCTAATTCCTTTGTTGCAGAGAGGAATTGGTCCACATGCAACTTTATTAACTCTATCAAGAGGAATAAGTTGACCTCTAGATGTGCAGAGAAGTTGGTTGCCATGCATAGTGCTTTGCGACTCCAGGATCGTCAAACTTTGGATTATTGATAGACTCAAGCTTTACAGTGGGATGTTGATCTAGAGGATGCCACCCAGATTGATAGGGAGGACACACATGAGGGATTAGTTGGAGTCCCATTAGATGAGCTAGCCCCTCATGCTCATAGTGGCAGTGACTCAGAGTCAGACTCTAATTTTGATGCAGTGTTGGGAGATGCTGATTAGAGGCAGCCTCATACTTTCCATCACTATGTTTTAAAATTTGGCATTTGTGACTTTGTCATTTGGACATTTGTAGTGCAAACTTGTAGCCTTTGGGCATTTTGGTGTATGTAGTATTACTTTTTAGCTTTTCTCTAATTTTATATCATATGCACATTGACAATGAATTGTAGAAGCAATTAAAATTTAAATATTAATTTGTTTGACTCTCATGTGAACTCTATTGTTGTGTTTTAAGGATTCTATAATGTACATGAAAATATGATGATTACCTTATCAATGTTATCATATGAATATTTGAAACTTCTTTATATTTTTAAAATTTTCTATATTTTTATATAGCCGTCCCCTTCAAAAATGGCCTAAAAAAATTTGTCCCCGAAATGCGTCCCCCTATCCCAAAGACTTAGTGGAACATAGATCGAAAAGGTTTTTCCATAAACTTTGCCAATACCCTTTGTGCCTTGGAATAGGATATGGACATACATCAAATGGACGCCTTGGAATAGAATATGGAGATACATCAAACCCACAAAAACAAGACTTGCCAAGACTCGCCATGACTCAGCGAGTCCCGAGTCGAGTCCACTTGGCCAAGTTTTGGGGGCTTGTACTCAAACTCGGTTGAGTCCTACCGAGTCGTGGCTAGACTCACCAAGTTTGGCAGACTCGCCGAGTCTAGACGAGTCCCATTAGCAAGACTTGGTAGGCAAGGTTTGAAAAGTGCAAAAATTACATGGAATTTAAAGTTAAAACTCTTTTTTTCACTTATTGTGAATGCAAAATGATGTACACCATGAAGGTTTGTATGGTTTTGGAGGTCTTAATTTGGGCTTGGTGGCGGGGGCTCTGCCCTTCGACCTTGCTCTGTATTGCGACAAGGAGTGCGCTCAGGGTGCTGCCCCTCAACCCTGCTGGGGGTGCTGCCCCAAGACCCCCATAAGTGGCGTTTCCCCTTGACCCTGCTGGGGGCGCTGCCCCTTGACCCCGCTGGGAGCACTACCCCCAGACCCCTGCAAGGGGCATTACCATTGACCCCACTGAGGGCACTACCCCCAAACCCCTACAAGGGGTGCTACCCCTGAACCCTATTAGGGCAATTGCCCTTAAACTTGAGATTATGGCTGTTGTATCATCCAGGACCTATCTTAGACACATTCATAGGAAGGATGCAGGCTCCTTTGAGCCATAGACTTCTAATTATTGTTTTGAATCTTTTAATATTTCATATTTGTTTGGAACATTTGATGTCATGGATTTCATATTCCATGAGTTTTGTATACATTTGAGTCTTTGACTATATATTTAAGTGTGCTATTTCGTTTAGCATCTCAACCACAATTTGTGTTTATACTTATATGATTGATGTATACTTGTGTTGGTGACGAGGACCTTGATTGGGTTGATCGGTAGATAGAGAGGCTGAGGTTGTAGCCATGGCAAAGGAGGAGGCTAGAGCACAAGCAAACACATCCACAACTAATGTTGGTGAGGGTGGCATGGAGTCACAAGCAAAGACTATGGCTGCAGCTGTTACATCATCTAGGACCCACCTTAGATGCCTTCGTAGGAAGGATGTAGGCTCCTTTGAGTCGTAGACTTGCAGTTATTGTTTTGATATTTCATTTTTGTTTGGAATATTTGATGTCATAGATTTCATATTCCATGAATTTTGTATACATTTGACTATATTTATATATCTAAGTGTTTTATTTGCTTTAGCAGCTCAGCTACAATTTGTGTACTTTATACTTATGTGATCGATGTATACTTGTGTATGTGATCAAATTTGCTTCTATTTAATAATGTTATTGTGTCTTTAAGGTTTATTTAATAAAGGGTGCTTGAAACAAGTTTTAAATCCTTAAAAATCTCTAAATTCCTAGGGTTTTTTCATTTGGCCGAGTCCGGGCACCTAGTCTTGAATCCCAAGTCAAGTCACCCTAGCTGAGTCCAAGTCGAGTCCGAGTCTCATAACTATGATCAAAGCATAATTGAAGGGGGATTTTCGTCAGCTAGCATAGTTGGAAATGCTTAAGTAGACATGTATGCAAAATGTAGAAGCATAGACAAGGCAGTGAACTATTTGACGGAATGCCTCAAGGAATCCTATGGTTGAAGGTATGCACAAAATGCATTTCTTTTAAAGGATTTACAAACTTTCAAGCAAATGCAATTGGGAGGTGTAAAGCCAAATTCCACAAATTTTGCCAGGAACCTACCTGCCTGTGTCAAAATGGGAGCTTTGGAATAGAGTATGGACATCGATCAAAGCATAGAGGGGGATTTTTGTTAGATGTTATATACAAGCACTGCCAACATTTTCTAGGGCATGCACATAAGCTACATAAACTTCTGCAAATCCATACCTATGTTCCTCTGCTTATTTTATAAGCAACCTCCTCTCCTTACAACTAATGACGGCATCCTCACTGTCAAGCTTTGACGTTGAACAACCCATCATCTACGAGTGCAGCGAATGTGAATCTTCTATGAGTGATGAGAAAGTGCACAGGGCAATGTGTTGTTGTAGAAAACAATTTGCAGCATTTGAAATCTTTGGAAAATAAAAATAAAAAGCCAAAATAATCAGAGACCTGCAACGTAACGTACCATGAGCATAAACAAGTTTGGATAGTAGGTATGTATTCTGGTGCCTGCTGCACATGATCAAACTAAAAAAATACAAAAAATTGCAGATGGAACACACCTGTATAATTATGTATCATAAGACGGTTTCACCAAATTATTGTATAGGCTACGGTGAATATTTATACTCTGCTGTCTTCCCCACGTAGACCAAATAGAAATGAAATTAGAAAATGGATTTAATTTTTCGTCTGATCTGGATTGTGATTCACGCCACCCAGGTACCACCAACTACCTTAGAATGGTAGGGCCCCTCCCTCTATGCAGGGTGGTTATATTGATCACCCGGCACATGAGAATAATTAAGTGTGCATTCATAAGGACTATAGTTAGGGGGAGTCTATCTCTGGCTGTATCAACCCACTAAATTGGATCGTAACTAGTGATTAATGTTTTAAACTTCAACCAATCAAAATTGATTATAGTTTTTTATACATTATATTTAGAGTTTTTTAAAGTTAAATATATGTTTTTTAACTTTTATAATTTTGAAAATTATTTTTCTTGAATATCATTGGCTAAAATAATTTAGGCGATAAAGGCGGATTTTACGGAGTTAAACATAATATTTTTATTTTGTAATTTTTTTGATTTTTTTGGGCATTTTTTTCACCAATGTTTGCACATACAAATGCAAAAATTATGGCAAAGTTAAAATTAGAAATTGTGAATTATTCTATATAAAAACTTCGTTTAATTTAACTATTAAGCTAAGTAGCAATTGTATGTCAAAATTTTTATTTAATCCAATTTAACTATTTTAACAAAATAGTAATTGAATCTCAAAAATTCAAAATTATAATTATTCTAACATGTCAATAATCCAATACGATAACATTTACCTACTCCAACTTCCCGCTCTGCAACTTCCCACGCGTGATTTTCAAATTTTCAGTCATGTCTGCAGGTTCTGGGAGGTCTCTGCCTCCCCCCAACCTGACCCCCTGTCCGATACGGAAAAGATTCGCGGCCCGCATGTGGCACATGGGGATGCGGTGTTTGTGTCATGTGATTCCAATGCACTTCTGGGTCTCCTATTGGTGGGGACAATGGCAGTGTTAAGGGTGTTGACTCATCCAAGGATTGCTGGAAGAATGTCCTCATGGGGACTAGAAATAATGTCCTTGAGACTTTCTATCTAGAAATTGTTCAGACGGAGGAAGGAACGGAGCTTTGCCTACTTGACACGGTCATGGATGAGGTTGCCTCCTCGCTGCACCTTGCTTTGGTGGGGAGATTTTTGGCTTTTAGGTTGACTATCGATATGGTCCGTAGATGGGCTAACGCTTGGTGGAAGTTGAAGGGTAGTGTGATTGTCTCGGCTATGCCTGGTGGTTTATTCCTCTTCAAATTCTTAGCGGAGGAGGATTTGATCTATGTTCTCTTGGGTACATGGGTTTATGGTAAACATTTCTTGTCTTTGGCCAAATGGAAGCTGGGCTTCAACCCGTCTGCTAAACTCACTTGTATGGCTCTTGTTTGGGTTCGTTTATCGGGCCTCCCATTGGAATTTTGGAATGAACAGATTCTTTGGTGGATCAGTAATTCCTTTGGTAGTTTTGTGGTGGCGGATGTGGTCACTTTGGATAAATCCAAGTTAGTTTTTGCCTGTTTCTTTGTTAATGTCACCATTAACAAAGCTCTCCCTAACTTTATAACCCTCAAATCTAAGTGAGGAAAATGGACCCAGGCCCTGGTCTATGAAAATTCCACCTTATTTTGTCAAAAATGTGGCAAACAAGGCCATGTCATTGCGGACTGCAAGGTTCTAACACCAAAGGAACCCTTGTCTAAAGGGAAAAGCCCAACCAGTCCTTCTGATAAGAGGGAAAATTAGTTGGATCCCAACACCAATAATGTGGGGGAGAATATTAAATCCAATGAAATGGACGATTATCTGTTTACTAACAAACTTTATGAAATGATGAAATCCGTTGACCCTGGGGTTAAGATTAAGACTAATAGTATGGATAGGAGGAAATCCTCGGGTTCTTTGGAGGATGGGGAAATCTCCCCTCCCAAGGATTTGGGTCTGGTGTCCGATCCTTCTACCTCTGGGGTTGAAGGTAAGGCTGTCATGTCTCCATTGTCCTCTACTTGCATGGACTTTGGGAACAAGAATTTGGTTGTTGTTGTTGCCGACCAACCTCAGTGTGTGGCTACGAAGGATTTTGTTGTTACTGCCTTGCAACAGTTGGAGCCTGGGAGAGTTACCCCTATGAAGTCCAAGAAGGAGGTTGAATCCTCATGCATCTTTTCTACCCAACAAGATGGAGTGGAGGAATTTATTGGGGAAGTAACCAAATTTGTCATTCTCACTCTGAACTCCAAGTCTTGTTCCTCTAAATCTCAGGTTGATGGGGATAACTTTGAGGACTGGCAATCTCAAAAGAGGAAAACAAGAACCAAGAAAGTGGATGTGGGGACTGATAACAAAGTTGTAAGACCTTTGGAGAGACTGTCAAGGCATAAAGTGACAACCAAGGATATTGCCAACGGATGACAATCAACCCTTGATGCAACCCATCGTAATAGAAAATGAAGTTCCTTTCATGGAACATGTGGGGGCTGAATAGTCCCTAGAAACAATTTTCTCTCAGGAAATACATTGTGGATCTTAAAATTGATGTCCTTTTGTTGTAGGAAGTTAAGATGACTTACCAAACTTTCTCTTCAATGGCTAATAAAATCCGGATAGGCTCCACTTTCTTCTATAGTGAGGCAAATGGTGCCTCTAGTGGTACTGCCACTTTGTGGAATCCTGCTAAAATTGAGGGGAAGCTTTTGCATTTTCTCATAGTTACCTTGTTGTGACTCTCAAAGCTGACAATTACACATGGCACATGTTTAACATTTACGCCCCCAATACTCGGGGAGGAAGAAAGAGTATGTGGGAGGAAGTCTTATCTTTAATCTCGATTGACAAAAATTCCTTGTACATGGTGGTAGGGGACTTTAACTCCCCTCCGTTTCCTTTGGAAAAGCTTGGTGGCCTTGTGGACTACACTGACAACATGAGTGATCTGTCAGAATTCATCAGCAGGTTTGGGTTGTTCGATTTGGAGTTGCAAGGTAACCCTTTCACTTGGTCTAATAATTGGAAAAGTAACCACCTTATTCAGGTTCGTCTAGATAGGGTATTGGTCTCTGTGGGTTGGGACTTGGGGTGCAATGCTACCCTTAATGCCCTCCCTAGGATTGTTCTGACCATAGCCCAATTCTTCTCTAGTGGATAAATAAGCCTTTCTTTGGGCCTCACCCCTTTAGATTTGAAATTATGTGGATGACACATCAAGATTTCAGAAATTATATCAAAAATTAGTGGAGCTATCTGATCCAGGGGTCTGCTATGTACAAAATCTCCCAAAAACTTGATCTTATTAGAAAGGAAGTTAAAGGGTGGTCTAAAACTACCTTTGGTGACATCTTTAAGAATAAAAAGATGATTGGGGACAAGCTTGATAATGTTCAAAATCTTATGGCTAAGGGCAATCTCCTTCAACCTTTGCACGAGGAGGAGGAATGTTGGAGGAGGAAATGGAAAGATATCTTAAGCAGAGAGGAAATATATTGGAAATAAAGATCTAGGGTCCAATGGCTAAAGGAAGGTGACAAGAATTCAGCTTTTTTTCATAGAACAACTTGCAGGCATAAGAAAAAGAACACCATTAAATGCTTGTTGGATGAAGACAACTAGGAGGTCACAGAGGCTGACAAAATTGGTGAAATAGTTGAATGCTACTTTAGACAGATCTACTTGGACACTGGTAACTGCCCCGCTGTTGAAGTCAGGATAGACGTCTAAGTCACCTCCCTTCTACTATTAGTGTGGAGGACAATTTTCAACTCATAGCCCCTATTTCAGAGGAAGAAATCAAGATGGATGTGTTTGCTATGGGTGCCTATAAAGCCCCAGGGCCTAATGGTTTTCCCCTAGCTTTCTTTTAGGAATACTGGGGCATCATCAACTATGATTTAACCATGGCAGTTAGAGACTTTTTCAAAATAGGTAAACTGTTAAAAAAAATGAATAATACCTTCATAGTCTTAGTCCCTAAAATCTAAGAGCCGAAGTGTATGCCTGGCTTTAGGCCTATAAGTCTATGCAACACTATTTACAAGATCTTTTCCAAAGTCCTGGTCAACCGACTTAAGCCATTGTTGGATAAGATTATCAGTAGATGCTAAAATGGATTTGTTCCAGGTAGAAAAATCCTTAATGCTACTATTATGACTCATGAAATAATCCACTCTCTAGAGAAAATTAAGAATCAAGGTATGGCTTTCAAATTAGACATTTCTAAGGCTTATGATAGGGTCATATGAAAATTTCTTTACTCAATTCTTGCTAAATTTGGTTTCAATGATAAGGTTATTGGAATTGTCAGAGAATGTGTGGAGTCGATCCATTATTTTGTCTTGGTCAATGGGATTCCTTAGGGTTTCTTTAAAGCTAGCAAAGGCATTAGGCAAGGTGGCCCTCTATTGCCCTATCTTTTCATTATGGTTGTTGAAGTCCTTGGTAGGAATTTTCTATTTTTGCTACACTCTGGGAAAATTCAGGGAATTAGAGCTTCCTCCACCCTCCCCCCGTCAGTTTTGCAAAAAATTGTGGATAACACCTTCCTTTTTGGAAAATATTCTGTGGTTGAAGCTAGAGAATGGAAAGGCCTCCTTCATGACTATGCTAATGCCTCTGGGTAATGTATAAATTATCAAAAAAGTAGTATCTACTTCTTTAACACAAAAGTTGATCTCCAAACTAAGATATTATCTATACTAGGTTGTCAAAGTGCTACTCTTCCGAGGACTTACCTTGGTTTACCCCTCATTGTGAACGAGGTTACTCCTAATTTCTGGAATAATATTTTAGAGAGAATTCAAAAGAATCTTGCAGGTTGGAAGGGTAAGCTTCTTAGTAGTGTTGGTAAACTGCAATTACTCTCGGCCTCTCTCCAAGGGATCCCAGTCTACTTCCTCTCCCTCTTCAAAATATCGGGTTCCATGGCAAAAAAACTAGAAAGAATCTAAAGAACCTTCCTTTGGACTAGTGTTGAGGAGAAAAAAAGGTTATCTCTTGTGAATTGGGACACTGTTTGTCATCCTAAAAACCAAGGGGGTCTTGGGATTAGAAAGATAACTAATTTGAACAAAGCCATCATCACCAAAATTGGTTGGAATCTTGTGTTGGGGAAAGCTGAATGGTCCATTATAATGAGGGCCAAGTATCTAAACCGGGGGTATCTTTCCAGGGCTCTAGATTTGAATGGCCTCCCTTCTGGGTCTGTTAGCATTTAAATTCACACCTTTGGAATGCAGATTTGAAACAGACAGTTATGCACAGATAAAATACTCTTCAAATTAGGAGGGGAAGCTCCCTCTTGTTGATGATGTTTAAGAAAGTAAACTAAAAACTAAGTTTCCTATCTTTTTGATCAGCTAAGAGCACAAGGTTTATAAAACTCAAAGGGTCGTAGTTGAGATTTTCTTATTAAGAATTCCAACTACAACTAACCTAAGCTAAAGACATTTCTAACTTCTCAAGTAATACACAGAGCAAGAGAATTAGAAATGAACAAAGTTTGATTCTCTGACAAAGTGCTTCAATAAACTCTTTCCCAACATACACCTACTTACTTTCAATGTAAGTTGAAATTAAGATCATAAAAGTGTAACACAATAAATGTACTTAAATAAACTCTCCTCTCAATGTGCATCTATTGACTTTCAATGCAAGGTGAGATTTAAGATCATATAAGAAAGATCATATAAGAATAACACGATGGACAGAAACTTGAGACATTATATTGAGGAAAAAGAGTCTCAAGACTTTATTTCTCAAACTTCTAGAACAAAAGATTACACTAAACACATGCCTGGAACAAGATTTTGCAGCTAAAGAGGCTTGCAAAACTTTTTCTTACACAATAGGAACAATTACAATAACTACTTGTTGGCTAAAAGAGACTCAACAATTTGCTATCATAAACACAAATGAACAACACTGAATAACAATAGAAGGCACTTAGGCTTAGCATTTTGTTATCACTAGCATGGTTGAAAATAAATGAGCAAGGCTGCTCTTATTTATAGCCTAAGCAGAGGAGTAGGGAACCCTAAAATCTCCTTGTTTTTTACAACTAGGGCTTGCTCAACAAGCAAACTTTATTTCTAAATCTAGAAAGAAGATAACATCTAACACCTAAGAAAGCCGCTTTAAATCTCAATGACATCCGCTAAAAAGGAGGAAATTGTGTCCTAATCAGGTGCATCTATATCGTCAATAGAAAAGTTGCACTTTTCTAAGATATCCTCTCCATCTGCAATCGTTCTCAGGAAATCTTCAACCTCATTGGCCGTCTTTTCAAACTTTGTTGACATCATGGAAATTTGACCCATTCTACCACCAACTAAATTGTTTCCATCATAGTTGCAAACAACATTTTGAAACTGAGTTTGCACTTCATCAAGTCCAACATAGGAACCATCTTCAAGACTGTATCGAGAAGGAATCTCTACAACAAACTCACTTATGAAGAGAAGATCTTCAATCACCCTTTGTCTGTAGGAAATAAACTCCTCAGATATCCTCTCGTAGGTTCTAATTTTGAAGATGTGACACTCTCTCCAAGCAAGGATCTGCCTCTTGCGTTCTTTTGAAACTATTGAACCATAGGCTATGTCTAAATCTGCAATGATGATTTCATGCCTTGGTTTCACTTCAGCCATTGAATGCTCAAACCCTTGAATACCTTGACATAGCTCATGAGCATTGTCTCTCAGCTGAAACATCTGTGCTAAGATATCCTTTCCTCTGATGATGAAACTATGGATCCACTCTTGAGTTTCCTTCCCACATATTACCAACTGTCTTAACTGATGATAATCAGTTGGTGTCTCTAAAACCTAGGGCAGCAACTAAGTAGCCTGTGAAGTGCCATGGACAAGGTTAGAAATATAAAGCCTGAGTTGTTGTATTTCAGCCTTGAGGGCTACTTTGTATTCTCCATCCTTGAGGACTCTTTCTTGAAGGCTATGAGACACAACTCTAAACATAATGACATTCTCATGTCTAATATTTTTACCAAGATTAGCCTTGACCATCACGAAATCATCCATATCAACTTCATCTTTGTTCTTGTCCTCTAGGGGTGTCACAGTCTCCATGACTATCTCACCATCAAGATTCCTATCAAAGTGAAGTTGCTTCTTTTCTTTCTTCTTAGGAGGTTCTTGATAGATTGTATCAAGATCATTAAAATTAACCTGATATGAAGGTCTCCTTCTTACCCTTCCCAAGGAGCTCTCAAGCCAAGACATGGTAATATCTCTACTAACTTCCTTGGGAGGTTCAATTGCAATTTCTTCATCTTCTTCAATATCAAGGTTGATGTGAATTGGTGAAGACCCTGTCAATGGTATGGATTCATGTGTTATGGGTAGCTCCTTTATTTCCTTCTAAGGTACGGGCTCTTCAGGAGGAGCTTCTACTTCAACTGTTGATTGTTCCTGTATAACTATACTTGAGAAGTTTAATCTTCTTCTTACGTTTTTATTTGATATGCTACCCTTGACACCTTCTTGAGACTACCTTACACTTTTTCCTTTTGACTGTGCTTTGGAAGAAGAGGGAAGTGATGGTTGTGTCCTTGGTGGCCCTGCTGTTGGAATGGAGTTTTTCCTTTTGAGGACTAGGAAAAATTTTCTATACTCGAGGACTTGTTTTGTCTTGTCTTCAATTGTGAGAGATTCTTTATTGGCCCAATTGACTTGTGGAAGAGGTTTCTCTTCAATTCTCTTTTGAGCATACATCGGGAGAAGCACATCCTCATCATCATTAGATAACCCCTCAATATCTTCTGATAAGCAGTCTTTCATTTGGTGAAGAGTGAGCCTATTGTAACTACGCCTCCGCACCTCGAACTCATCTCTACAACTTGCCCAAAAATCTTCGAGAGTGGGTAAGTGATCATATTTCTTCTCTATTCGGTCAACATAGATGCCATGAGGGTCATAAGATCATCTCTCGTTGTAAGGCTTGAGACCAAGTTTACTCAATTCATCTCCCATGGTCTTAGCATCAGTTGCTGATCTGCATGTATAAATCCCAAGCCCAAGTGGAAAATTAAGGGCGACTTTCTTTTTGTTCCTCAAAACTGTGTGGACCTCACATGCCTACCTTAAGAATTCCATGAAGACTACCTCGTCTGACGAGTACCTCGACAACATGAGTGGAGTGCTGGAAAAGCCATAGACTCTGAGATAGGTGAAAGTAGCAAACTATATAAACCAATATGCCCACTCTACCATCGCTACCCTGGCAATGGATGATATACGAACATGCAACTCATTGTCCAGGTCTTGCACTGTGTGCATCAGGAAAGCCTCATTCACCCTCTTGTAATGATGTAGTGACTTTGTGAATTCCAATTGAGGGTAATAGTTATAAATATGTTGTACACTCAGAGCTCCCACGGTGTTCAATCCTCTAAATTGACCTTGGTAGGCCACTAGGTAGATTAGGTAAGAAACCATATGGAACTCATGTATCTGGAGGTATTTTGTTATATGTTGATGGAGGTTGTCACTGATCAAGGTGGCCCAATCATAGAACCTAGTCTTCTTCATGATATGGGGTATAGGATAGAACATCTAGGGTTGAAACTTGGTAGCATCTTCTTGTCCAGTTACCCTGTTGAGCAAGGTGATTATAATGGAAATCTCATCTTTGAACTCACCTTGCCCAACATTCTTAGGCAAAGTCTTATGTTTTTCCTTCATCCACCTTTGTGCAGTCTTCTTACTGTACTTGTCCTTGTGCATTTCCCACATCCTTTCACATTCACCCTTTGAGATAGTGACACTTTCAGGCCAAGGAGGAATGGAAAAGCATCTCTCGATCACATTGGGTTTCAGACTACAAATCAATCTGCCATCAATTGACTAAATCTCCCTTGTAGGTGGATTGTAATGCTTGATGCAAGTGATTACGAACTCGAGGCTATTAACTGAAATAGGAATAGACGCTGCTGCGAGGAGTCCAGAGTGTCCCAAGTTTTTGATTGTAGTGTTTCCTGCACTCTCCAAAGCATGTAGATCAAACACCGGCTTGATGTGATGCAAGTCCGTCTCAGCTATTTTGATGAAATCGTGGTAGAGAGCTGATTTGGTCTTGAAATCATTGGGAGTGTATTCCATTTCGAAAACCTTGAAGAATGACTATAAACTCGACTAGATTTAAACAAGTTTTGAGCAACTTACTATTTTTAGAATGCTAGTTTTTCGACCTCAAATGGACAAATTTTTGGAAATTTTTCTGAGATATGTGTTTTGCTCAGAATTTTGTTGCAAGACAACCTAGATTGCCCATTTTTAAAAAAAATGAATTTAGACTGAAAAACAAAAAACCCTAATTTCTTCAATTTTCATCGAAAAAAGTTGGCACCTGGGTTTTGTTCAGAATGCATTTAGAAATGGACCCAGTTGATCAAATTTGAAAAATACTGATGGTTGATCGAAAAAGCAGCCAACCCTAGAATTTGAAATTTTCTTGAAAAAAGCTATGATATGGGTTTTCTTTAGAAGATTGTTTTGAGAGGATCTAGATGATCAAAAATTGAAAACCCTAAAGATTTCACCGATATGCAAGGAAAAAGCAGCTGCTACAACTTGAGAAAATTTCTTGAAAACTCTTCAAAAGAATAAGTTGAGCAGACCTAGAAGGCTGAAAATTAAAATCTTTGATCTTCTCCTTGAAAAATTTGATCTTTTGGATTAAAAAATCATGAAAAAGCAAGGGTTTATATTGCTGGTCTGAAAATTTGATGAAGAATTTCTAAAAATTAGCAAGTTGAAGCTTTGAATCTTGGAAATAAGGACTTCAAAGTTGTTGCTCCACTCTTCTCCTTTGGACACCACCTATGATAATGATGAAAATTGCATTGAAGAGATGTATTAAATAGACTTAGGGTTTGAAATAGGTTTGCTTTCTTTTACTTTAATCCTCAAAACCCTAAAATCTTCTTGTTCAATGAACTTAGACATTCTCTTCATCTTGCAATTTTGAAACTTTTGAAAATTTGGCTAAGTCATGACAAGTTGGGCGCCCTTCTTAGCTAGGGGCACCAACTTCCTCCAGAGTTAGTAATTTTCAAACAATTTTCAACTTTTCACAATTTTGAACCCCTACTTTCACCCTGATCTTCATCTTCTAGATTGATCTGATGAATGAGCTAGATGATTCATCGCGAAGCCTGACTGATTTTGAGAAGATCACCCTATAAGTACTTCTGGCTAAAAACTTAGTTTTGACTTTCAAATTCATGGGAGCCTATTTCCTCCAGGGGCTTTGAACTTTCACAATGTTAGCCATTTTTACACGATTTTCAATTTCTTCATTTCACTTTGATCTTCTAATGAAATCTTGATTCTGGGAGCTATGTTGATCCGATTGTTTGGTTGTCTGCTTCACTGGATAGCTTGACTGAAACCGACAAGGTGATCTTAGATGCTACATTAGCGAATTCTATCATTTCAGACCTCAAAACTTTGGGCACCCTTTCTCTCTAGGGGCTCCCTTTCTCATCAAACTTAGAAACTTTTTATTTCTTCATCAAGTCCTTTTCTACAAATGATCCTTCCTGATTTGGTGATTCGAGCATCGGATTGACTAATGGTTGTGCTTGTTGTTAAGCTGAGAAGATTCTGAGAGGGGTCTCCTAGTGATCACTCTGTCAGAAAGTTGAATCTAAGGAACCAAAAGCTTGGGCGCCCCTGGCAAGTTGGGGCACCCAACTTCACCAGAGTTAGTCATTTTTTCTATATTTTCTTCTCTACTTTCAACTTTGGCTCTTGTTGGACCCTCTGTTCTACCTACTACATCTGGTGGCTACCAACTCAGATTGACGTGTTGTTGATCTCGTTGGAAAGCTCAGTCAATTAAGAAGAAGTCATGCTAGAATCTTTACTGGAAAAATCATTTGTTTGGGCCTTTAAAAGCATGGGTGCCCTTCTTCACCAGGGGCACCCATCTCTTCCATACTTAGCCATTTTCACCTGATTTCCAACCTTCAAAGTTGATCCTTCATTCTATACCTTCAGCTTTGGTTTGTATTTTCCAGAGATTGGCTAGTCAGATGCTCTGATGAAGACATCTGCTGCGAAGTTGATTGAATTCTAAAGAGATTGATCCCATCTGCAAACCCTAACTGTTGAGTTAGGCCCCTCAAAAAGCTAGGTGACCCAAGGAACCTGAGGCACTGATAGTCTCCAAACTTAGAATTTTTTTGTTACTTTCATGATTTTCACTTCATCTTTTGGTTGAAAACTCTCTGTTTAACCTCAAATTCTGGGTGACTAAATGATCTGACAACTGCACCACCAAACTCGCTGCAAAGCTGGGAGGATTCTGAACAACTATGCTTGGGATCTCAAACCCTAATTTCATCATTTGATGCCCCAAAAAGATGGGCGCCTATTTCCTCTTGGGGCACCCAAGTCAAGCAGACTTAGTCAAATTTCCACAGTTTTCACTTTCTTCCTCGTTCTCCATGCATGTTCATCACTTCACCTTCTGTTCAACGCTTGAGTGTTGAATCTGATGCCTGGCAGCTGTCTAACCTCCATTGATGACTTTGGAGCTCCTGAAATGTTTTCTGAAATTGAAAAAGTAGAATAGACCCACTAGGGAAAAACTGATCATTTTGAGATTCTGACTGCACCAGCCTAATGTGGAAGTATTTTGAGCCAATCAAAATTAGTTTGAACCCTAACATACCAAATTTCTATTTTTAGAAAAAATTTCTAGTAACTGTTTCGAAAGAAACCTAGAAAAACCTAGGAAAAGTTACTACTTTTAGAAAATTTCTAAAAATCACAGTTTTCCTAAAAAGTAGGGATGAAAAATTAAGATCTGGGTTTTGTAGATTAGGTCGCTCTAAGCAGACCCAGATCGTCAGATTTTGGAAATTTCACATTTTTACCCCTCATGCAAGACATGCAAACCCAAATTTTGACCATTTTGACAGTTTTAACAAGACTTTTACCCATTTTTTCAAAATGCTTAAGTTTAACAAAAAAAATAATTTTGGGGTACAACAGGGTCAAAAATTTGGAACAATATTCTAAAGTGCAGATCACTTATGAAGGAAGGTATTAAATGGAAAATTGGAAATGAGAGATCAATAATATTTTGGGAGGACCGTTGGATTGGGGACAAACCCCTAGCTAATAGCAATTTCAATATTTTGTGGGAGCGAGCTACGGTTTACTTTGGTACTCATATTGTTGATTATACTACCCCCAGAGCCAAATGGAAAATTCTGGAGCAGAGTTTTTTAGATAGGCCTGACCTTCTCCCTAAGGTTGTTGAGCTCCAAGATCTTTTAAATAAGGTGAGATTTCCTCTCTTTCCTAAGGAGGACAGGGTTTTTTGGATGAAAAATCACTTAGGGGTCTTCTTAGTCAAGTCTGCTTACCATCTGCTGCTAAAATTTGAAGGTGAAGAGAATTGTTGGAAGAAGGTTTGGAACTCCCAGCTCATCCCCAAAATCTATTTCTTCTGGTGGGCTTCTATTCATGGAAAAATTTTAACGATTGATAACCTTGTTAAAAGGGGTTTTCAATTTCCCAACAGGTGCACCCTCTGCAAAATGGATGAGGAGACTATCTCTCATCTTTTCATCCATTTTCAATTTGCTTCCCAAGTTTGGAAAAATGTTCTTCAAAAGCTCAATATCCAATGGGTATTCGACAGGGATATTCAACAATTTGTTATCAATTGGAGGTTCCCCTCTAAACACCCTCTAATCAGGAAACTTTGGCAACTTATTCCACCCCATATTTGTTGGTTCCTATGGAAAGAAAGGAACAACAAGATTTTCAAGGATAAAGAGAACAGTGTGGACAGTGTGCTGATAACCCTTAATAAACTCCTTTCGGACAAATTTTTTTTCTATAAGTGGAAGATCCCTAGTTTCCCCCCAATAGGTTGGGACAAAACTATTGCTAGAATTTGGAATCTTCCTAGTGACTTTCACAAGTTTGACAACTCCAAGAAGATTGCCAGAAACAACACGAAATGGAAAGCTCCTAAACCACCTTGTTGCAAGTTGAATTTTGATGGGGCAGCCAAAGCTAGGAAAGTTGTTAGGGGTGGTATCATCAAGGACCATAATGGTTGTTTGGTTGCTGCCTACTCAAGGAACCTGAAAGAACACACAAGTAATCAGGTGGAAAGTATGGCGCTCCTTTGGGGTCTCAAGTTTGCACTGCCAATCAGCGCCAAGTCCTTGGAAATTGAGGGTGACTCACAACTGATTGTGGAAGCCACGAAAGGCACAATGGTGGTTGGATGGTCAATCCAAGAGATAATTGAGGACATTCATTCTCTTCTTACTAGTTTTGAGGAGTTCACTCTTCAGCATGTCTACAGGGAAGGAAATGTGGTTGCTGACAATTTAGTAGAGGCAGGTCTTGATTAGGAGGGTCTATGGTGTTGGCAAAAGGAAGACTCTTTGCCCCCTTCAGTGTTGGCACTTTTGAGAAGTGATCTTAAATAAATTCATCATGGTTGCTAAAAGCCTCTATCATTTGGCCTTGGTGTGGTGTTTACCAACTTTTTTTAGCAATGTTGGCGGGAGCCTATATTTAAAAAACTGGTCATTGTGCGGGAAGACTGATGTGAAGGATTTTCCATGTGCCGCATACTTCCCTTGTTGGATCACCATCGAGACTCGTCATGATGATCCTAATGACTGATGGGGTCATTATTTTTTGAACCCCCTTGATTTTAGTGATAATCCCATCATCCCTGCGGATTTTGTTTGATTCTTTGGGTTGTCCAGTTTAATTATCTCTCTCATTTTTTATTATTCCTTGGACTTCTCAGAAGAGGGAGCTGCTAGGCTTGTGCTAGATATAGGAAATGACATTAATTGCCTTCTTCTTGTGATTTACAAGTTTCCTTTTGGTGATCATTTTTCTGCGACCATTTCTAATTTGGGATTTTATCGCATCTGCTCTACTATTTTCACTCGCATTTTCTTTCTGCCTTTCACTGTTCTAGTTTTTTTCTATAATCGTGCTAGTGCCATGGGTGGTGACCGGATGCGTGTTGAGCTGAATAAATGTGATGAATGGAAGACATATGGCACAGTCTGGAATATATGCAAGGAGTGTGGAATTTCCCAGTTTATGGAATGCATTTCTGGCTTTGATGAGGGCCTTTCCAAACAATTCGTCACCTCTTGGGATGCTGAAAGGGTAACTATGGGGAGCATTTCTTTTGAAGTTAACGAGGAGTTTATCGCTAAGGCCACGGGTCTTGCTATGGACAGGTGTAAATGGAAGAAAACCAACAAAGTTTCCGACCAAACCAGTCTCAACCTCTTGTTCTGGGTTGATGAGAAACATGTCAAGTTGCATGGGGGCTACGACCATGAGGTGCTTCTGGAGCCTTAAGAAAAAGTTTTCATGGTGGTGATGAAGTATTTCACTCTCGAGGGGAGATACGGTGTGTATTTTTACTACCATTTTAATTTCCTCAATCACCTCAAAAACCACCATAATATCTCCATTCCATTTTTCCTCTTACATTCTCTTGAGAATATTGTGCTTGATGTGGTTGAAACCATGAACTCGAATAGAAATTTCACCATTCTCCACCAAGGGATCATGTCCAGACTCTACCATTTCCATCTTTCCCTTTGCTCTCCTCGACCCATTACTGTTGAAGAGGCTCCGGTCTCTTCTGCTCCTCCATCTGCTAGCATTATGGACACCCCTAGCCCCAATAAGAAAAAATGTATAAAAAACCCTACTGCGAAAGCCTCTCCCTAGGACACATCCCCCACTCAGGGGCCTATGGTGAAGAAAAAGGATAAAAAACGTATAGCTCCCACCCTAAAAACTAAAGCTAAAGCCTCTAAGAAAACCAAATTTAGGCTTCAACAAATTGACTCCGACATTGAGATCACTGAGGAGACTAGTACCCCTCGCAGGTCAAGTAGATTGGTCATCAAGCAAGAAAAAGAGAAGAGTTCTACGGAGGCCTCAAAATATGACAATGGTGATGGGAGTGAGAGTAAGAGTAGGGAGGAAAAGGATGTGGAGGAGGAGGCTCTTTTAGTTTCTGCTAGTAGCTCCTCCCATGTTTCTAAAAGTCTTAAAAGGGGTCCCTTGGGTCTTGCCAGTATTATGATCAAGGAGGTCAAGTCTAGGGCTTCAAACATTGCTAAGGGAAAGGCACCCATGGAGGAAGCTTGTAGTAAACAAGATGTTGTCAGGGAGGAGGTTGACAACCTTAAATGAAAAGTGGAAAGTTTGGAGAAAAGGTTATAGGATGTTACATGTTTCATGTTGAAGATCATGCATAGGTCTGCCACCACTCTGTGTCTACTACAGAAGGACAAGCCCACAAATAATGTGGAGGAAGAAGCTGTTAGCAAGGAACTTCTCAAGTTCCTCACTGAAGATTGGGCTACCATAACTTTAATCAAGCCATGCAGTGGGAAGAAGGATTAGAGTCGTGGGGGATTTGGTTTTTTGGCTGGTGTTGGCCTCAATGACCTTCGTTTCTTTTTAATTTTACTAAAGATACTGTTATTGTTTTTATGTTTCCTTTTAACTGGTATGACCCTTGTTGTTTTGTGGTTAAGACTGCTTTAAATCATGGTTTCATAATGGACATTACTGTTAGTATTAGTATTTTTGTTGTTTTTGATGTTTTTTTTTATATGAATTGTTTAGGGTGTTGATTGGGTTTCTAGACCTTGTTGTTATTGTGATGTTAGTGTTTCTCTATTGTTGTTGGCTTGTGAGGCCTTGTACTAAAGGGACAACACCCTAGTTTTGCTGCTTTTTATATCAAAAACATGTCAATAATCTAGGTTGGGGCTTCTGGTAAAGAAATGCCTGATGTTTTGGATGATGCTCAGAAGGCTGCAACGAGCAACATGGAGGCGACGAATATTCTGAAAAAATATGTAGTGTTGTTGGTTGGGGTCCTCCTTTTTGGATGACTTTTTACTGTTGGTTAGCTGATATGGGCTGATTTATGCTTAGTGTTGTTTTCTTTTGTTTTAGTCACTTTCTTTTGTAAAAGGTTTTGGGCCCTTCAAAACCCGTATTTCACATCAAAAACATGTCAATAATCCAATTATTAAATCTATTATTTTTTAAATTAAATCTATTATATATTTGTTTCTTAGATTAAATTGAATCTCAAAAGTTCAATATCAATAATTACTTACAAATTTGACAATAAATACCACAAATCTCTAATATTTTCAATCTAACACACATTTTATCCACTATTTTTCAATTATTCTATATAAAAACTCCATTTAATTTAATTATTAAGCTAAGTAGAAATTGTATGTCAAAACTTTTATTTAATCTAATTTAACTATTTTAACCAATTAGTAATTGAATCTAAAAAATTCAAAATCATAATTATTTTAACATGTCAATAATCCAACTATTAAATCTATTTTTTTTTAATTAAATCTATTATATATTTTTTTCATAGATTAAATTGAATCTCAAAATTTCAATATCAATAATTATCTTACATATATTAGTAATTATTTTAATTATTGAGTATATAAAGTATATTAAATCTAATTGTTACATTTTCTAATTACAACTTTGACAATAAATACCACAAATCTCTACTATTTTTTAATCTAACACACATTTTATCCAACTATTTTTTAATTGTTCTATAGAAAAACTCTATTTAATTTAATTATTAAGCTAAGTAGCAATTGTATGTCAAAATTTTTGTTTAGTCTAATTTAACTATTTTAACCAAATAGTAATTGAATCTCAAAAAATTAAAATCAATCCAACTATTAAATTTAATTTTTTTAATTAAATTTATTATATATTTTTTTTCTTAGATTAAATTGGATCTCAAAAGTTCAATATCAATAATTATCTTACATCTATTAGTAATTATTTTAATTATTGGGCATATAAAGTATATTAAATCTAATTGTTCATAACATTATCTAATTACAACTTTCATTTTATCCAAATATTTTTATTCTATATAAAAACTCCATTTAATTTAACTATTTAGCTAAGTAGCAATTGTATGTAAAAACTTTTATTTAATCTAATTTAACTATTTTAACCAAATAGTAATTGAATCTCAAAAATTCAAAATCATAATTATTTTACCATGTCAATAATCCATCTACTAAATATATATATTTTTAATTAAATCTATTATATTTTTTTCTTAGATTAAATTAAATCTTAAAAGTTCAATATCAATAATTATCTTACACATATTAGTAATTATTCTAATTATTGGTTATATAATGTATATTTAATCTAATTGTTCATAACTTTATTTAATTACAACTTTGACAATAAATACCACAAATCTGTACTATTTTTTAATCCAACACACATTTTATCCAACTATTTTTTAATTATTCTATATTAAAACTCCATTTAATTTAACTATTAAGCTAAGTAACAATTGTATGTCAAAACTTTTATTTAATCTAATTTAACTATTTTAACCAAATAGTAATTGAATCTCAAAAATTCAAAATCATAATTATCTTAAAATGTCAATAATCCAACTATTAAATCTATTATATATATTTTTCTTAGATTAAATTGAATCTCAAAAGTTCAATATCAATAATTATCCAATCACAGTAGGGTGGATTGGGATTTCCTTGTACACAAAAACAAGAGATTAAATCTTGACTCAATAAAAAATTAGAACCATTGAAAATTGATAGGTTGTTGCGACGCAAGAATATAAGATGTTTCATGGAGGGTGTACATCACATTCTCTAACATGCATAACTATTTCTAAAATGGAGTATACATGTTATACGAACCATTTTTTTAATATCACAAAAGTATCTCGAACCTGAGCAGAGTAGCTTTTTAAGCTTTATAGCTACAATTTGTTTAATGGGAATGATAGAGAAAAAATGGTGAAATCTTCTAGCTTTCTCTATTTAGAGGACCTGTTTAGAGGACCTGGACATGGATGGATCAGTTAAAAAAGCACTTAGAATAATGCCAACTCATCTCTACAATTATGGAGAAGGGTCTGTATACTTCTATTGTTATTTACAGGACCTTAGCTTTAGCGTTTTTATGCCATGCAATTGTTGTATAATTTAATATTGTGTTTAACAAATTGATGGATAAAGTTGTGTCAGATAAGTGCTACAAATGGGTGTTCAAAGAACCAAAAAAGTGTGATTTCGGTGGAATTTCTAATATTGGAAAACCTCTTTGATTTTGGTAAATGAACAAGTTTTTCATTGAAGTTTTCTGAATTTATTTCCAAACTATAAACTGTATTATATCATTGTGGTAAAATCAAACTATATGCAAAGGATAGTTGCAAATTTTCCACAAAGCATTGGCTGTGATTGTGTTTCATGCGACACTCTCTTGAATAGACAAATCAATTTTTCTATGGAATACAGGTTTGTGTATTGACTCAGAGACAATACTCATCTTGCAATTCTTTCAATTTAGTTTGTATTTCAGACCATAGTTGTTATTCAACTGATCTTGCAAAATTTTAAGTATTTTCAATTTTGATTTTTCCAAGAAAATGAAATTTATCACTGTAACAAATGGTTTATGAAGACCAAAAACCATCCGCATTTAAATTACATTTTTTCCTTAAACTGCATTGAATACTTTCCTAAGGGAGGGGTTTTTTCAGGAACTTGAAATTCCACTTAATCTTGTTTGAAATGGTACAATATGTATAGATTCTATCAAGTATTTGTTCATGTCCTTGGAAATAAGGTCAAATTGAGTATTTTTCTGTTGAAAGAATGTTTGTGGTCAAGACATAATCTTGCAAAGGTGTTTGATCAGCATGCTTTGACTTTGTTTCACAGGCATCGAAGCTCACCCATCTGTCTTTACTCTTTCAGATCATATGCTTAGTGGTCTATCAAATTCTTCAATGCTTTGTACAAATTTTTCTTGTATTGTTTTGTTTAGCTGTAGATTAAATCTACTCGCTATGTAATTAAAGGTAAAATTAAGTGGTAATATATGTGTTTCATGCTAGAATTATTTATTTTGGTTGATTTGTCAATTGTTTGTTGAAGACATCCCAAATTGATTGATTGTTTAATCCCTTGTCATGGAGGTATGAGAAGAAGCATATGTATCTTTGCAAACAAAAGGTTCATGGTTATATCTTCCTTTCTTCAAATCTTGGCGATGATGCGGGAACAATTATTAAAATAAAATAAAATATTAATATTTTAAATTTTAAAATACACACAACTAAAATAATTGTAAACTAAATGAAATTGGTTGGACCAGTTTTGGTTTACATCATACACCCATTGAGGAAGACATCAAAATCATTTTTTGCAATTTAAGATGGTGTTCTTTGATGTTATAGAATTCCATCATTCTAACTTTTTGTTAGTTTGCTTAAGATACAATTCTGAAGTTTGTTCCAGTAGCTAAATTAGTCATTGTTTTTAATATGATAGGTGCTCAATAGAGACATCAAAGAGTTTCATGTTGTTAATATGTACATAAAAATTAAAACATATGACATATTTAAAAATTAAAAGTATAAAATAACTCTCAATTAGAATTAATGATTATAAAATAATTTTTAAATAAAATAAAATAAAACTACTCTTCTAAAAAAATTAGCTCCTACCTCTTCACAAAGTAAACAATGCAAATAAAATAAAATAACTTTTGAAGAAAAAATAACTATAAAGTAACTCTTACATAAACAACTCAAATTCATTGCTAAGTCTGAGGAATGAAGACGAGGACAATCCTTGCAGTGGAGCAAGGGTGCAATGCAATCCAAGAGTAGGAATAGTAGAGATAGTGTTGGACAATATTTTTAAAATTATGATTTTGTTTAAAAAATGGACATTAATAACTACAATATTATGTTCATTGCATACATTGTTATATTTTCAACATGATTTATTTGTTCAAGATTATAACAAAAGAAAAATATATTCAATTATATATAAAAAATTGTTACATTTTTTTACTTTATTTTTATAATATATAAATTTAATGTTTTCAATGTTTACTCACTTCTATTTCATCTTCCTACACTTATTTCTAATTGATTTCTTGACAATTCAGAACAAACCCCAATTCACATTCTACAATTTTTTTACTTCAAATAATATACTCTTCCCAAACAATTTTGAACTTATCAAAAGATTCACCATATACCCATTGTGCAATTGATTGTTTATTTATTTAGCCTAGACATTTTGTGTTAGTGGTTCATTTTCTAACAAAGCGAGAGAACATTAATTTTTAGTTCTATCAAGACTATTGCTAAAACATACTAGACACAACAAATAAAAATAAGACTATTCTTGCACATTTAGGCAGGAACTTCATTGTAGTGCAGCTCTTGTTAGACTTGATGGGGCGATGGTTCATTCATCACCATCATCTGAGTGAGTACCAATTCCTGTTATGCCTAAATAAGTTGATCCATGCCATCTATATCCACCCACCCATAATATTTGTAGACCCCACTGACCATAAGGCGAATATGGTCAGTGGGTAAGGCCTACCTTTGGCAGTCAACCATATTAGCCTTAGGTTGCGAAGTGCCAACCCCACCGACCTAAGGCGAATGGGTTGGTCCCGAAGGGCTAGTGGGGTTGGTTGATCAATTGTTCTACTATCTCACAATATTCCATGTGCTTCAATTGAGTTCGTTACTCCTCAACTAAGGGGAATGTCTGCTACTCATATTAGTGTCAGTAGTCGGTAGAGGTAGGTTGGGCCACTCCCTGGGAAAATTTCCATTGGGCATTCGTAAACGGTTGGTTTTACCGTTCATGTATGGGAGCCCCTCGTAAATTGTCCACCTTAGCGGTTACAACCTATTCTCCCACCCTGAAGTTATCCACAGTTCTCATTCTCAATCTTGTTGTGGGTTACCTAGGCCCATCTGCATTAGCCATCGCCTAGGTTTTGGTAGCTCCCAAATGGAGGTGGGTGGGAGGGAGCTTTAAATGAGCTTCCAGACCTTTGTGGCTAGCAGGATTGAAGGCTAACCCCCTCTTCATCCATGCCTCCTAGTTCTGGTTTGTGGAAAATTAGGTGTGAGAGAGTTGTTGCTTTATTGTGTTGGGAAGAGTTCTTCATTTGAACAGCCTAATAAGTGGTTGAACCACTTCCTCCCTCCTATCCTCAAGTTGGAAGTGTTTTACTGACCTCCCCCCTGCTATCGAAGTAGGAAGTGGTTGAACCACCTCTCCAGTTGGAATTTACTCGCTCTGCCTTACTCCAACCTAGTCCAACAAAACCTAGAAATTCTCTGACCACCTCAACTATAATCCCCACCCAACCCATTGAGACTTATCTATGTCGAAAAAGGGTATATTCTGGTGTGGTAATGTTGGGTGTTGGTAGTGAAAGAATGAAATTGAAAAAAAACCATGGACGTCACATTATCAATCTACATTTAAAGATTACTTGGTTAGTCAATACCAACCAAGTTTCCTAATGCTTACTTAAAGCCAGACACGCTTATGCCATCCTATTCGCCATTCGAGCCCCCGTATAGATTAAAATAGTATGGTGACATGTTCATTGAGATAGAGCCCTGACACTTGTTATCACCGATGCCCGGATGCAACTTAAGCCGCCCAAGTGTCCTATATTGTGATAGCCCTATCTGAGCAAGATACCATATTTTAGGCCATTGCCAGGTGTCACTTACTCTCCCAACAAGTGATGCGAGAAATATTTTTTCTTTTTTTGTGTATGGACTATTCAAAATGGCCCATCTCATATGATATGTTTGCTCAGCTTAGTTCTATACATAACACATCTCCTCGGGGTGGGTGGGAGGACTATGTCAAGGAGGTTGGTAGGTAGTAGGTAGGTAGGTATCCTCCCAAAATGGGTAGATAGAGAGGTAGGTAGGTAGGGTCCTTCCCACCCCACCCTGATTAGCGATAATCCCCCATAGCCCATACTACATGGGTTGGTTCTCCCCACCCTACCATTCCCACATGAACACCTTGCTGCATTGGCGGTCAACCCCCATAGCCCATACTACATGGATTCTCCCCACCACTACTAGGAGCAACCCCACCCTCCTATCACATATAGATAGGTTTTGTTACATATAGATCCATGATGTCGTCTAGTTATGTCTAGATGAAAAGTTTCTGGCAGTAAGGCTACAAAAACTTCACCCTTAGAAGAGATTGAAAATATGGTTTGGCTATGGTAGGAAATAAAAAAATTATCTTTCTCTCGCTTTTGAAGATGGGCATCGATCGTCATGTATGATACCAACCTTCGATGGAGGGATTTCAGCAGTTAGCCATCCACCCAAGCCTTATGGCCCTCCCTACCCATGTATGTCGGTATGGATCAATCTCAGGCAAAAGGATATATGGTCAGTACCAGCTTCGCTAAATTTTGACTAGCACTTTGATTTTTTTACCTTTGAGATGACCTACCCTTTGGGACCTAAGACCAATATGGTCGGCTGCTGAAGGTAGGCCTCAAGTCGGTGGGGTCTACCTCAGGTCAGTCCCAAAGGGCAGGATGGTGGGCGAAGCCCTGGTTGGTGGGGTTGGGACCGAGGGCTGGGAGATATAGGGGCCCTTGGGACCATCCTATTTTCCTTGGGAATTCTAGTTGCTTCGATTAGGGAATACACAAATGGATTCAAAAGCTCTGGTCCAATGCCCTCTCATCTGGTGGAAGAGTAGAAGAACCAAAGGCCCCTATATCTCCCACCCCCTCGGTGGGGTTGGGACTTCCTGTGGGATCTACAACCCCACCATCCCATAGGTGTTTGTGTGGGAGGAGGAAGTGGATGGTGATTATAGAGGTTGAGGAGGGAGCATAGCGAACCCATCATCCTATTTCCATATAGTATCCATCTATCTATCTATCTATCTATAGTAGGCTAGCATATAATCCCGTATATGGATAGGGGGCACCCCTATATCATCTATAAACTGGGTTTTCCCTGACATCTTGAACTGAGATAGGGAAGGACCAACCCTCCTCATATCCATCTCTTCTTAGGTGAGAGCCCTATATATCTTATCTCCACCGTGCACCATATTAATCAATCCAAGCAAGCATACTGATCATAGTTCTATATACAAGGGTGAGAATGCATACCGATCACTGCCATGACTCCAAGCATGCCTATCAACCGATCACTTCCATAACTCCAACCACTTCACTAGTTAAGATCTATAGGTTCATTCCATCTAGGGCCATGATTTCACATCAAGCAGAGCATCTATATGACCTATTTGACATGAGTGATTGCCCCAGGCCACAGATTCACATCGAGATCTAGTAGGCCATCAGAGGCATAAATGTGCCCCCCTGACTGGCTCCTTAGATTAGAATATGATAGATAGTTAGTCTCTCATCTATCGTCCATCTTCATCTCATCTCTTGTCTATTGTTCATCTTCGTCTCATCTCTCGTCTATCGTCTGTCTCCGTCTGATCTCTCATCTATCATCCATCTCCATCTCGTCTCTCATCTATAACTCCCATCTATATAGATAAAGGAGCTCATCTATATAGATAGAGGAGTTGGGAGTTTTCCCCTCTATCCATATCAAATAGGGTCCCTCTAGATAGATATAGATCTATGGGGTGGGGGAGGCCCTAAGGGCGGGGGAGAGCCTAAAGTCCCTTTGTCGGTTCCCTCCTTTGTCGAGGGAGCATGACCCTGATGTCTAGTCTTGAGCCCAACTACGGTTGGTCCCCATCCAATCTATATAGAGGGAGGGGAGGGGGACCGACTCTCTTCTACCCATAGTTGGTAGTTGGTAATTGGGAAAATAATAGGCAGCTCGACTATATCCACCCACCCGCCCTTCGAGACCAACCATATATGCCTGACCCATCGACCTGCCCTTCAAGACCGGGCAAGTGGGTTGAGAATTATAGTCAGTCTATTATATTCGTGGGATGATATAGATACACCTTAGGTCAGTCTCGAAGGGTTGGTGGGGTTGGTGGGAGGGAGTATAGATAGGGCTAGAGTAGAGGGAGTTGAGCACTGGATGAGATGGGATGAGACAAATAGGATGATTGGTTGTATCATGAGTATTTGGTTGTATCACGTATATAATAGATGGTAGACAGATGCATCTAGTGAGTTGTAAGTCAATAGCTCGACTGACAGGTGCCTGCCCCTATCTATCCTACGAATAATGGAGATATTCATAGCTTTACCGCCTTCATCCTCCCACTCGAAACAACTATAATCCATCCACCCACCTTGTGGGGATATGGCATCTAAAATTTGGGTGGGAGGGAATTTGAGTTTTAGGTGGATTCTAGTTAGGGGGCAATAGTGAGGCTTGCCCTAGAGATTTCTCAATTATGGCTCATGGCTTCGAACCAAAGGGAAACCTACCCTCTCTATATATATGGCTCACTATAGTATCGGTCGAACAGAGGGGAGATTGACTGTATTGAATGAACAATGATTGAGTAGTTGCATTGATACAACTATATGACTACAAAAGCACAAGTATACTACAATTGAGATGAATTATATACGTAACATTATGGATACAGTTGAGAACTTGATCGATAGATCGAGGACACCTATCTATAGTTGGGGGAGAGGAGGCCTCCCCACTGTAGAGTAGAGCCCTATAGCTATGGTAGGGGTTTGTGCTGTGCTTGAGGGGCCAATACGATTTTTAGAAACAAATCAAGGAAAAATGCTAAATAACAAAATTTTAGATTTCACCCTTAATTTTTTTGGGAGTTGCATGGATTTCAATGAAAATTAATCTCAAAATCATAACATGAAAATATAAGCTTCTAAAAGTTAAATTATTTAGAAGTGATATAAGTAAAATTTCTATAAGTTGATTTGAAAATACATAAATTTATATAACAATTCAATAATTTTTTCTTTAAGTATTTTAATATTTATATATATATATATATGAAATTTAAATACAATGGGTAATATATTATGTGTATACTTTTTTTAATCCTTTTTTCCAAAATAAGAGAAATTAGTATGCTTATTATTGATTTTTTTAATGTGGTGATCAAACTTATACAAATTTGGGAAAAAATTACTTCTTATTGTAATGCAATTCAAGGTTATATCTTTTCAAGAATGAAAATTCTCTCAAGATGTCTACGAGAACTCCAACCAAGAATGAACAAGCCAATGGTAAGAGATTGATCTACACCTAATTGTTATGATATCAACAAGTCATTAGAGACTATTCACATCCCTCAACCCAAGAGACCAAAATAAATTGTGTATGCAACATTAAATCACGAGTTTAAGGGCCACATTAACATACATAATGTGGATTTGTATAAAATAATAATCCACTCAAAAGAGGCCAAGTCAAGGACAAAATATACAACTAAAGACAAATCATTAAGTATAATATATTCAAAATCAACACAACATAATTAAATTTTCTCTTTTTTCACACACATGCAAAAAGTATAGAATGTATAAACATAGAAAAAGAAAAATGGAACTCACCTCTCAAGGTAGCTTATAATAGGTAGAAGACTCCCTTTCGTGGATGAACTCTATTTCCAAGCACACACAATCCAATTCATCTCCAAGAATCCTATAAAAAGATTGGAAAAAATTATTCTCAAGAGTTCTTTGGCTTTTTCTCCCATCTCCAAGTTAAAAACAAGAATGAGTAAATTGGCCTTCCTAAGCCAAAGAGATAGGCTTATATGGGGGTGCCATGTCACCTATCCTCATCCAATAGGATGAAGACACATGGCTTATTCAAGCCCCCACACATCCACCTCTTGCATCACATGAATGTACCTTAAATCCCACGTGAAACTCACATGGGTCTTGTAATGCTAAGACGAGAAAGAGTCAAATGCACTCCACAAAATAATAAAAATAAAAGAATGAAATGCTTGACCAAATTTTCCAAACACAAAATCACCATGTCTCATATATGCATGATCTTTTCAAGGCCATAAATAGGTAAAAATATCCTTGACTTATACTCAATTTCACCTAAAAATGTACCCCAACCTAAGGTACTCATATTAGAGGGCTATTTTCCTCATAAAACACTCAAAATGCTCATTTTACAAATTTTAAAATTCCACCTGAAATTCACAAGTTAGAAATAAATTTGAATAATTAAAATCACTAAACAAACTTGAAAAATACATAGATCAAACAACATTGGGCAATAATGAGGGATCTCAATCACACTAGACCAAGACTAGTTGGTGTAATTAGGAACTACAATCAAGTTTGGACTCTTACTTCACAAGGTAAAGTGAGAACAATAATTGGAGTTATTTTATTAGCTAGATCATTCTCCCATTGGTTGACATCTACATACACACTCAATGTGTATATCAATATATCCAATATACATATACATGACTAAAACAACATGATTAAAAACACACTTTTTATTTGCAATAATTGAAGTGAATCATATGCGCACAAGAATTATGACTTATCATAACATTTCAAATCAAATATTATGGGTCATCATGATCACATTCAATATCTATAATACTCCATAACAAGTTCTCCTACATCTCCTTGCACTCAATTGTCACAATTTTTATCATTCAATTTCTAACTATATTAATCCTAAACCAACCATAAGAACAATAATTTTATAATATCATCATTATTTGCATGAAACTTACATTTTAAAAACTCTTATTTTAGTGTTAGAGGCCATGCATTCACACACTCGTGCAAAATGATGAAAGAATCACATGGGATACCATTATACCATAAAACAACTAAATCACCTTAATCATAATTCATATAAGGCTAAGTGCACAAAGATGGGGGACCGAAAAGGGGTCTTAAGTGGCCACCCTTTTTATGAAATCAAGAAAGAATAACCTTGGATGAGAAATTGAAGATAGTGTTATCCCAAAATTTGAACTTGAAAAATTTCAAATTTTATTGCATTCTCCTATATGCCCCTGAGCTTGTTGAATCACAAAAAATGATAAAATTTGAAAATCTAATTTTTTTTATGCAACTTCCTTTCATGGGCTTAATCTTGGAGGTATCCCACCCAATCTGGCCTATTTTCATGTCAAGATGCTTTACCATTTGCAAGATTTTAAACCTTCAATTTTCTCACCAGTGATTTGCAAATTGAGTCAAAATTTCAGACCCTTGTTGTTGGAACTTAAAGGAAATCTAGGTTTTTCTCGTAGGGGCTTGATCATTATCCTATCTAAATTTTGTTCAAAACGGAGCTACCATGTGAGAGATATGAAGTTTTTCGTCCTTGAGCCAAAACCACGGTTTCAAAGCCTCGAGTCTTGAGTTTGCACAAAGTTATTAAAATACTTCTTCCAAGGCACAAATTGTTTCCCATTTAGTTGGAAAATTTACTCATCATAAAGGTTATATACCCTTCCGTTTGAAGAATTAGGAAAAGTGAATATTATATAAAGTTTGGAGACTTTATTAAAGCCATTTAGAGTCTATTGTTTCAAAGGAAGATGACTTCATAAAAAGTCAAATTTTAATATGTTGCTCTTTGTTATTGGGAGGCTTATAGGTTTCCAAACTCCAAATTTTCCTAACTAACTGGTTCTCAAGTTATGAAAAAGCTCAATAGCCCAACAACCTTGGACATTTGCTTAGATTTTTCTGGAGATGGCATTGGTTGGGCACTTCACATCCTCTTCTATAGGTCAATCTCTACCAGCTATCGAGAAGTATGATCGCTTTGAATGTGTTGAAAGCTTGTAGCTATCTGAGACTAAAATTTGAGGTTGATCATTCCATGGTGACAAAGCATTACAAAATGATAAAAGAGACATGATTGAATCCATAACAATGTTGTTACCATGCCACAACGTAGATTTCTTCCACAAAGAGTGTGATCTCATGGAATCCAATAATCACATGATGCGTACAAAGTGAATTTGTTGAGAGGTCATAGAAAATTTTAAGGTAAATACAATTGGTGGGTCTAATTCCAAACTCCACAACCTTTGTAATCTTCCTCTCAACCTACATAAATGAGAGCATTCGAACAAAGTGTGAATGGAAGATTTTTGTTAAATATTATATTGGAAACACCCAGGAAGACATACGTGCGAAATGTGCAGGCATGTTCAAAGCATATAAATTGTTTGAATAAATGCCTCAAAGAGTCGTGGCCTCATAGAGTTGCGCTACTGATGCAAAGTATGTTAAAAAATGGATTTGTTGAATCGGTTGTAGAAACTTAGAAACAAATGCAACTATTGGATGTAAAACTTGTATTCTCAACCATTGCTAGCATCCTCTTAGCTTGGCGATGCATAGTCAAGGTGTGATAATTGTTAGCATAATTCTTCCTTATAATGAGAAGAACCATGGCTTGAGCTGCAATATGCAATCGAAGATGAAGAGTGAAAGTCATGGAATGATGGATATAGGGATGAAGCATATGTAGTTACTATGTCTCTCACAATAATCTTGGGGTGTACCTTGTGCTTATTACTGGGGAGTACTAATCTTAGATGATTTGATAAAACAAATGTACTCACCTCGCTGTTTGGCACCCTTGGTGCAATTTTCAGGTCATACACAAAATGGTTCTGTTGGAAAGGTTCTATGTGTGCTGAAGGCTTCTCTAATTACCCCGATGGTAGTAGCTCATGAAAGAATACTCCAGTTTTGTTTGTCAAAGAATGAGTACTGTAGTCTGAGTTGCAAGAAATGGTTCCAAATCTTTGGCTAATATACCCATAGTCACTTAATTATTTGAATAATGTAATAACTGCACTAGTTAGGGTATGTATAGGATCATCATGGAAAAATAGGCCCTTAAGTGGCAATGAAAATTTAGAAAAATAAGAGTTAGACAACTTAACGTAAAAATTTGAATAAGTTATCTATATTATTTCAAAAATATGTAAGAATAAAATTTGTAGAAAATTTAATGTAGTTTCTAAACTACTAGGTTTATTTAAAAAAAAATCTATTTGGTGAAAATTTGAAATTTCAATGCAGTAGTACTTAAATTTCAGGGAAAAATTAAGAAGTAGGTGTCTTTCTGACCACCCTAACCACAATAAAATGATAATATTTTTTTATAATATTTTAGATATAAGTAGAGGACTCATGTCCCGATGTGATGCATATTTTTTGTAATTTTTTCCAAGCAAATAATTAATTATGATTTTTTATTACAACTTAAAAAAAATATAAAAACTTCGATGTCCTAATTACCTTAACTTGGTCAAAACTTCATGAAATTCATTTTTTCTAATCCTATAGTATGCAAAGCATAAAATGTGACACATGTTTTGGATTCAAAAAATGTGATATCGTTTGAAAGCTATAGATGTTTTTCAATTAGCCTATCAATCAGGACTTTAGCTGTAATTCAAATAGAAAATGAATAATAATTATTTATTAAATTCAAAGTAAAACATAATTTATATTGGTGGAAAGCTGAGAATATCCTTTAGAAACCCTTTTTTCTTCATCAATTTTGGGTAAAAAAAACACCGTCAGCCACATGGGCGAAGTCTAGAAAAGCAAGGTAAGTTGTTAAACACATTTTTTGTGTTGACTTCTTAGGATTGGCATGTCCTAGCCAAATTCCAAAGCAAGCCCGAGGCTAACGCCTAGGAAATAAGGTTTGCGTCAGAAATATCGGATATCCGATATATTTTATATATGATTTAAAAAAATGTAATATAGTTTATAATATATGATTTAAAAATGCAATAAATAGTTTATAGTTTATTTTAATATATCTAGTTTAGAATATACAATATAGTTTATAATTTAATAGATAATATATAGAAATAATATTTAAATATTATACATAATAATATTATATATTATACATAATTCTGTAAGAGATAATGTATAAATATATATATATATATTACTAATATATAAAATATTATATAACTAACTAATATTAATAATATATAAAATATTTAAATATTATCTCTTTCCCTCTCTCTCTCTCCCTCTCTCTCTCCCCCAAGTCTCTCACTCAATCACTCCTATCTCTCTCCCCAATACCCTTAACCTTAAACCCTAAACCATTAACCCTTAAACCCTCTA
>VDFB02072274.1:89168292-89205943 GCA_007258455.2 Sequoia sempervirens | reverse complement strand
TTTTTAGCATCTTTTATGAGGTATAATGGGGAGCAGCAGTCGTCAGAAGCAAAAACATAAGAGAAAGATTACAAAAGAACAAACTGAAGCATATAGACAAAGAGATAGAGAAGGTCATAGGAAGAGAAGACAAGGTATGTTAAATATTGGTGAACTTGAGCCCTATGGTCTTTAAAGTGAAGAGGAAATTGAATATGTTCAAGGTGAAAATGTTGAACATGATATTGAAATTGGGAATGAAAATGTTGAAATTGATATTGAAAATGTTCAAGGTGAAAATGTTGGAATTGAAGATGTTGAACATAATATTGAACCAAGTGTAAATTATGTTTCACCAGATTACATGAGAAATGAAGAACCTTGTGTGGAAGAAAGACATATTCTAAATTCAAGACCTTCAAGAACCCCTAAATGGTTACTTGAAATTGATGAGAACATTACAAACAATTTTGAAGGAACGAGGTCAACACAAATCGTTCGGTTGTGGGCTACACAACTTTTCAACAAATATTTTAGTAATAAGACATTGAGTGAGCATTGCCAACTTTTTGTACAATTGCTAAAGATACAAAAGATGAGACCTTTGCTAGCCAAATTGAAGATTCGAGTGAACAAGAAGATCGAAAAAAATTCTATTATTGTCAAAAATATTTTTAATTCTCTCAAGTCTATTGGAAAAAATAACAACAAAAAAGATAAGAGAGCTACTTGAAGAGTCATTACAACCGCCCTAGTAAGCCATCAATCGAAAAAGTGTCACTTTATGAGACAAACTTGTATTGATTTTGACATAAAATGTAAAAATTTGGATAGAGCACTTGCAAGAAGAGAAAGAATAGATGATCCTCTTCAAAATGATACATGTGATTTTTCTGGGAGGCTTCCACATGTTGATAAGAAGCTAACCGATAATGTAAAGAAGGTAGTTCAACAATTTTGGCATGATAACTCTAGAGTATCACCCAATGCAAAGGATGTTTTAAAGTTAAGAATTAGCAATCGAGACTGTACACTGCATCCTAAACATTTCTTGGAATCAAGCCAAACAATGTTGTTCAAATTTTTTTATTGAAACACATCCAAATATGGAAATCTCACAAAGGATTTTTGAAGGTTTGAAGCCATTTTATTGTGTGCCTCTTAAAATTTTTAATACTTGTTGTTGCAAATACCATGTGGAGTTTTCAATGTACCATGAACTATTATGCTATATTCATTCTACTTTGCATACTAATGAAATGTTGTAGGAGTGTGGTGAAATGCATCTTCCGAAATCATCAAGGGACTTGCTAGATATATTTTTATGTTCTAGAGATGATGGTTTCCTTTTCTATAGAAATGATTGTTTAAATGCAAAGTGCTCACAATGTCGTGGCTTGTTAAATTTTGTTCAATGTTTTCATGAGGGTTTCAAACATGAATTTGGAAAGAAGATTGTTGAGAAAAAGAGATATGAGATAGTCAAATATACTTTGTAGAGTGGAGGTAAAGGTTCTAGATGCAAGTTTTTTTACAAAAGAATGAAGTGTTGTTGATTTTATTTTAGATTTTAAGAACAATATTTTCTACAAGTATGCAAGGCATAGCCATAGGTCTCAGTGGTTGGATCAACAATTAAGGATGTGTAAGGAATCTTTTCCAATTGACACTATTATATTGGTGGTTGATTTTGCAGAAAACTACACATTGCAACCACAAAATGAGGTACAATCTCAATATTACAATTCCATTCAAATTGCTATTTTTGTCCACATAACATATAGACATGCACCTGATAGTACAAAAGAGGATCGAAAGATAACCAGAGAGTATCATTTTTATGAGTGATGATAGATCTCACTCATCAAAATATGTCCAACATTGTTTCAAGATTTTTTTTGAGTTCTTGTAGGAGCATGATATAGCAGTGGTCTGACATCTCATTTGGTTAGATAACTACATAGGTCAATTCAAGAATGCTCGTATGTTTTATTGGTTGAGTAGAATGCATGTAGAGAGGGGTGTACCTCATATTTGGAGTTTTTTTTAAGTTGGGCATGGGAAAGGGGAGCATGATGGAGTAGGTGCATGTGTAAAGAGAGCTCTAGTTAAGGAGCAATTGAAGATTTCAGGAGAAAAATTTAGTGATGCACATTCTATTGTTGATTGGTGTAGTTCAACATTGTCACAGGGAGGGACACTTGATTCAATGGTGCACAGATTCTTTTGGTTGGTTGAGGAGGGTATAGTGGGAGGTAGATTGGATTGTTATACAATCAAAGATTCTTCAAAGATGCATTCATTTTGAAGCTCAAATGTAAGCACATGGACCATTTGGACACGAGAGTTGGCTTTTTTTTTGTTAGAGTTGTATTTAGTCCGAGTGGGATCAATGTGAGTCAAGTGAGTGGGTGGATACATGGGTTCCATAGTATCTAATTCCTTTATCTCAAACAATATCCATGACAAATGACACAATGGAAAGTTCAGTTGATTACGACCGTCTTTCAAATCTACTATAGCTAGGACATGCTTTTGTAGTTGTTTCATCATAGGGGAATGAAGAGGGATTAGACTATGGGTTGGCTCGATGTATGTGGGTAAAGCATAAGCTAACACAACTAATAGAAGATGATGATGGGTTCGTGTATCCTATAGGTTTAGTTGTGGTTGTAGGAACTTGATTGCTGACATACATGATTAGAAAGAATGGCATACCTGCATTTGAAGACTATGAGAAACACAAAACCATTCTGATGTATTCCCACCTTGTTATAGCAACAAATGTTAAGTTGTTGAAGCATCACGCCAAACCAAAGACAAAAAAACTATGGACACTTAGTAATGCTGATCATGAATCAATATTGGATACTCTTAAGCAAAGAGATGACCCTTCAGGCACACTTGAATAACATATTCAAGAATGGAAGGTATAATGCTTAGGTTCATTATGCTTAAGTTCATTAGTGTTCTTTATTTAATGCTGATATTTTGTATACTCTTGCAATGATTTTTCAGGAGAATTCTCCTCATTTAATGATTGCAACTTGACTATCCTAAGAAGGTAATATGCACTCTATCAATGTGATTCACTTCATTGTCAATATGGCATTGAATTTTCTTGATGGATGTCACATATATTGTTCTCCTTTCCTTCTTGTGATTAATATGACTATCCTATAATGTGATTAATATGATTCTTTTATTGCACTTTTAATCTACCTTGCATGTGTGAAAGTGGACCATACCTGATTAGAATAATATAGATTGGTTATTCTAAGCAACTTTTATAGTTTTCATTACCAATTCATGATCATTCAGGTTGTTTAGAATAATGTAGATTTGTTAGTCTAAGCATCTTTTCTATTGTGACAATATAGATTTCTCATTTGAAGTATATTGCGATATTTCTGGCACAATTGATCATGGACCTACTACAACAATAGGTAGCTCTGATCCTTTGGGAGAGGTATGCGGAAAATTAAAATAATATAGATTTTTTATTATAACCGTCTTTTATAGTTTGCATTACCATTTTATCATCAATTAGGTCATTTAGAATAATATAGACTTGCTATTCTAAGCATCTTTTCTATTGTATGTAGTTTAACTGCTACCTTGATGGTTTGTACAGGTGCCTGTCACTCCAGAATGCCAACGCGCTACTCTTGTGGAAGACTGTGCTGATTGCGAAGGCAATGTGTGCTCTATTTCCTTCCCCTATTGGGAAATGACTATGCATTAGGGTCATTTGTTGTATGCATACGTGGCATTTTGTAAATCCTGTATTTGATAACAATTATTGAATGATAATATTATGCATATTAGGTCATTTAGAATAATATAGATTTGTTATTCTAAGCATCTTTTCTATTGTATGTAGTTTAACTGCTACCTTGATGGTTTGTATAGGTGCTTGTCACTCCAGAATGTCAACATGCTACTGTTGTGGAAAATTGTGCCGACTGTGAAGGTAATGTGTGCTCTATTTCCTTCCCCTACTAGGAAATGACTATGTATTAGGGTCATTTGTTATATGCCTACATGGCATTTTGTAAATCCTATATTTGATAATAATTATTGAATGATAATATTATGCCTATTGTGTACACTTTACGTGTATTCAAGTGCATACTTTACAAATTTTGTGTATACTTTGTCACTTATGAGTATTCTAATGTATATTTTATGACCTAGATTTTTTAATGCGTATACTTTGTATTCACGTGTGTAGTTCATGACTTAAGTGTATTTGAGTATTCTAATGTATACTTTATGACCTGTGTTTTAATGAGTATACTTTGTATTCGTGTGTGTAGTTCATGAATTACGTGTGTTTGAGTAAATGAATCACTTTTTCACTTACTCACAAGGAACAAAACGGACCCTAAACCCCTTTGCACCTTTACATCGCATCCATTTGACCCTTTTTCCATCAACTAAAAACTCGTCACCACAAGAAAACACCTTAAATATATTAAAAACAAAGATAGGTTATTGTAGAGGGTCCCAACACAATCCCATAGCCTCAGATGGAGAATCTGTAAGTGTCATGGTTTCCAAGAAATAACCCTTCAAAGATTGTTGCCTTTTAACACTTTGGACTCTTAAGGGAAATCGTTGGTCCAATGTAGCTCAGAGTGATTCAACGTATTTTGGGTGCAAAAGAGGATCATCCTTAGTGTAAATGTACCCATCTAGATGTGTTGGAATAGTCCATTTGGTTGTATAGGTTGTAGAATGAAAGTTGCACCACTTTGCAACTTTACACTACTTACATTTGACAACTTTTTTCTTAACTGAAAACTCGTCACACAAGAAAAAGCCTTTGAGATAGAGAAAACTAAGAGAGGTTATTATAGAGGGTCCCAACATGATCCCATGGCCTTAGACGAAGATTCTGTAAGCGTAATGGTTTTCAAGAAATAGCCCTTCAAAGATTGCTACCTTTTAACACTTTGGACTCTTAAGGGAAATCGCTGGTCCAATGTATCTCAGAGTGATTTGGTGTATTTAGGTGCAAAAGAGGACCATCCCTAGTGTAAACCTACCCATCCGGATGTGTTGGAATAGTCAGTTTGCTCGTACGAGTTGCAAAATGAAAGTTGCACCACTTTGCAACTTTACACTGCTTGTATTTGACAACTTTTTCCTCAACTAAAAACTCGTCATCACGAGAAAAAACCTTTGAGATAGCAAAAAATGAGAGAGTTTATTGTAGAGGATCCCAACAAAATCCCATAGCCTTAGAAAAAGAGTCTGTAAGCATCATGATTTCTGAGAAATAGCCCTTCAAAGATTGCTGCCTTTTAGCACTTTGGACTCTTAAGGGAAATCGCTGGTCCAATGTAGCTTAGAGTGATTCAACATATTTGGGTGCAAAAGAGGACCATACCTAGTGTAAGTGTACCCATCTAGACGTGTTGGAATAGTCCATTTGGTCGTACGAGTTGCAAAACGAAGGTTGCACCACTTTGCAACTTTACATTGCTTGCATTTGATAACTTTTTCCTCAACTGAAAACATGTCACCACGGGAAAAAAAATTTGAGATAGCAAAAAATGAGAGAGGTTACTGTAGAGGGTTCTAACATGATCCCATAGCCTCAGACAAAGATTTTGTAAGCATCACAGTTTTTGAGAAATAACCCTTCAAAGATTGTTGCCTTTTAGCACTTTAGACTCTTAAGGGAAATTGTCGATCCAATGTAGCTCAGAGTGATTTGACATATTTGGGTGCAAAAAATGACCATACCTAACGTAAATGTACCCATTCGGATGTGTTGGAACAATTCGTTTGGTCGTACGAGTTGCAAAACAAAAGTTGCACCACTTTGCAACTTTACACTACTTGCATTTGACAACCTTTTTTTTCAACTGAAAACTCGTCACCACGAAAAAATACCTCCGAGTTAGCAAAAAAAAAGAGATTTTATTGTAGAGGGTCCCAACATGATTCTATAGCCTTAGACGAAGAGTCTGTAAGTGTCACGGTTTCTGAGAAATAGCCCTTCAAAGATTGTTTTCTTTTAGCACTTTATACTCTTAAGGGAAATCACTGGTCCAATGTAGCTTGGAGTGATTTGACGTATTTGGGTGCAAAAAAGGGCCATACCTAGCATAAATGTACCCATATGAACATTTTGGAACAGTCGGTTTGGTCGTACAAGTTGCAGAACAAAAATTGCACCACTTTGCAACTTTACACTGCTTGCATTTGACAACTTTTTCCTCAATTGAAAATTCATCACTATGAGAAAACACCTCCGAGATAGAAAAAATGAGAGAAGTTATTGTAGAGGGTTTCAACATGATCCCATATCCTCAGATGAAGAGTCTGTAAGCATTATGGTTTCTGAGAAATAGCCCTTCAAATATTGCTACCTTTTAGCACTTTGGACTCGAGGGAAATCGCTGGTCCAATGTAGCTCGAAGTGATTCAACGTATTTGGGTGCAAAAGAGGACCATACATAATGTAAAAATATCCATATAGATGTGTTGGAACAGTCCATTTGGTTGTACGAGTTGTAGAACAAAAGTTGCACCACTTTGCAACTTTACACTGCTTGCATTTGACAACTTTTTTCTTAACTGAAAACTCATCACCATAAGAAAACACCTTCGAGATAGCAAAAACTGAGAGAGTTTATTGTAGAGGGTCCCAACATGATCCCATAGCCTCAGACATAGAGTCTGTAAACATCATATTTTCTGAAAAATATTCCTTCAAAGATTGGTTCCTTTTAACACTTTGGAGTCTTAAGGGAAATCATCGGTCCAATGTAGCTCAGAGTGATTCAGCATATTTGGGTGCAAAAGAGGACCATCCCTAGTGTAAACATACTCATATAGATGTGTTGGAACAGTCTATTTGGTTGTACAAGTTGTAGAACAAAAGTTGCACCACTTTGCAACTTTATACTGCTTACATTTGACAACTTTTTCCTCAATTGAAAACTCGTCACCACAAGAAAACGCCTTCGAGATATAAAAAATTGAGAGAGGTTATTGTAGAGGGGCCCAACATGATCTCGTATCCTCAGACAAAAAGTTTGTAGGCATCACATTTTTCGAGTAACAACCCATCAAAGATTGCTACCCTTTTGCACTTTGGACTCTTAAAGGATTTCGCTGATTGAACATAGCTCAGACTGCTTCGGCCTGTTTGGGTGTGAAAATGGACCATACCTAACCTAAACGTACCCATCCAGATGTGTTGGAATAGTCGATTTGGTCGTATGAGTTGCAGAAAAAAACAACTTCTAGGCTGCTAGTGGTATAATTACCATAACATATTCAAATCTCCATAAAGTTTGACCAAACCAAAGGAATTTGAAAGCTAACTCAATTATCTAACCATAAAACACATGCAAAAATCATAATAAGGCCGTACAAACCATACAAAAGCAAAAAATCAACACAAGACGTTGGAAAAACACATAAATCTTCTTCCTCAAATATGCAAATTGTTATTTTCAACTTCTCCAACCCTAAGGTTGTGTTTACAAGATTTATTTATGCCCTTACAAGTAGTTTTTAGCCTCCAACCGAACTCCAACTAAATTTTAACAACATTTCAAAAAGTTGTCATTACAATTGAAAAGTTATCATTGACAACATTGACAACATTTGACAAATTTTACATCTTTTACCCAAATGACCCACAAACTTCCAAAATGACTCCAAATGATCATTAGTGCTATAAAATGACCTTATTAACATGAAACAACATAAAACAAGACAAAACTCAAACTTTGAATCTTGGAGGCATGATAGGCATGTGGGTGCTCTTGCACCAAAACATGGTAATTATCATTAGTCTACTTTCTAAGAAATGCTACATGAAACAAAACATGAATTTGTGAGAGAGAAGGAGAAGAAAATAGTAATATTTTCTATGGACTATAAAGGATATATGATATTTTTTGAATTTCAATATGTAATAATAATCCAATATGAAATATGTAGTGTGAGACAATGACATTTGTGTATTTAAACTTTAAAGTTAAAATGTTAAACTTTACCATTGTTCTTGTCTTCAAAGTTGTTTAAAATATATAATACAACCATAATATAACTAAGCAATATATGATATAATTTAACCATTATTCATTATTTTTTATTGTGGACTATATAATATAACCATTATTTTTTATGTTGTTGTACATTGATATTTAACCATTGCTCAAGATTAAATTTTAGAAGAGTTTAAATATGCACATGAGGAAAAAATTATTTTGATTCTCAACTTATGTATACCAAATTATCCAATAATCAAGTGTATGTCCATATACAAAAATGGCATCAATGCCAACTCAAACAAAGTCTTACAAAATGTGGCATATGCCATCTTGATATCTATTCAAAATATACATGCCAAAATGTCTATCTCATCCTAAACTACTGGTGGATCATCAAAATGGAGCCTCTTTGAAGCACTCTTTGGCTCTGAAGGTAGCTGCACAAGAAAAAATCAAACAATAATTGAGATTAGTTATATTATATAATTTAAAATCAAATAATTATCATCAAAATCAATATACATTGAATTATAATTGAACTCTAAAATTGAAATCTTGATTACCTCATATATACGTCTCTTCAAAGGGTTAGGAGTCCTAGAATATGCCCCTCTCAAAGAACTAATCATACCAAATTTTAAAATTTTAATCTATATATGTGAACAAAAACATAAAATTGATACAAGTTAGCATACAATTGTTAGTAATAAGAACATATTTACCAAACAAAAAAATAAATAAACACATACCTCTTTAAGCATATCTTTTTCTTTATCTCTTTCAAGTGTTTCGACACCTCCTCCTTGAGGTGTTTCAACACCTACTCCTTGAGGCATTGTGACATTTGTCAACAAGGATGTGTAGCTCATAACCGCCTCTACATAAAAATGTTAGGTATATGAAACTACCAATCTATGTCGATGTATGTATAATCACTATAAGATCTTAAAAATCTTAATTCAATCAAATTTGAGTTCAATTACCTTTCCTTTATCTACCATTGCGCCTTCATAGTCTGGACAATGCTGCACCTCACTCACACTAGGTGTTTCCTACAAGAGGAAAATAAGATAAACATATAAGTTAATATATAATTTCATTAATGACAATTCAAATGACAAGCAAGTATATAGTAAAAAAATGTAAATGAGTGAGTGCAAAAATATATACCGTGTGCATGTCAAGGCCAAATGAAATGGCCCTGAGGGTGCTATCAATAACCTGTGTAAGATCCTCCTCAGACATCAACTGTTAAATAGACCATGTAAATAAATATTAGTACTTGATACTATCTCTTATTAATATTCATTTTAAAAAAATGCAAGTTATGAATTTACACCTTAAATTTTATATGTGTAACTATTCCAACGTCCCCCTCTCTAGCAGGAGAGGACTTTGTAGAGTGTGCTCCAATCACCTACGTCTGATCTCCTATAACATCCACATCATGGAGGTCATAATCAGAAGTGTCCAAGGGATGCTTAGCGAGCTATACAAGAGGACCCAAGCATATTTGATGGCACATAGTACAAGTATGTGACACATCAATATGTGGACCTGAGGAGGATGATACAACAACACTCGATCCATCGCCAACATCACCAACATGTGGCTGAGCTACTGTAGCAGTATGGGAAACCAAAACATCACTCAAAGAGTGAGTGGCCTGAATATTCTGTGTGGTTGCATCCTCGATAATATCTGGATGATGTATTGGAGGTGGCTGAGGAAGGGGAGGAGGGGGAACATATGGGCCCTAGACTACTCTAACTGCCCCTGGTCTATCCTGGGGCATACCTCCACCTATGCCCTGGAAGAGTTTAATGCCAAAGTAATTGACATGATGCCCTAACACAAACTCAGCATATAATTTTTTAATAAAGTAAAATAGTACATCAATATTGTTGTTGAGTGGTTTATCAAAAACCATCCACCAACAATCCCAAAATTTATCTACAATGTCCTTATTCATGCACCATTTTATAGAAAGTTTTGGTTTATTAACATTAATTGGAAGACCGGTGCAGGGGTTAACAAATAAAGAGGCTATTTGGGCTTTTGTTATTTCGATATCTTTCACTTCTTTGTAAGATAATCCACAAGAGTAATATTCCCTCATGGTTTCTTGCCATGAAAGAATGGCATTATGTTGGGTGGAGAGGGTTTCTATATTTTTAATTATTTCTTTCAATGTGTTTGTCATCTGGGATAATCGAGGGATTGTCTTATAAACGTCACAAATGCCCCTCAATTGCTCCAATTTTTCACCAATTAACTGTTCAATTCATGGGAGCAGAGGTGGTGGAGAGTTTGGCATTTGTGGGTTTTGATTCTCAGCCATAATACCTAATTGAAGTTCAAAACTAATTAATCTAATTTAAATTACACAATATAAATGAAATTATTGTAAAAACCCTAGTTTTTAATAAAAATTCATAAAAAACTAGTTAAAATTATACAAAACTAATACAAAAATTGATTAAAACAAAAAAAACCAAAAAATTACCTTACAAATTGGATATTAGCTAAAATTTGATATCGGATACGCTCTCACTATCGCTGTTACTATGTTTGTAGGTTTAAAATGACTTTAAAATGACCACCATGACCACTTTTTGGGTATATATTACCCGACAAAAATTAGATATCCAATTTGTATCCGATATCCAATTTGTCGTACTTTGGCTTGGGCATTACTATGGAGCAATGTATTGACACCCAACCCAAAAAAAAGTCAACTCAATATTTTCACATTTTTTGGTGAATGCAAAATGCTACTTTTTTCATATCGCCATTTTTTTCCCATCATGATCTTGCACATACCCGTTACTATAAATACTGTAGGGAATGATTTCCTGCAAAGATGCATTGCCTATGTTAGAAAGGTGGGGCAGGATACATATCCATGTTGCCAAAACTATGAAAATGAACTTAGAAAGCTAGACTGGGAGGGAATTAAAGTTCAATCTAGTGTGCAATTTGTCATTCCATTGGTACATTATGACCCATTTTTCGATGACCGATTGTCAAAATTTCAACGACCGTTCGTTGGTATTATTTAGTCAAAATTTTGACGACATTTGAAAAGTTGAAATTCTGGCCCCACATCCATCGAAATTTTGACGATCGGTCATCGAAAAATGGGTCAAAATTTACCAGTGTTCAAAATCTAGAATCAACTCATTGTAGGTAAAAGAGGTCATGTGCCATGGAGAAATAATTTTCTTATGCATTGGTTCCCTTGGGAAGATGTTAAACTTTGTGCCTAGTTTGAATTTTGTATGGTGAAATTGAAAATCAAGGTCCAAGTCCTTTATGTGGGAAGGTGACCTATTTACAAGAATAATTGGTGTGTTTCCAATAAATACAGATATACTGCATACATTACCTATTGGAGAACTAGCCTCTGGAGGATGGTAAATTCTGGATGAAGCCAAGAAATCTTTGCATAATGCACTATGTGCCCTGTCCCAAATTAAGCAAAACAATAGAGTGCTTCTTGGTGGGGATTGGCCCAAAATGTTCATAGCACACTGGAAAGAACTCTCTTGTAATTTATTGTTTTGCACATGCACTCAGGAAAATTCCAACCATTATAGCAAACAAATACTAAATTAAACAGTGCAGATTTAGGAGGACACCAATACATGAGTTAATGTTATGATAGGAGCTATTAGAAACATGAAAAAGTTAGGAATTGCTGAAGCTTTCAAAGTAAAATGGGTTGTGTTACTTCCTTTGTTTTCACAGGTTACATGAGGCTGCAATGAGAATTTCTACACTGAATGAAGTTGGAGTAATATATAAAATGGCACATATTGGTGTTGGACAAGGTGGGCCATGTTCACCAATGTGTTAAAACTAGACTAAGTAATACTACCAGAAGATATAGAAAAGTGAATTTTCAAATTAAATCAAGTGAGGAAAGTTTTCAAGAGGTAGTTATAAATGAAAAAGAAGAAACTCTAGTTTTCATTTACCTTGATTTTTCAAGAAATAATTATGAAAACTAGAAAGTATAGGCTCTGACTAGGGATGAGGAATACAAAGGAAAAAGCAAGGGACCCAAAATCTCAAGCGTGGACTAGTGCTTAAATCCATTGGGCAACAAAGTCAAGGATCATAGAAGAAAAAGGAACAAGGGAAAGCTAAAAACATGACAAGACAGGAAAGGAAACCAAACAACCAACACAACAAAAAATCCTAATATGTACATGGTTAGGAGACCCTACCTCAGATGACTCCAGGATAATTAGGCGAATCCATTAACATGCTGAGAGAAATAAATGCCCGAGTGGAAAAGAGAGGTGTACCCATGAAGCACTAGCAAACTCAGAAACCATCCTATGATCTGAAGCAAGAATCTAGCATTTGTGAAGCAAAAAGACCTTCTAAGTAATGTTTTAGGACCAAACTGTAAGGAAAGCTTAGGTTTAGAACAAACTCTCCTAACATCAAAACCTCAGGGAGGCATGCAGACATGACTTTAAATTTTACAATTACATTTCATTAAGATACACTTGAAAAGAATAACATAACAAAGAAATGAACATACACAATTGGACACTAGATTTACGTGGGAAAATCCTTATGGGAGAAAAACCCACCACACCAAGAAAAGCCTCTTTGTATTATAGTAAACAAAATTACATACAGAGTACAAACTCCACTTTCTGATGTCAATTTACAACAACATTCACTGATCAATCTTGTACATAATAGCTCTCAGAAAAACATACATAGAATTCACTCAAATCAATTTATGTTCAATCGAGCAACACTTCGTTATCTCACACTGTTCATCATCATCCACCATTGCCAAAGAGTAATCCATTCTCTCATAGTCTATTCACCTCCCTCACAGGAATGGTTGCAACAGTCCAACTGCTAATGGTTCACATTCCACTTCTCTGATTGGTCGAAAACAAACCACGTAGGATAGTCATTCAGTCAAAATGGCTCAACAAAATCGCATGTCGGTGAGACATTAGACCATGTCTCCCCAATGCCAAAATGCCCGATCATAGAACCATCAGTATGACAATCGCTATCGGCAACACCCTAAGAAGTCATACAGATCTTCCAAGTCTTCCCGATGTCACAAAGAATACCAACTGTTATCTGCAGGAGTCACCACCATTGGCAAGAGTCATATCGAGTTCAAACCATGTAGCTCTATCAGCAAGACCATCGCTATCGGTGAGACATCATACTGAACACAAATCCATCGATGAGACTAACGGTATCGGCAAGAGTTCTTACCGAACGCACATACCTGTCGGCAAGAGGAAAACCATTGACAAGAGTTCTCACTGAGTGCAGACCTGTCGGCGAGACCACAACCATCGGCAGGAGATCATACCGAATGCACATCTGTCGGCGAGACTAATAGTATCGACGAGAGCTCATATCGAACATAAACTATTGGCGAAAGAAACGCTATCGCCAAGAGTTCATACCGAATACACAACTATTGGCAAGAGAAACATCCATCAGTTAGACTCTTATCGAGCCTTCATGTCACCCCAAAGACATTCTTGTGTAAGACCGTCGGCGAGACATACTCTGTCGGAATGAGTCACTTCGAAGGTTCATGCCTCTCCCCTATGCCACTCGTCACCACGAGTCTCCCTGATAACCACTAGAAACCAACCTGTCAGCAAGAGGTCTGTCCAGGTGGACTGAGATAGAAAACTCATAGTGACAGACATGTCTTGCCGATGACTCCCATCGGCAAGACATAATCAAAGTCTCGGCGATTTGAGCACTTCAGAAGTTTAGAACACAACTGCTAGTTGGTAAGACATTTAGAGGGTCTCACCGACTTTTCCCTTTCAGGAGTTTCATGTTAGTAAGCTTGAGGCACATTTTCCAACAATCTCCCACTTGACGAAGATCTTACTGACACCTCCAAAGCACAACTAAACTACTACAATTCATCGGCACTGAGGCCCATCGAACTAGCACACCACCTGAACTTGTCTGTGCTCACTGGCTTCGTCAATGCATTTGCAAAATTTTCTAGAGTATCCACTTTTTCTAAAGAGACCTTTCCATCCTCCACCATATCTCATACAAAATGATACTGCACATCAATATGTTTTGTCCTGGCATGGAAAGTAGGATTTTTCACCAAAAAATAGCACTCTGACTGTCACAGTAAATTGTAATTATCCTTGCATCAAACCCAATGTTAGAACACAAACATTATAACCAGATTGCTTCTTTATAGGCCTGTGTTGCTGCCATGTATTCTGCCTCTGTAGTGGACAAAGCAACTATAGCCTACCGCTTACTCATCCAACTAACTACACCACCATTCATCATGAAAATATATCCACTGGTGGATCTTCTGCTGTCAATGTCCCCTGCCCAATCAGAATCCACATAGCCTGGAATGTTGAGAGTCCTATGTGATTCAACCAAATTCCCATGATAACACAAAGCATATTTTGAAGTGCCCTTCAGATATCTAAACACTCTTTTCATAGCATCCCAATGTGTCCTTCTAGGATTTTCCATAAAACAACTTACTCCCACTGCTTGGGCAATGTCTGGCCTTGTACAGACCATTGCATACATTAAACTGCCAATTACACTAGCATAAGGCACTCTGGTCATGTCCTCTATCTCAGTAGGATATTTTGGACAGTCTTCAATAGATAGCTTCGTTCCTTGCAAAACTAGAACAACTAGTTGCTTGCAATCAGCCATGCAAAATCTCTCCAGAATAGTATTAATATACTTACTCTGATTGAGCCAAAGTTTTCTACTCTTCCTATCCCTGGTTATTTCCATTCCTAGAATATACCTGGCTGCACCAAGATCTTTCATTTTGAACTTTGTAGACAACTGAGATTTTAGATCAGAAATCATTAACTTACTATTGCTATGAACAATATATCATCAACATAGAGCAATAATAAGAACACGATCATTTTCAGCTTTGAAGTACGTAGTGATCGATTTGATCTTACAAATCCCAATGACAAAACAAGCGTGTCAAATTTTGGTACCACATTCTAGGAGATTGTTTTAATCCATACGAGATTTTTTCAACTTGCAAACCAGATTTTCTTTACCTTTTTCCACAAAGTGCTCAGCCGACATATAAATTTTCTTCAAGGTCACCATGAAGAAATGTTGTCTTCACATCCATCTATTCAATCTCTAAGTCATACGCACTACAAGTGACAAAAGAAATTTGATAGACGCCAACTTAGCTACAAGAGAAAAAAAATCTCCATAATCAATTCCCTCTACCTAGGAATACCCCTTCGCAACCAACCTTGCCTTATACTTTTCCACACTGCCATCTAGACCTATTTTTTTTTAAATACCCATTTGTAGCCAACAACTTTTCTGCCTTCAGGAAAGGGCACCAAACTCCAAGTATCATTCTTTTCTAATGATGCCATTTCTTCATTCATGGCTTCCAACCAAGAGTTTGAATCAGACATTCTAAATGCCTCTTTCACAGTCCTAGGCTTCATAGTGCTAGAAATTAAAGCATAGGCACAAGTAGAATCTAACAAAGGAAACCCATACCTATTAGGTTGCTTTCTTTCACGTGTTGACCTCCTCACAGGCTGAGGCTGAGGTTGTTCTTCTTCTTCAGAACTCTCAGAACTACTTGAGATCTCCTCAATTTTAGGTACATTTTGAATTTTCAATTCCTCTTTATCTGGTGTCAGAGGAATTTCAACTACATCCTTTTTATTTTTTGATTTTGTCTCTGACTGCAGATCCAATGTAGAAGGTTTCAACTCACGAAAATAACACTTTTGCTGTATAGAAACCTTCTCTGTATCAGAATTCCAAAGCTTGTATCCTTTTATGCTAGCACTATAACCAATAAAAATACATTTAACAACCTTGTTTTCCAATTTAGACCATTTTTCATTCAGCACATATGCATATGCCTCACAGCCAAAGACACGAATGTGTCTCAGAGAGGGCTTCTTTCAGACCATGCTTCCAAAGGTGTTTTCTCAACAAGAGCGAAATTCGAAGAACGGTTTATTAAATAACATGCTATTGCAACTGCCTCAACCCAAAACTTCTCCTCCAGGCCATCACTGCTTAGCATACTACGTGCCCTTTCCATCACTGTCCTGTTGAACCTTTCAACAACTCCATTTTGTTGTGGAGTGTAGGGTGTAGTTTTATGTATTTTAATCCCATGATCTTTATAATACCTCTCAAACCCATCAGAACAAAACTCACTGCCATTGTTAGTCCTTAAACATTTTTTTTTTTTCCAATGTAATTTTCCACAAGGTTTTTAAATACCTTAAAACGACTGAACACTTTTTCTTTACTTTTCAAAAAATAAACAAATGCCCTTCTTGAATAATCATCAATGAACAATACATAATATCTTGATTTAGACCAAGAAGGAACATTTACTAGACCAAAAACATCATAATGAATGTAATCAAGTAAACCAGAAGATTTGTGAGGACTGGAGTAAAATGAAACACAATGTTGTTTACCATATATACAATGTTCACAAAATTCAAATTCAAGGTTACAATCATCAAGCCCTTCAACCAGGTTTTTATTTTCAAGGTTTTTAAACCTTTTCCTCCAATGTGGCCAAGCCTATGATGCCAGAGCATAGTCTTTTCTGTTGGAAGTTTAACTTCCATAGAGTTTGCACTATCAGGAACTTTTTCCTCCTTTTCTCCATGAGTAGCCTTCTGTGACTTTACAGAGACACTATTGCATTGCACATCATGTGCATCCAGCTTATACAAGGTACCAATATGAGCACTCCTAGCTAGCACCATTGAGCCTCTAGTCATCTTGTAGCCATTTCCTAGAGAACACGACTTGCACTCCAATATCATTCAACTTACTAACAGAAAGTAGATTTTGAGCCAGACCTGGTATATGCATTACATCATTGATTCCTTCACTCTTCCATCAGGGAATTGAATTCTGACTCTTCTATGGCCAACTATTTCCAGAGATGAATCACTTGCCAAATACACCCTTCCATTATCATATTTTTCATACTTAGTGAACCAAACCCTATGAGATGTCATGTGGAAAGATGCTCTAGAATCAATCAGCCATACATCATCTGATGCTCTTTCCAAGGCTGCAATGAAAGCGTCTGCATCACTCTGAGAAGAATCATTGTTAGAATTCTTCTTCTTCTTCTTTTTCTCCTCTTTGCAATCCTTTCAGACATGACCAAGTTGCCCACAATTCTAGCACTTCACCTTGGACTTCTTGCCAGGAGACTTTGATCTCCCTTCTGATTTCGATTTGGACTTCTTGTCCTTCTTCTTGCCTTTTTCTTTCGATCTGCCTCTAACAGCAAGAGCCTCCTTCGCCATCTCAAAAAAATTTCTTCTCATCTCTTCTGATAACAAAGAAGCAACAACATCTTCCATCTTAAAAGTGGATGTCGTATTCCCAATAGCCATCACCAAGTGATCCAAGGAATCTGGCAAAGAACATAACAACAACATACAACGATCTTCTTCATCAGTCTTCACACCCACAGATGCTAACTGAGCAATCAACATGTTGAAAGCATTCAAATGATCAGCAACATACACTCCTTCCTGCATTTTCAAAGAGTAAAACTTCTTCCTCAAGAACAACTTATTCACCAAGGACTTGCCCTGATAAATAGCTCCCAATCTTTTCCGCAAAGAAGATGCAGTCTTTTCTTCATGAACATTTAGAAGAACAAAGTCTGCTAAACAGAGCCTTATCAACCCCTTTGATTTTTGATCTGCAAGGTCCCAATCCTCTTGCTTCATTCCTGTAGGCTTCGTTCCAGACATAACAATCCAAAGATCACGATCAACCAATAGATCTTCTATTTTAAGTTTCCACAACTCAAAATTGCTGCCATTGAATTTCTCAATTTCAATCTTTCTTGACGTGCTTGCCATCTTAATCTATAATTTGAATTACCAGACTTCTACAAGACTCCCACTAAACATAATTGACACAAAAAACCCAACGTACCCACAAGGATAACACAACTGGCTAGGCTCTGATACCACTTGTAAGGAAAGCTTAGGTGTAGAACAAACTCTCCTAACATCAAAACCTCAAGGAAGAATGCATATATGACTTTAAATTTTACAATTACAGTTCATTAAGATACACTTGAAAAGAATAACAGAACAAAGAAATGAACATACACAATTGGACACCAGATTTACATGGGAAAACCCTTACAGGAGAAAAACCCACCACACCAAGAAAATCCTCTTTGTATTACAGTAAAAAAAATTACATACAGAGTATAGACTCCACTTTCTGATGTCAATTTATAGCAGCAACATTCACTGATCAATCTTGTATAGAATAGCTCTCAGAAAAACATACAAAGAATTCATTCAGATCAATTTGTGTTCAATTGAGCAACACTTAGTTATCTCACACTGTTCATCGTAATTCACCATTGCCAGAGAGTAATCCATTCTCTCACAGTCTGTTCATCTCCCTCACAGGAATAGTCGCAATAGTCCAACTGCTAACGGTTCACATTCCACTTCTTTGATTGGTCGAAAACAAACCACGTAGGATAGTCATTCAGTCAAAATGGTTCAACAGAATCACATGTCGGTGAGACACTAGACCGTGTCTCCCCGATGCCAAAATGCCCGATCACAGAACCATCAGTATGACAATCGCTATCAGCAACACCGTGAGAAGTCATACAGATCTTCCATGTCTTCCCGATGTCACAAAGAATACCAACTATTATCGGTAGGAGTCACCACCATCGGCAAGAGTCATATCAAGTTCAAACCATTTAGCTCTATCATAAAGACCATCGCTATCGGTGAGACATCATACCGAACACAAATCCATCGACGAGACTAACGGTATCGACAAGAGTTCTTACCAAACGCATATACCTGTCGGCGAGAGGAAAACCATTGGCAAGAGTTCTCACTGATTGTAGACCCGTTGGTGAGACCACATCCATCGGCAGAAGATCATACCAAATGCACATTTGTCGGCAATACTAACAGTATCAGCAAGATCTCATATCGAACACAGACTATCGGTGAGAGAAATGCTATCGCCAAGAGTTCATACCGAATAAACAACTGTCGGCGAGAGAAACATCCATCAGTTAGACTCTTATCGAGCCTTCATGTCACCCCAAAGACATTCTTGTGTAAAACCGTTGACAAGACATACTTTGTTGGAATGAGTCACTCTAAAGGTTCATGCCTCTCCCCGATGCCACTCATTGCCATGAGTCTCCCCGATAACCACTAGAAACCAACCCATCGGCAAGAGGTCTGTCCGGGTGGAATGAGATGGAAAACTAACAGTGATAGACATGTCTTGCCGATGACTCCCGTCGGCAAGACAGAATCAAAGTCTCAGTGATCTGAGCACTTCAAAAGTTTAGAACACAACTGCTAGTCGGTAAGACATTCAAAGGGTCTCACCAAATTTTCCCTTTCAGGAGTTTCATGTCAGTAAGCTTGAGGCACATTTTCCAACAAAAATAACCACTTAACATCATAAACCTTTGAAATATGCTCAACATGCTCTTGCATATAACCATCCCTTTCAGCAGACAAATTAATGTTCCATGCCTGAAAATAACCATGACTACTCAACCCATCAACAAACCAATCATTGGACACATATGACTCATGCAAAACTAGAAGTGAGTCAAGTTTCGATGGAGAAGAATGAAAATATACATCACAAACAAAACTCTCACATGGCTGAAAATTACCTTCAACTAGAATAATATTCTCTTTCTGTGTTGGAACTAATTCATGTATTGTGTGACCTACTTCATCATTCTCACCTGTAAGTTGCAGATTAGTTAAAATAGCCTCTTCTTCACACAAAAAATCATCCTTAGATGCATTAAGACACCAATTCAGAATGCAAACAATATGAGGCTCATCACATTTGTTTAGTTGACCACTTTCATTAAGGCTATCATGGCTACTTTTAACATCATTTTCCAAATTTTGTTTAAAAGTGTTGGCATCCAAAATTTCAAAATGAAAGGATTCAAAAGTAAAATCACTCCTGACCTCTTCTTGCAGCCATACTTATGTATCATTTGGCTTAGGAAATGTGAAGGTTTCATATTCACCTTGCATACACTTCAGAGAATGGACATTCAACACCTCATCTTTTTGTTATTTTTCCTCCAATTGTTCTTCACCGCCAGTAAAAGTGAATGATTCCATTCCTGCAAAAGATAAGGATGAAAAAACAACACTATTTGCATTACCCTCATGAATTGTAATTTGTATCATGAAAGGATGATTCATTTTCTTCACCATTTGAGGGGCTTTCAGGTTCATCTTTATCTTCTTCATAATGGAAACAAAAGGCTTCAATTTTCCTATCCGTATGAGGTTTAATTTCTACAACACTTATTTCATCTCTACCAAAGTGTTTCAGACCAAAGGGTATGTGGAGGATCATGATGGGCCAAAAAGTGGCGATATGATGGGTATTTGTAGGGTATGTGGCTGACGACTTTTTTTTTACCCAAAAATTGATGAAATGAAAAGGGTTTTAAAAGGAGATTCTCAACTTCCACCAATATAAATTATGCTTTAATTTGAATTTAATAAATAATTATTATTCATTTTCTATTTGAATTATGACTAAAGTCTTGATTGATAGGTTGATTGAAAACATCTATAGCTTTCAAATGGTATCACATTTTTGGAATCCAAAACATGCATCACATTCTATGCTTTGCATACTATAGGATTAAAAAAAAAAATGAATTTCATGAAGTTTTGACCAAGTTAAGGTGGTAAAACATACGAGTTTTTATATTTTTAAAAAGTTGTAATAAAAAATTCATAATTAATTATTTACTTGGACAAAAATTACAAAAAATATGCATCACATTGGACATGAGTCCTCTACTTATGTCTAAAATTATTAAAAAATATTATCATTTTATTGTGGCTAGGGTGGTGATAGACACCTACTTCTTTATTTTTCCCTGAAATTTAAGTACTACTACATTGAAATTTCAAATTTTCACCAAATAGATTTTCTTTTTAAAATAAACCTAGTAGTTTAGAAACTACATTCAATTTACTACAGATTCTATTCTTACATGTTTTTGAAATAATATAGATAACTTATTCAAATTTTTACGTCAAGTTGCCTAACTTTGATTTTTGTAAATTTTTTGCCACTTAAGGGCCTATTTTTTCCATGATGATCCTGCACATACCCCAAAAACAGTGAGATTAAAACTTTTAGTAGAAGGAGGCTGTGTAGTTTGAAAATCCATGGGCTGAAAATTTGGTTTGTACATGATAGGCTTCCTCATAGATTCACAAATCAAATTATCTACAAACTGATTTGCTTTCCATAATCCACTTAATATCAAATCATCTTCTATTTTTATAGCCTCTTGTTGTGCAACTTCAATATCATTCACTTTACTCCATTTCAAATCAAATTGAACATCTGGATGCAATGCAAAAATAAAAATGCAAAGTTGGATTTGCTTACTTGGCTGAATAGAGGTAGGGATTTTTTTGAGCAACCTATTGAACCTATCCACAAATTCTCTAATTGATTCATCTTCTTGCTTCTGAATATTGAAAAATTGGCCCAGCAAAGTAGCTTCATCAACAGGGCCCTTATACCTTCCCAATAACTTATTCTTCAATGAGTTCCAATCAATAATGCATTTTTCTACTAAATAATAAAACCAATTTGTTGTAGGCCCGATAAGAGATTCAATAAATAATCTCACAAAAACATCTTCTTCACTTACCCCCAAAATTCCACATGCTTGACTGTCAATGCCAAAAATGTGCTCTTCCACATCTTGGTGATTTTCTCCACTGAACTTCGGGAAGTGCTTTCTTGATCCTTCAGGAAATGGTGAATATTGTGGCAAAGAAAGAGGTCCAAAGTGATTTCCCCATGGCTAGGAAGAAATTAATGCCATAATGTAATTATGAAAAATAAATCAGACATGAGTCTTTACTAGAATAAAATTCTTATGAGTACATTCCACCTTATAGAGCCGCTAGCCTCTGTCCTCGGGGAGGCACCTGAAAATTTCTAAGAAAAGAAGACACTGGCACTTCAGTTCTTTCCCCAGTAGAGTCGCCAAAAATCTATTAGTTAACAGATTTGTCACTTCAGTCTTATACTCTCTTTCCCATTTCAATGACAATCTGACCAACAGTTGAGTCACTTGCAATGGTATTTGTAAGTGCTCTCTGCTTATTTTACAAGGCGCATCTACCTTCGAATAATATGCAATGAATGAAAACATAGGGTATGCTTTTAACCAGAAAGCATAAAAGGAAGACTAACAACTATGCATAACCATGACATAGATGAGATGGGTTAATTTCATAATGAAGTGAATGCAAATAAATGACGCAAAGTTCACATATCAGACCCACGAATGATACTCAAGAAAAGAATGAACAACAGACCCCCTTTCAACAGACGAGTTAATCTAAATTCAAAGTTTTATAAATGAACACATACACAGTTTAATATAATAGAATAAACACTAAAGAGTAGTTAGAAAGACTCAAAGTTCATTTGCAATCAAAAGAAAACATTAATAAATACACAGATTCAGAAATATCTCCTTCATTTCCCTAATACCAAAATGTGAGTTCAAAGCCTCAACATCCATGTACAATAAAATAGTGTTGAAAGAAAACTCAGTTGCTCCCCTGCTCCCGAATAGCTTGAAAAAGATCCTCCCGTATGACTACCAATTACATATTTATAAAACTTTCCCTAGGAAACTTTCTAGTTTCCATAACTGTTTCTTGAAAAATAAAGGTAAATGAAAAATAAAGTTTCTTCTTTTTTCGTTTATAATTGCCTCTTGAGAACTTTCCTCACTTGATTTAATTTGCAAATTCACTTTTCCAAATCTTCTGGTAGTATTACTTAGTCTAGTTTTAACACATTGGTGAACATGGCCCACCTTGTCCAAGACCAATATGTGTCATTTTATATATTACTCCAACTTCATTCAGTGTAGAAATTCTCATCGTGGCCCTCATGTAGCCTGTGAAAACAAAGTAAGTAGCACAACCCATTTTACTTTGAAAGCTTCAACAATTCCTAACTTTTTCATGTTTCTAATAGCTCCTGTCATAACATTAACTCTTGTATTAGTGTCCTCCTAAATTTGCACTATTTAATTTAGTATTTGTCTGCTATAATGGTTAGAATTTTCCTGAGTGCATGTGCAAAAGAATAAATTACAAGAGAGTTCTTTCCAGTGTTCTATGAACATTTTGGGCCAATCCCCACCAAGAAGCACTCTGTTGTTTTGCTTAATTTGGGACAGGGCACATAGTGCATTATGAAAATATTTCTCAGCTTCATCCATAATTTACCATCCTCCAGAGGCTAGTTCTCCAATGGGTAATGTATGTAGTATATATATATTTATTGGAAACACACCAATTATGCTTGTAAATAGGTCACCTTCCCACATAAAGGACTTGGACCTTGATTTTCAATTTCACCATGCAAAATTCAAACTAGGCAAAAAGTTTAACATCTTCCCAAGGGAACCAATGCACAAGCAAATTGTTTCTCCATGGCACATGACCTCTTTTACTTGCAATGAGTTGATTCTAGATTTTGAATAAAAAATTGCACACTAGATTGAACTTTAAGTCCCTCCCAGTCTAGCTTTCTGAGTTCATTTTCACGGTTTTGGAAACATGGATATGTATCTTGCCCCACCTTTCTAACATAGGCAATGCATCTTTGTAGGAAATCATTCCCTACAATATTTATAGTAACTAGTGCAGTTATTACATTATTCAAATAATTAAGTGACTAGGTATATTAGCCACATATTTGGAACCATTCTTGCAACTCAGACTACAGTACTCGTTCTTCGACAGACAAAAGTGGAGTATTCTTTCCCAAGCTACTACCATCGGGGTAATTAGAGAAGCCTTCAGCACACATAGAACCTTTCCAACATAACCATTTTGTGTATGACCTACGAATTGTACCAAGGGTGACAAATAGTGAGGTGAGTACATTTACTTTATCAGATCATCTGAGATTACTGCTCCCTAGTAATAAGCACAAGGTACACCCCAAGATTTTTATGAGAGACATAGTAACTGCATATATATGCTTCATCCCTATATCCGTCATGCCACGAATTTTCCTCTTCATCTTCAATTCCATATTGCAGCTCAATCCGTGGTTCTTCTCATTATAAGGAAGCATTCTATTAAAAATTATCACACCTTGCCTGTGTGTCACCAAGCTGAGAGGATACTAGCAACGGTTGAGAATACAAGTTTTACATCCAACAAATAGTTACACTCAAAATTTGAAGATGCAATGAAAACAAGAGTTGTAGTGCTCTGAATCTACTTTCTAAACTACTATTTTTTAAATGGTAGAGATTAAGGGGTTCAAAAAGGGAGGCCACACAAAGTGGCCCTATTTTTTTTTAAAAACATAACATAGCTTTGGTGTGACCCCCCTAAAATGATGAATTTTTTAAGTATTTCAAAAATCACTTCAATGAGAAATTAGATAACGCCATGTAGTTTATTCCCAATTTTTTTGCTGATTTTTTAATGAACATATGATTTTTTACTAATTTTCAAAGTGGAGACATCTTGAAAAATAGAAAAAATGAGCATGCTTCCCCCTAAATTTTTTGAAAACTGATCAAAAATTATTTTCTTAAAAAAATATGTGTAGAATGGAGTCTAGATTCTATAAATTTAATTTATTTAAAATTTTGATGAATGGTTAAAAAATGAAGTAAAAAATAACACACATTGGTTTTGAAAAAAAAAGGATACACTAACAAATGAAATTAAAGATGAAAACCTTAACATACTTGAAAAAGGTGAAAAAAATTAAATGGTTAGATAACTAAGGGAGAGATTAACATTATCGTGGTATTTTTTTGACTTGACATTGAAACACATGCAAACTTGATGGGGAGCATGCTTGAGATTATGTCATTTTTTTTATATTTGTAAAAACACGTCTTTGGATGTTGAAAATTCACTCCAAACCTTTGGGTTGGAAGCCCAAGGAAAATTCAAGCCAAATTTAGAAATTTCCAAAATAAATAATAACACGACCGTATTATAATGCACTCAAGTTATAGCACGCTCGTGTTATTATTTGGTTTATAAATTTCTCTTTCTCTTTCTCTTTCTCTTCCAATGAAACTATATATATGGACATTTACTTTCTTATAATTTAAGTTTTATTTCATGTGTAGTTTTAGGATGTTTGAGAATGGTTTTGAATCTCTAGGAGTTATAATGTAGATTCTAAGTTTTGAAAGATCTTATAATTTTTCAAACTTAGTCAAATTTCAATAACCAATAGGCTCTCATCATCTCTCTCTCTCTAACTCACTCTATCTATATCCCTTGCACTTTAGACCTCTCTCTCCCTATCTCCATCCCTTTCTCTACCTCTCTCTTCCCTGACCTCTCTCTCTCTCTCTCTACTTCTCTCTATCTCACCTATCCCTCTCTACCTCTCCCTCCCTCCCTCCTCCCTCTCCCCCTCCTCTCTTTCTCCTTTTGTCCTTCCCTCTCTACTTCTCCCTCCCTCCCTATCTCATTACTTCCCTCTCTACTTCTTCCTCTCTCCCTCCCTATCTCGCTCCTTCCCTCTCTACTTCTCTCCATCTCACAATTTAGTTATTTCATACAATCTTGTTATATAAAAGAAAGCACATTAGTAGTTGTTGAGGCTGTCTTGTGTAATATCTAACTTGTTGGCTAAGGTTGGGTTGAACATCTCTTGTAGGTTGCATATGTGGACACATGGATTGAGATGAATGGCTACATAGTTCTCATTTGCTTTTTCACATGGAGGAATGCAACTAGGGTGCTTGATGCTTTAGAGGAACTACATGGAGACTCCATAAATGTATTGTAATTGTGACCAATGACATTAGTATAGGTTAACTACACCCAATCCATATGAATTCAAGGCATATTTAAACCACTAAGCATCAATCCCAATAAGATCATTGACTGTAAAAAAATACAAAGAAACCATTAAAACTAACATTCTAAATCATGAAAGCTTGAAAAACCTCTAATCTAAGACATAAAACTTATCCTATTGGGGGAGTGGTGTCGCATTGATGTGGAATGGTGACCCTTTCTGAATCCCTTGGATAATGAGCTTGTTTCAATTGATTCTATTGAAGAGAATCGATGAGACTGATGAGAGATATGTGATAAAACATGATTGAAATGCTAAATTAACATGATATATGCTAAGATGATTGATATGGGTGTATGTAAATCTACTCTAAATGTATGCAAGCTTCAAAAGATTAAAATCCTAATTAAAAAATAATCTAAATTTATGCATCTATGTTATCATGGAAGCCATTAATAGAAGCTAAGCTAATATGCAAGTAAATAAAGCTAAAATGATGTTAAATGTGAGTACAAGTGCAAATGATTTTAACAACATAAGTTTGTTATTAAAAGATGGATCCCTATTCAATAGAGGCAAGCTCTATTTATAGAATAGGTAAAAAGAGATCAATGGATGAGATCAAAAAGATTAATCAACGGTCAAGGATGAAAGAAATAAGAGGCATGGATCATGGATTTTCATCAACGGGTGAGAATGCAAGATGAGATTTAATCAAGGGTTCACATTCCCTCAAACAAACACCTTTTCAACTTGTCCAATAGGTCACAAGTTAACCTGCAAAAGAGGTCACAAGTTAACTTGCTCAAGAAGGTAAGTAAGTTGAGGAAAAGGAATATTCCCCTTTTTCAAATGAGTGAGGAGAGAGAATATTCTTTGAAATATTCTCATGGGTGAGGAAATAGATATTTTGCAAATTAAAACAAAGTTTAATTGTGCAAAAGGGGAAGGTTTTGGAGGAATGTGCAAAGGAGGAATATTCCCTTGGAATATTCCTTTGCAAGTGGAAGAATTAGTAATTTGATAATTAAAACAAAGTTTGAATTATGAAAACTAGGGGAATTATGTGATATTCATTAAATAATTGATTTAATAGAGATCAAATGAAAAAGCAATGGATGAGATTGTTTTGATCTATCAATGGTCACAAATGAAAGAAGGATGAAACATGGATTGAGGATTATCGTCAAAGATCACATGGATCAAGAAAAGATCAAGGGCTCACAATCATGCAAACAAACACACTTTGCAACAACTTTAAAAAGTTGTTTCAAAGTTTGTTTGGAGTAATCATTACCTTTTTTAGGAAAATAGGGAATATTCCTTTGGAATATTCCTATGCAAGTGGATGAGAGGGAAATTAGCAATTTAGTTAATTAAAACTAAATTTGAATGTGCAAGATGAGGAATGTGAGGATATTCATTAAATTATTGATTTATTTAATGAAAAGGAGATGAAAATATGATATTTAATTAAATATTTTAGGTTATTTAATTAAATAAGAGGACTTAGGGTTAAAATTAAATAGTTTGCATAATTTAATTAAATCAGATGAAATGCTGTGAGAGGGGGTGAATTAACCAATTAGGTCAATTAGATTAATAGGTGAAAGTAAGGCATTTAATTAAATAATTAGGCTTATTTAATTAAACAATCGAAAAGAGGATGGGTTTGAGGATGAAACGATGTTAGTTAGCCAATGTGATCCATTGAGACATTTTTAGGTGTCTACATTTTTCCCCTCTTTGAAGCAATGCACTCGTTGCATTGGTTCAAAGACTGATGCTAATTTTGATGCTGATGATGATGAAAAAATGAATATTGATGATCTCTTTGAGATGTTGATAGCCAAGCTAAAGTTGATTGATTGATATCATTGTTGAGGATTCACAACAATGCAAGGATAGTGTTGTCAAGATATGAACAACACAAGGATTGATAGGGAAAGATATATTCCAATGAGGAATGATTTGATACATTGGTCCAAATTTGCTAGTGAGGCTAGGAACAAAATTTGTTAGATGATTTGATATCGATATGATCAAAAGATGGTTGGTTTCCCCCGAGAGAGATCGATTGGAGAATAAAATGTTCTGATCAGGCTCACGATAGGTAAAAATCATACATTGAATCAAAGAGTTGCAACTTTGCAGTTTGTTGAGTTGAAGATGATATAGATGCCCCACTATGCCCCAACGAAAGAGGGATTGTTATCATGAAAGCTTAGGTATTGATGTAGATAGATTTCATGATGTATAGACAATCATCGGCTATGGGTAGCCTCATGTATATTTTGATGTAGATCACATAGAGTTGATGCTTGGATAGAAATGTTAGTAAAGATAGAATTTCAATAAGAAGATAAGATAGATGGAAGTAGAAGAATAAAATGGATATTGATTAACCATTGATTTTGAGATTGATTCAATAGTCCAAAAAGTCCTTGATCCATCGAGACTTTATTAATTTATGGTGATGAGCCATGCATGATGATTGCTCATATCTTGGGATTGGGATTTTTGACATTCCTTATTTTTGATATAACACATAGACACAATGCATTAAGGTATTGATAACCAAGATGGTGTTGTATCTAGTGTAATGGACTTTGACTTTGCAAACAGATAGGATAGTTTTTGTTCACATCTTGACATACGAAAACCTTTTCGGAATGTAGTTTAGTATTTCAAAATATATTGGACCAAAGCATACACAATAGTCAACAATCTACCCCAAATGACTTCCCTACACACAACTAAGCAAGTATGCATCAAGATTATTTTGCAAGAATACCCACAAGCACATCAAATGAAAGATAATGATCGATGCCCCATTCCTTTCTCTCTAATTTTTTTTGATAGAAATCATCATGAGGTCCTCAGAATGGGTCAATAAGATAAATCATGAGAAAAGATTAAAGACAAACAATCAGTTTTATCCATATCTCTTTCCAGTTTAATATAGCTAAGGTGATTTTTGATATTGATGTCCATCACAGGAAAATACATCCTAGGACATGTTGATTAGATGGTTTTATTTAGGATGATGATGAGCTTTATGACAAGCCGTTGATATAAACTTCACTAACTCGTTTAACTATGATCTAGACTTTATATTTTGACACTTAAGTTCCCACTTTACGACTTGCTATACTTGCTTTCTACTTGTTTTACCAAAGGTTGAAGGCAATGATCGATTTATTATGGATGGAGGTGTATTGTGGGTCAAAGCGAAATGGGATGGGTGGTTTTGGATTTTCTGGAATATTTCAATGTTTTTGGTATTTTGAAAATGTTTTGAGGTTTGTTTTGGTCTTTTTGAAATTTTATGTGGATGTTTTGGTTTTCAATTATTTGAGGTTTTTTAGGGTTTTCTGAGATATTTGAATGTTTAGGTCTTTTGAATGTTTTCTAATGTTTTTGGGCTTTTATGATATTTGAATGTTTAGGGATTTTCTGATATTTGAATGTTTAGGGGTTTTTTGAGTTCTTCGACCAAGAACCTAACCTAAAAGACCTATCCTAGGGGCCTCAAGGGTTGATAAAAAATAAGCCTTTCCTACATTATACACGTAGAGACCACGTAGTTCGACTGACACGACTTATTAAAGATGAGATATGAACATTTGATGGAATGCCAATTTATTATGATAGACTCCTAAAGGACCGACCTAGGGTGTCTCGGGGGCACATCAATGATGGAATTTACTACATTCAAGCTCAAAGACTTGTAGTTCGACATGGTACTATTTTTGGATTTTTGATGTTCGACCTTTTTAGGAATTTTTATGTGTTTTGGATGTTTTGGATTTTCAGCTATGCAAGATTTTGCAAATATTTTTGGATTTTAGCTGTACAAGAATCTGGATGTTTTTTGATTTTCAGCTATACAATATTTTGCAAATGTTTTTGGATTTTGATGAGGTTTTATGAATGTTTTTGGGATTTTTGAGAGATTTTGAGGTAAACGATACCTAGATCACGACACTGATGTCACGTTGTGAGATATAAGACATGGATCAAGAGTTATTCGTAAACAAGAGTGCACTAACCTGCCCCCAGTTTCTAGCAATTCTTCATAATGCAATGGGTAACCAAGATAGGTAATGTATATGTAAAAAGTTCAACAGAGTTTTAGCATGCTAGATATAGGCTACGGGACTTCACGAGATAAAATGGTAAAGAGCCTGTCAAAATTTTTCCATGAGTAGAGTTGAAGTATATGCCAAATCTTTTTCAAGATTAAGATAAAGTGGAAGGGCATGTGCAGGATCATGATGGGCCAAAAAGTGGCGATATGATGGGTATGTGTAGGGTATGTGGTTGACAAATTTTTTTTACCCAAAATTGATGAAACAAAAAGGGTTTTTAAAGGAGATTCTCAGCTTTCCACCAATATAAATTATGCTTTACTTTGAGTTTAATAAATAATTATTATTAATTTTCTATTTAAATTATGACTATGACTAAAGTCCTAATTGATAGGTCGATTGAAAAATATCTATAGTTTTCAATGGTATCACATTTTAATCCCAAGATGTGTCACATCTCTATGCTTCCACAATTAGATTAAAAAAGACTGAATTTCATGAAGTTTTGACCAAGTTAAGGTATCGACAATGCAGTTTTTATATTTTTTAAAAAGTTGTAATACTAAAAAACTATACTCAATTATTTTTACTTGGAAAAAATTACAAGAAAATATGCACATCCGCATACGAGTCCTCACTATATGTAAAACTTATAAAAATATTTTCATTTTATTGTGGTTAGGTGGTCGCATGCATTGACCTACCCTTTATTTTTCCCTAAAATTTAAGTAATTAATGATTGAAATTTCAAATTTTCACCAAATAGATATATATATATTTTTAAATAAACCTAGTAGTTTAGAAACTACATTCAATTTACTACAGATTCTATTCTTACATATTTTTAAAATAATATAGATAACTTATTCAAATTTTTACGTCAAGCTGCCTAACTCTAATTTTTTTGAATTTTTCGCCACTTAAGGGCCTATTTTTTCCATGATGATTCTGCACATACCTAAAATATATGGATTGGATGGATGGAGGGAACATTGGATTTAACATAACAAGGATGAGATTCTTTATCTGAGAAGAATCATATAAACACTCAATTCTACTCATGACTCTTGTTTTCCAGGTTTTTATCATAGTACTTGCCCAAAGCACCACCGTAGTGGTTTTCATTGGAGGACAATTTTTATTTTTACTATTTTCTTGATTTTTTTGGAAATTTTCCCCTCTTGTTGAACCACTTGGTGGTACTGATGTAGAGGCTACTGTCATAACATACTAGTGATATCCCGCTTGAAGAAGCTGCTTTGCTAAGATACGAGCACTTGAATGCAACCTTGAAGAACTCTAATATACCTTGTGGATACCAGAATTAACCTTGTCTATGTGCACACATCACGCTAAAGTGCCTTCAAAATCCTTATGATGAAGGGTAACTTCCAACACATGGTCAATGTGAGAATTGGATATCATGAATGGAGTGTATGGTGCATTGCATAAAGGAATATGAGATGGCTTGGTCGATAGTTTGGAACCTTAGACTCTCCAAACTTGGAAAGATGAGCAATGATGGATGGGGATGGAGGTTTTCATAGAATTAGGACCAACCACTGGATATACTTTGTTCCTTGATTGAGAAGCTTGCTTTTGTATTTGAGGACTCTTTTGATGGATACATTTCCCTTTTTGATTTTTCCCTATAGTTTCTTTGACTAATGGAGTTTTTGAGGGATGATTTTCTTTATTTTGCTTTGGTATCCATTTGTATTTCCTTTGTCCTTTTTGCTTGAATGCTTCATTTTTTTAGATGATCTTCTGCTTGCTTTGATAGGAATTCTTCTTTTTACGTTGGTCCCAATTTGTGTATGAGATGATGGGTAAATGCCAACTCATGATACAACTAGTTGTAGCGTTGACAACATTTTCATCATAAGGATTCTTCATGCCCCATATGTTGATGTTTGTTGTAGACAAGATTTCCCTCGGTGTTGTGAAGGTATTATCAATACCTAATCATTTTCCCTGATAATGTACCCTATGATCCATAGCCAGTAAACATGAATTTTGATGAACACATGATATTGTTATGGGTTCCTGTTGTTCAGGAATATGAACTATTTTCTCTAGTTCTATGACATTGTTCTATATTGATAATGATTCAAAAGATGTCGATGCTAACTCAAAAGATGTCGATGATGCACAATCATTGTAAGAATCAAGAATCTCAACCCTTTCTTGCTTTTGTGTAGAAACATCAAGAGTGAGAGACTCTTTTTTTGGATGAAGACATCTATGTGTCCATCAAAAAGAAATATCTCAGGAGTGATATTAGGGACATATTTGGAGTTTAAAATGGTTTGGAAGATGTCCCTCAGCTCTTGATGAAACTCTGGAAATAGGGGTTCTTGATCTTGACTCGATTCGAAGTAACTTTCATTATCCTCAAGAGCCTCCTCTTGACATGATCCTTGGGTGGATGATATGTCATTGGTAAAAGACTCTTTGCAATAGTTTGTGGGTATAGATGTAACGAGAGATATTTCTAGATCATTTAGAATTTCTCCAACATGCCCAATCACTGAGTCATATGTGGGAGAGATATCACAATATGATATCCACTTGATGTCATTACTGTATAAAATATTGCTAAACACTGTTGATGGATTTGGACTTTGTTTTAAAACAACATCTTGATGTGTGTCTGATTCCTCATGTTGTGATAAATAAAATTTCCCACCATGGTATCACATGTATGGTTTACATTTTTTGAGGTTGATTCCTTTCCTGAATCTTTTGCTTTTGTATGATTAGGCATAGGTTTGTGTAAATTTTTAGATTTTCATTCCCAAATTTTTGATCAACATAAATGTCTCCTTGTTCAATAAGATCTTCTATTAGATGTTTGAGTCTAAAACAATTTTGTGTGTTATGGCCTTTGTATCAGTGAAATTCATAAAAATGATCATCTCTATAGCTATGAGGTTTGACTTGTGGCTCTTGATAGTTTGAGAAATCTAGGAGTGTGATAAGGTTAGACTCTATCAACTTGTACCATAGAAAAATGGATCATTGATATTTTCATGGTTATTTGGGTCTTTCTCTTGTGATGTTTGACTTATCTTGCTTTTATTTAATGTTGCAATTGATGTAACTTATGCATTCACATTAGGTCCTAAACATTCAAATTATGACATCTTGTGAAGGTTTTGTGAAGTGTTGTAACACATTTCTACACTTTTCTAGACTCTTCTCACTATAATTCACCTAAAAACCACCTTTTATCCATCATCAAGTCCTATTCTAAAGTGTTGTAAAGTCTTGTAACAAGATTTCATGCTTTTCTAGGCTTGTTATCACTATTTACACCTTTCTTATGCTTTATATGACCCCTTTATGCACTCATAAGACTTAATTAAGTGTATTTTTGAATGTAAACCCAACAAACAATATTAAATGCAAGTTAATTCCCGACACCCACTTACAAGCCTAAGGTGGGACCCATTTGCCATGGGTTGCGAATGAGTCCCTTGTGGCTCCAAATTAAAAATAATTCAAAATTCCTTTAAGGTTTTTATTCAAAAAGACCTTATGTCAACCTGTGATGATGTATTATTGGGTAATTAGGGTATAAGTGTGTATATATAAATGTTTTTCTACCCATTTTACATCTAATTCATCAAGTTCACTCATTCACTAATTCATTCAAGCATTATTCAATCAAGCAAACATCAAGCATCTTGGAGCAACCATTGACATATCTTAGGACTTCTTCAACAAGGTTTTGGTGCGTTTAGGACATTTTCATGTTGTTTATTCATCATTCCTTGCTCATTTCATTTCATTTCTTTATTAAGGGTTTGATTACCAAAGTGGGATTTGACCAAGGAAAATCCCAATACTCTAACCCTTAACCATTTTCCCCCTTTTGCATGTGTGTTTGCAGACTTTTCTATGCATATTTGTCAAGCAATTAGGTGTTGAAAAGTGGAAAACAAATCAACAAAGTGTTTCAAGTCAACTAAACTTATTTCAAGCTTGGAGACAACCTATAGTCAGTTTTCTATAGATTTGACTTCGTCAACCCAACAAGAAGACAAGTGCAGATCTAGAGCTACATGATTGACCTTTGATTTTATAGAATTTTGGAGGAGGACTGATTCACCATCAGTGGCGAATGAGTCCAATCGAGGGCTGAAAAAGTTAATTTTGTCAGAATCCAATTCCCGACAGTCGGAAAGCAGTTTTAGGTGTTTTTACTAGTGGGTTACCTTAGAATAGTGGTTTACACTTTCTAAGAGGAAGGAAAATTCAAATTTTTTCCATTCCCCATACTGAATGGGTTCGGCCGAACCAATGAAAGCCCGAATAAAAAAAACATATTCAAGTGGGTTCGGTCGAACCCATGTTCGACCGAACCCCTTCAATATGAAAAAAACAAAAAAATGTTTCATTTTCACTGTCACTTTTACTTTGTTCTTTTACCAGTCACTGTCTCCCTGGTGTGCGTGGCGAACAGAGTCCGTGACGACGACCAAACAAGATTTCTCTCTCTGGCGAAAGCAAATTTCCATTCCTCTCTTCAAAGTTCATCATTCCAGTTTGCATATCGAGCACTATTGAGCACTAGGTATTTAAAATTCAATTTTTTTAGAGTTCAAAATGCATCTATTTGTTTAATTTCGAAACCCTAAATGCAAATTTTTTTAAATTTGTTGAATTCAAATTGCACTTGTTTGAAAGTTTTTAAAGCATTTTCAATATAGTATTTTGCTTCCCCGTTTTGCATATATTTTTGTCTTGTTAAACACCTTTCAAGAGAAAAATGAATATCAAAACTATCAACTATCTGTTAGGGGATGAGAGGTCTATAATTCAAAACTACACCCATTGAACTTGCATTTATATTTGGCATGTATTTTAACTTGTTCAATTTTTTTAAATCAATCCAAGGGTTTGAGTAAGGAAAAATGAGTTTCCTCCCAAAGTTAGTGCAAAAAAACATTATAATGGCTCTCAACATAGTCTAAAAAATGGAGATAAATAAATTCCTAAAGACTAGAAGTGTAGGGGTCAAGGTCACAAAATAATTTTAAAACTACAAATTTAGGGTCAAACTTGTAGATGAAAATGCAAATTTCATACATGTAGGAGTGAACCATGAAAGTCATAGCTTGATTTGTTAAGGTGTCATAATATTAAATCTTATAAAAAATAAAGAATCATATCATTGATTATGTACATTACAATAAAATATCTCCATATAACAAATGAAGCTAAAAACCCTAACCCTCTTTGTCAATTCTATAGTGTGCTTGCTACATGAGTAATTTTTTTTATGAAAACCATGTTTAGGAATGAAAATATCCAATCCCTTATGCTTCTAAACTAAAGTTTGTAATGCTTATGGTTCTTTTGGCCTTATAGATTCTTGAATCATTTTATAATATAAAACATACATATAACCTACTCTAGCTCTAATAATTGTAAACCCTTTAGGAATTCTAAATTGTTGCATCTTGTCTTGGTTTTCCCACCATTGTTATTCCTTTTGAAATTTTTACAAATTAGGCAAAGAATCCTTGCACTTATATAGAGGATCCTTAGGTATGTTCTTAAAATTATTTAAGGTTAAATGACTTAATCTAAAATAAAGGCATATACGGATCTCTTGCAATTGTAACCTCTTTACTAGTGTTCAAACATATTTGATACCTTGATGGCATGACATAGATGATGTTGCTTGATATTGTTTTATCCATGGATACCCAAGTAAAATATGAGATACATCTAAAGAAGAAATAATATGACATAGAATAAGAACTTCCCTCATCTTTTAGACCAAAAAATTAAGGTAAAATAATGTATCCTATAGTTTCAATCAACATATCATTAGTCAATTTTAAATAAACCCTCAAATATGCATATGCTTGTTTATAAAATGATGATAAAACAAAAATTATTCAATGCATACATTTTATTGGTGAGTAAGATCAATAAACACACCCTTACATGGTTCATGATCCACACAAAACCAAAAGGACCATTATAATTATTTGGTAATATCTCACAATGTGAAAAAGGTGTCAAAAAAATTAGCATACCTAAACCATAAATTGACTTGTCATAAAGTGGGTGGGTAGCTTAGTGGTGAGATTTGCATCCTAACTAGTTCATGGAAATTTCAACATGGTATTAGAGCCAAGCTAGGTGCATTTGACACCTATGTTGTGGCTCAAGGGAGTGTGTTGGAGAAATGATACACACCTAAGCCATAAAAGGACTCATCATAATGTGAGCCATTAGCTCAATAGTAGAGCATCCTAACACCAAATGGGAGGTCCTAAGTTTGAATACTGGTTAGTCCATAGAAATTTCTATAAAAGTCAATCACTAGTACATAAGAAGAAGAATAAGTACCCTTATAATTTTTATTAATACCAACAAATTATCATTCCTCACATACATAGGTGAATCAATGATTTCAAGCTCATCAACATGTATATGTACCTCAATCTCATGACCCTCATATAAAACCATTTTATTAGATTTATTTAGTGTAAAATATTTAAATTTTCAGTAGGAGGAACAATTGAAGGATTGACCCCAATATTAACTCCCTCAACCTAATTTTTTTTTATCAATCAAATCCTTAATCAATTAAAATGTTGAGTATAATTACAATTAAATCTACAATTTAATAACAAAATTCTTTCTCATTATATCTTTTGGGAATAACTTTAGATTTATCTAATGGCCTAATAGGAGGAAGTGTAATCATGCAAGCACTAAGTAAATTTTGAAGCACATTTACAAAGGAAAAATTTGAGGCTGTAGAGTCATAATTGAGTATTAGGAAACATTTATAATGTATAGTTTGTACAATGGTCATTTCCCATTATTTTACTTCATCCTTGGAAATAATTTTTCTTTCAAATACAAGGGTGGATGATGTAGATGAAGCATTAGAAGATCCATAATTAAGTGTGGTAGCCCCCTAAACAACTTTAGTTCTTAACACCATCTCATAATTTGCACATGCAAATGTTATCATATACTTTTGTAGATCCTTGTTTGGCTACCAAAAATCTAAAAATAATAAACTTCCCAATCCAACATTCCTCATTATTTGTATCAATTCAATTTCAATATTAAAATAGACCCAAATGGAAGATAATACTATTAAATTTCATGGGAAGAACTTAGCCAATAACTTATCATCATACACAAACCAAATATGTAGCACTTAAAGAACCTTGAATGTGTCATGGGATCTCCCTTTTTAACATTGTGCATCTCAAATCTAGGGATCCAAAAATCCAACAAAAAATGGATATGTAAAATTTTCAATAGAAATTGAATTGTGTTTGATTTTTATATGTATGTCTTTTTTTGTTTTCATTAGGTAAGGAATCAACATTACTTTTCATCTCAACAAGCCTTTAAACATTAATGTCAAGGATAGATAGAGGCACACTAGGATTAAGGACATGAATGAAAGTGGCAAGATGAGAAATGGAAGGTGGTGTATAAATTTTTCGTGACATAATAAATGAGTGTGGAGTGACAAAGAATTGCGTAGGGATATCACAGTGAGGGGAACATGGGAAGTGTAAAAAAAACTATGAGAACTAATGTGGAGACAAGAGAACTATGTGCATCATAATAAGTAAGCATGAG
>VDFB02072274.1:89155707-89168192 GCA_007258455.2 Sequoia sempervirens | reverse complement strand
CATTCTCACCTAATACTACTTATCAAATCCTTATACAAAACATATCCGTCTATAATCCCATTCAAGCACATTCAAGCATTTTAATTAATTCCTTGAATTAAAGCTAAAATAAGGATTATACACACCACAACAGTGAGATGAATGAAACAACCCTTAGTCATCTTATTCAAAATTCAGATATGCATGTATAGTGGAGAGACATGAGTTTGAATTTATTATTTCAACTCAAATGCTAGTACTATTATACAACATTAAATCCCCATGAATTCAAAACCAATTATAGAATAACTTAGAACCTAAATTGTATTTCTCTCTAAAACCATTGGACTTTACAATTTTCTCTGCAACTTCACCTAGAACCAACCAAATATTATCTATCTTGCTAACCCGTACTTCTAGCCTTGAAATCCTTCTTATAGAAAATGAAGGAGCAAACAAGCATCGGGCTAGAAAGTACACATGTCACTAGCTAATTGGCACACCTGGTGATATTCCAAAAATTGTTACAACCATCACCTTGGAGAATATTCTTGCTCATCTTGTTAGCTGAGAAAATTCGATGCAACAACGAAAAACCACAAGAAACCCGCTCTAAGAATTCCATCAAAGAAAAACTGGAAACCATTGTAATCGTAGCATTCGATTTACCACCTGTTAGTAGTCCATTCCTTTTACTCTTCCTCACTCAAATATTTAGTTACCCATTTCTGGTATTCTTCATCAGTCAGCTAGTCAAAATTAATCACCTCATTCACCTTGGTATTAATGTGTATATTTTACCACTACCTGATTTGCATCTCTTTCAAAAGCTTCCAAAAATGATCAGGTACTAATGATTTTATCCATACAGCTCACTAACAAGTCATAATCTAACTCATCACAAATTAATTTAATTTGATCATTGATGAATTCACTTGCTTGATCCTGCCACTGCTGGAGTGACCTAATTTTCCCCTGCTCATCAATTATATTTGGTAGCAATTTGTTACCCCAATCATTAAAATTCTTCACCAATTCCTTGATCTTCCTACTCAAATAATCTGGTAGGGTATGAAAACCTTGCAATGATTTATCCAACACTTGAGTAGGATTTAATGATTGGGGGCTATTATTTGTATCAAACCTTGAAGCCTTATACATGACATCCAAATCATTGGCCCTAGGGATCAATTTTTAATCAATGGTATCACTACTTCCTAATCCCTATCAATATTCTTTATTGCATCTAACAACAAAGAATATAAAGAATGTATAGATAGCAATTTACTATCAACCTTTTTCATTAAAATGCCTCAATATAGTAGTAACAATCTCCTTTTGCTTTGAAAGAAATACCTCCTCACTTACCTTCAATGATGTCTTCAATTCATCAATTCTTTGCAAGAGCTTCTTCTTTGTAGAATCAACATAGCACTTTTTTTCTTCATCAATTTGTTCTAAAGGAGGGGTGAGAGAAATATTTTGACTAGGAGACCCTGGGGTGGAAACAATTGGAGAAGTAGGAGGCACTAAACCTATTGTGGAAGGTAATGTACTGGTCCTTGGAGCACTTGATGTCTCCCCAATCTGTTTATACATAAACCATTCCACCTCAGTCTGCAACTCCACATTCCTCTATTGCATCTTGTTGTATTCCTCAATCAAAAGGTTATACTTCTCCATTAGGCTCTTCTTTTCAACTTCCTCCCTTTTAGTACTCTTTTGGGCCAATTTGGCCACATTCACAGTCAAATTAGTGGCCTCAGTGGTTGAGGTCTCTGAAGCTATCTTTATTATTAATCCTCCTCTAAAATTTGGATTAATATCTATAACATTTTTCTTTCTTCCTTGAGGGGCCAATGCCCAAATTGCCAAAGTTTCATATTCCTCATTGAAGGCAGAATCTTGCAATGTTTCCTTAACTTCTTCTTCAGAGCCTTGCAAAGGATGCTTGGACTTTTAAATAGCATTATATGCTACAACATCTGCAATGTCCCATTCAAACAACACACCATCTTGACTCACTAGTCTTCTTCCCTCTTCAAGAGTGATGTTCTTAAATTCCTCCATTAATTCATCTTTTACCTCCTCATCATTATCCTAGACTAACCTGCCAGGCCTTAGTTCTCTTCTCTTCTTACATTTCTCTTGATATTCTTCAAATTTCATCCTCCATACCAATTGCAAGAATACAAGAGTTTTTACAAATGTATTTTCATCTAGAAACTCCTTGCATGCTTCCATTCTTGCATCTTGTACACTTTATCCTTTCATATCTAAATCATATAGAACCAATTTAGTTGGTCTAGGAGGGGAAGGCATACCAACCTGCATGTCCTAATCAGTAACAATAATTTCATCCATCAGATCCTCTTGTGGTTGATCAATTATTTTTCTTTTATGGCTTGGCCCGGATGGTGGTGACGAGGGACTATCTTCTGGTGATGATTCTAAATCAATGATTTTAATTGCCCTAGGAAATTTAAATTTTGGACCTAGTTGTGAAGGAAACTTCATTATTTTCTTTCCTTTTCTATCCACTTCCTCTTCATCACTTCTATCATCCTTTTTCCTCCTATAAATAGGCCACCTTTCTGTAGGATGGTATGCTAGCCTTGTTTCAATTGGCCTAGCACCTTGTTCCTATACACCCAGACTCAGTTCTAAATTTATCTTTTTGGTCCTCAATGTGCCCATAATTTCCTTGAAGTTTTGCATTAGAAAGTCAATCTTATTATGTTATGGATTGAACTCCAACAATGGATCATACTTTGGATCCATCTTATGCACAATATATAATAGCTTATCATAAGCTATCCATTTCTCCTTGTTCAACTCCTGCCTATTTAGATAAAATTCATTTATGATCAAATCCTCAGGAAAGTTGAACTTATGCACAAATTTTCTAGCCTTTATTCTTTGTCGAAAAAGGGAAAAGAAACCCTAAGGATCATACTGCCACTTTGGACTACACCTCAAATGGTAATCATCAAATAATTTATCAAAATGCATCCAACCTCCTTTTGAAAAGGAAAAATCAGACACCACTTTATAATTAGGGAAAAATGTTCCCTTACCCCTCCCTGTGAGGTTTTCCTCATGGATACAACCTATTTACCACATAACTTATGAAAACCACACTCTTGGTGGCACATTGTATGGTAGTATATTGAGTGTACATGATAAAGAAATTATCAAATTTCACATAACTGGTGCTTTCCTTATTGCAAGATACATTTGCACCCATAATTGTGATGGCAATCTTTCTCCATCAACCGATGGCCTTAATTCCATAATTTCAGATAAAAAGTCAGCATTCTTGAACAAGAACATATGTATCAGCATAGAATACTAGAAGAATTGAGTGTCGGTATCATTTTTCTGCAACTTTGATAACCCTTCATGTATCCTCTTAGTTGAGAAAGAAGCAAAATAATATGTCACAGAGAAGTTAGGGTGTTGTATTTGCACCCCCATGAACATGTATGCAATAGGCATCACCACACAAAGACTCCCAAAATCTAACACAATGAATATAAAGTGCCCAAGAATTGATTTTTAAAATAGTTTAATCTGAAAGGTTCCTAGTCACTGGGGTTGATATGAAATCATGAACCTCCTTCCCTAGCTAGATGAGGTGGAAGAAACTTAACTCTAAAAAGAGACTTCAACTTTGCATATTCCTACTTCCTTTCCTCAAGATTGATAGGAACTAAGTCTTCACTCAGTTCACTCAAGTCTAAAATCTGTTGGACCTCTTCTCTATTAATGCTCAACAGAACCTTTCTATCATTATCCCTGATTACCCCTGTGACAGGGTCATATCTTGCAGCCACTACCCTAAGTAAGTCTATGTCAGGGAACACGTTTGGGACTACCATCTTTCCCAGATCATACATCTAGCCATTTGAAAAAGGGTGAGGAAAATTCCTCTGTCCATACCATAATCTGAACATTTCCAAGCCTGTGAGAGGAACCGTAGCATCGACAATGTTAGAGCAATTATATACTAACCCTTCCCCCAAAATTTTCCCTCGCATTAGAACCAATCCCTTCTTCCTATCATTCATTGAGCAGGGCAATTTATCTAGGAAATCATCGTACAAGTTTCTTTTTAAATAGTCAACTTGGCCAGAATGTTGCTTTGGAAATGCCATCTTGGACAAACTAGGGTCTTTTTACAATTTAACACTTCAAATAGCTAGGACTAACTAGAGATAGGAAATTACAAAAAGAAACACTGCAATTTCTCACAACTATAATTAAACTCTAACCCTAACACATTTATCAACAAGCTCAATGACATGCACAACAAATATTTTCCCAAATTCAAGTGCAGAATGATTGGGAAGCATAGAAAATAACTCACGACTTTGTTTGCAGAAGTCCCAAATTTTGGCTACAAACATTCACAACTTTGCTTTCAGCTCTAAAACTACTCTGAAAAATACTTGAATGCTTTTTGATACAAATAAAATTGAAGAATTAATTTTATCTCTATCAAATCATGCCTGCAAATGTCCCATCCACCATTAAAGCTCACTCACCCACTGCATGAATGGCTCCAACCATATTTTATGTAGATTTAAATTTTAGCCATCCACGTGGTCGTCACCTGCGATATTTCAATGAATAAAGATCCTACAACTTTGGATCACGTGATGGTGGGAAATCATAGATCTTGATCATTCATGATCTTGTTCCTTCAACATAGTCGCTAGCCTTATTATTAACCATCAAACAACTTTTTCATCAAGATTATAACATATCCACTGATTTAAAACATGCGCACCTCAAGAACACTTTAGTAACCCGCCTTTTAATGTATTAAGGCCAAATTAATTTACCATAATATTTCCTTCATTACTTTGGCTTTATCAAATGACACACACGATCTTTGTCATTCCCCACCATCCCGTGATGACCCCACCAATTGATCGTGATATCACGGGTGAGCGTCGCGTGTACTAGGCCCTCTCCCCTAATAAATGTTTTTTTATTTTGCAGAGGGACAAGTTCACATGGCCATAGGTCAATCATCATGTGATCTCATATATTCCCCACCATCCCACAATGACCCAACCAGTTGATCGTGATATCATGGGTGAGTGCCACGTATCTCATCCGGTGAAGCTAAAGTAATGATAAATACTTTGATGCGTCTTTAATACATTATGTCACGGGTTACTAAAGTAGTGATAAGATGCATGTGTTTTAAATCAAAAGAGATATTATAATCCTAGTAGAAAGGTGCTTGATGGTTAATAACAAGGCTGGTGACTGTGTTGAATGAATAGGATTACCGATACTTAAGATCCATGATTGCCCGCCATCACGTGATCAAAAGTTGTGAGTTCTTTATTGATTGTGATATCACGTGCATACACCACGTGTCTCATCCGGTGAAGCCAATGGAATGAAAAATACTTTGATGCATCTTTAATACATTATGCTACAAGTTATATTTATTAATGTCTTAATATTAGTTTATAAATTGAACTTTAATTATAAATATTTTAAAATAAATTAAGTATTTCAATCTAAAATTTTAATATTTGACATTACAAATAAAATTAAACTAAATTCTAATTTTTAAAATCCATAAAATATTTATTATATATTTAGTTTTACTAATTATCTAATACAATACAATACAATTAAATTAAATATTCATTTTATATTAATTAAACAATTATTAATTAGAATTTTAGAATAAATTAAGAAATAAGATCTATATAAAATCAACTTTTCTATTTTTTCTTTGTGTCCAAATCATTTCATTTTCTAAAATTATACTAAATTGTAGATATCATAATTAAACCAAAAAAATTATTCTATTCTAATCCTAACCCTAGTTAAACCCTAACCCTATTTGTAATCTAACCCTTACCCTAATTTAACACTAACTCTAATTGTAATTGACCACTAAGCATAATTGAATTCTACCCCTAACCCTAACCCTAACTCTAACTAAACCCTAAACCTAACTCTAATCAAACCCTAACCCAAACCCTAATTGAACTTTAAAACTAACCTTAATTAAGTATTAGCCCTAATTGAACATTTATTGAACACTAGTCCTAATTGTACCATAACCCTAACTTTGAAATATAGTTGAACTCTAATCCTAACCCTAACACTAATTCTTATCCTAATTGAACCTTAACCTTCACCTTATTTGAACTCTTATTGAATTCATAACCTTAATTAAACCCCAACCTCATCCTCAATCCTAACCCAAATTGAACATTAACTACACCCTAAACCTAACCCTAAGTGAACACTAATCCTAATTGAACTCTAACTTTTTAGTTGAAAATATTAAAGTGCCTTATATTTTCCCATTCGTTGTCATTTATCATTCAATTCCTAATAGAACTCCAAAAATTTATACTTTTATAATGTTTTAACACACCTAATATTAAGGGTTTAGAGTTTAAGGGTTAAGGGTTTAAGGTTTAGGGTTAAGGGTAGAGGGGAGAGATATAGAGAGAGTGAGTGAGAGAGAGAGACCTGAGAGAGGGAGAGGGGGTAGGAGGGAGATACTTGAGAGAGAGAGAGGGTAGAGGGTTTAAGGGTTTGGAGTTTAAGGGTTAAGAGTTTAGGGTTTAGGGTTATGGGTAGAGGGGAGAGAGATAGAGGGATCCAGTGAGAGAGAGCCGTGGGGAGGGAATGGGAGAGAGATAGAGAGCACACAGAGGGTTAAGGGGTAGAGGGGAGGGAGAGTGAGAGAGAGACCTAAGAGAGGGAGAGGGGGTAGGGGGGTGAGAGACCTAAGAGAGGGAGAGGGGGTAGGGGGGTGAGACTTGAGAGACAGAGGGAAAGAGGGAGTGAGTGGGAGAGAGATATGGGATAGATGGTTAAACATAGAGGATAGAGGGTTTAAGGGTTTAGAGCTTAAGGGTTAAGGGTTTAAGGTTTACGATTAAGGGTTTAGGGTGTAGGGTTTAAGGGTAGAGGGGAGACACATAGAGGGAGTGAGTGAGAGATAGATAAATACATAAGAGAGGGAGAGGGGGTAGGAGGGAGAGACTTGAGAGAGAGAGAGATAAGGTAGAGGGTAGAGGGTTTAAGGGTTTGGATTATAAGGGTTAAGGGTTTAGGGTTTATGGTTTAAGGGTAGAGGGGAGACACATAGATGGAGTGAGTGAAAGATAGATAAAGACCTAAGAGAGGGAGAGGGGGTAGGAGGGAAAGGTGAGAGAGAGAGAGGGTAGATGGTAGAGGGTTTAAGGGTTAAGGGTTTATGGTTTAGGGTTATGGGTAGAGGGGAGAGAGATAGAGGGATTCAGTCAAAGACAAAACCCCAACCTTAGGATTTTCCCAATACCATAAAAGACTAGTAACATAAGGTAGGACAGGAAAGGAACATAAGACAGGATGGGAAAGGATAGATATTCAGCATAAAAACCATCATAAATCATGGTGCTTCAAGGGAACAAAGCATATTCATGAATAAGAGTAGTACCATTAAAGGCTACAGGTTTGTCTTCATGTTATCTATGAAGTTGAAAAAATAAATCTACACTGGGTGACAACATGACTATAGCCATGAAATGGATTGCAATGAGATAAATAATATAAATGGTTGTTTCCACTATCTCATTTTCTCTTTGGATATTCATTACTAAGTCCTAACAAGTGAATAGCAAAGGGATGGGTGTCAATAATATACCTTCATTTGACAAGTCCTAGAATTTTGGTGATCTCATTGACCCAATAAGGCATTGCTTAGAAATCAATTCATATCTTTTTGACAAAATAAAAAGGAGGACTGATGTATCCAATTGTAAGAAGAGAGAAATGTCCAAAGGAGAAGTAGTACCATTATCTTAGGTACCACTATGGCAAGATCATAAATGACAATCCTTGTGTTTGTATGCATGGAGGTCCTAAATCATACTTTGGGTAAGGTGCATTCATGGCATCTTGGGGATTTTTTGTAGTTATATCATGCTCCAAATAGTTGATAATGTCGACGAATAGCCAATTCTATTTTATATTATCCTATTATGTTGAGCTATTAAATGAGATTATCTATTATTGTTAATGTTGTTTATGATATTGGTGCAGAGGTTGTAAACACATTAAGGGATCACCCTCCCAGGTCTTGTAGATCCCAAAGTGTAGGAGGCTTTTTTAAAGTCATCATCAATTGGTCTAGGTCCTCGAGTTGCCCTTGATTAGGATTGAAAATTCCATAGGTAGATTAGAAGACCAACCTGGTAACATTGTAAAACAAAACCAACATTTCCCTCTACCCTTAACCTGAAACCCTAAACCATAAACCCTTAAACCATCTACCCTCAACCCTCAACCCCCCCTCCCTCTATCTCTCTTGCACTCCCTCCTTCCCTCTCTCTCTCTCAAGTAGCTCCATCCTACCCCCTCTCCCTCTCTTATGTCTCTCTCAACCCTTAACCTTCCCTTCCTTTATCTCTCTCTCTCTCAAGTATCTCCCTCCTAGCACCACTCCCTCTCTGAGGTCTCTCACTCACTCACTCACTCACTCACTCACTCTATCTCAAGTCCTCACTCCTACCCCATATCCCTCTCTTAGGTCTTTCTCTCACTCACTCACTCCCTATATCTCTCTCCTCCACCCTTAAACCATCTACCTCTACCCTTAACCCTCCCTCCCTCTATCTCTCTCCCATTCCCTTCCTCTCTCTCTCTCTCTCTCAAGTATCTTCAATATCCTAACCTCCTCTCCCTCTCTTAGGTCTCTCACTCACTCACTCACTCCCTCTATCTCTCTCCCCTTAATCCTAAACCCTAAACCCTAAACCCTTAACCCTTAAACCCTCTACCCTCTACCCTTAACCCCCTTCCTTTATCTCTCTCTCTCTCTCTCTCTCTAGCACCACTCCCTCTTTGAGGTCTCTCTCTCACTCACTCACTCACTCTATCTCAATTCTTTCCTCCGACCCCTTCTCCCTCTCTTAGGTCTTTCTCTCATTCACTCACTCCTCTATCTCTCCCCTCGACCCTTAACCCTAAACCCTTAAACCATCTACCCTCTACCCTTTAACCCTCCCTCCTCTCTCTCTCTCCCACTCCCTCCCTCTCTCTCTCTCAGTATCTTCAATACCCTACCCCCTCTCCCTCTCTTGGTCTCTCTCTCCTCACTCCTCCTCTATCTCTCTCCTCCACCCTTAACCCTTAACCCAAAACCCTCTACCCTCTACGTACTCTCTATCTCTCTCCCACTCCCTCCCTCTCTCTCTCACTGAATCCCTCCATCTCTACCCCCTCTCCCTCTCTCAGGTATTATGAATCAAGTAGTTTTGGGTTAGGGTTTGATCAAAATTAGGTTTAGGGTTTAGTTAGAGTTAGGGTTAGGGTTAGGGGTAGAATTCAATTATGGTTAGTGGTCGATTAAAATTAGATTTAGTGTTCAATTAGGGTAAGGGTTAGAGTCCAAATAGGGTTAGGGTTTAACTAAGGTTAGGATTAGAATAGAATAAAGTTTTGTGTTTAATTATGATATCTAGAAATTAGTATAATTTTAGAAAATGAAATGATTTGGACACAAGGAAAAAAAATAGAAAAGTTTCTTTTATATAGATCTTATTTGTTAATGTATTCAAAAATTCTAATTAATAATTTTTTAATTAATTTAAAATGAATATTTAATTTAATTTAATTTAATTATATTAGATAATTAGTAAAACTAAATAGATAATAAATATTTTATGGATTTTAAAAATTAGAAGGGTTAGGATTATAATTCTAAAACTAAAAGTGAGTCTAATCTTGTCTTTCATGTTGTCTTGCAAATGCTACTAGCATATATATCTTATTTATTAATATATACAAAATACACCAAGAGATATCTTTGTTGAGGCACCTATTTTATAATAGTACAATAGACGCATCAAAAGGATATCTCTCGGTGTATTTTATATATATTATTAATAAATAATATATATGCTAGTAAGTATTTAATAAATAAAATAAAATAAATATATCAATTTTTTACCATACTACTTGTTGCCAATGAGATCCACATGGCACCCACCCATGATATTGCAATGAATAAAGAACTCGCAACTTTTGATCATGGAATGGTGGGCAACTGTGGATCTCAACCTTCAGCAATCCTGTTCGTTCAACATAGTCGCTAGCCTTTTTATTAACTATCAAGCACCTTTCTACCGGGATTATAACATCTCCATTGATTTAAAACACATGCATCTTAGAACTACTTTAGTAACCTGTGGCATAATTTATTAAATATGCATCAAAGTATTTATCATTCCTTTAGCTTCACCAGATGAGACACAGGGCACTCACCCATGATATCGTGATCAACTGGTGGGGTCATCGCGGGATAGCAGGCAACGGCTAAGATCACATGAAGATTGATCTACGGCCATGCAAACTTGTCCCTCTACAAAATAAAAACATTTATTAGGGGAGAGGGCCCAGTACATGTGGCGCTCACCTATGATATCACGATCAACTAGTCGGGTCATCGCAGGATGGTGGGAAATGGCTGAGATCACATGATGATTGATCTACAGCAATGTGAACTTGTCCCTCTTCAAAATATGAACATTTATTAGGGGACAGGGCCCAGTACACATGGCACTCGCCCATGATATCGTGATCAACTAGTGGGGTCATCGCGGGATGGTGAGGAACGGATGAGATCACACGATGATTGATCTACGGCCATGCGAACTTGTCCCTCTCCAAAATAAAAACATTTATTAGGGGAGAGGTTGCACTCACTTGTGATGATAATACCCAGTCTTACCACATATTTATACTATATATTATAAATAAACAATCCAAATGTAAATAAAGAAAAAACCAAATGTTGAGAAAAAATGGACCCATACTTGAACACATGAGAACCTTTAAATGTTATATGAAAAAAACATAAATGCATTCATGAAGAAGTGAAATAAGTATTTTTTTGTTTCAAATAAAATATCACAACTCTCCACTATAATTATATCATTTAAAAAATAAAATTATCATTTAATAAAATAAGACACTCATTTAAACAAGTATTGTTATCATAGTGAAAACATATTGTTGTTATGTGTACAAAAATTGCCGTAGCAATGTACAAGCATTGGATAATTTTATATTAATAGTTTGTCCTATCACAAATATAAAATGTGAGCACAATAAATAACATGTATTTTCCCATTAAATGTGAAGGATTTAAAAAAAAAATAGTGTTCAACTATTGGTACATTTTTGTTCAATATAAGTTGTATTTTAAATCATTGTGTTGTTTTTATAACAACAAATAGATTATTTGTGTTCAACTATTAGTCCATATGTGTTGAATATAAAAGGTAGAGATATCAAAGATTTATGGTTATCAATAAATATTTGGTCTACTTACGTTGTATATTAATTTTAATTTAAATAAAAATATCATATTCTACAAGAAAAAAATGATATTTTTTCAGTTCACCTACTGGGGGTTCCATGATTAAGTTTTGGTTGAACCTTTAAAAATTCAAATTTTAGACACTTTTCAAAAGATATGCTGATGTGACAAGTTTCATGATGCGTCTCACCTCCAAACCTTAGTTATAGATAAATAAGAGACTAGTCTACATTTCAAAAAAAAAATGAAGGTTCTACGATATTCCAGTCAATTGCTACATGCTGAGAAAGTTAGCCTGCACAACTGCTGGGCCCTATCCCCTAAAGCAATAAGGGGACATCACTAGGTCAATGACAAACAATGGCATAAGTAGTTTTAATGAGGGAACATGGGACCAACAAAATAATTAGGAAAAATAAAGTCAGGCGAAGGAAATAAAACAATAAAACAAAAGGGGGCCAACCCTAGATGTACGAAATGATGGGGCTTAAGTCATTTTAAAGCCTTCCCAAAAAGTAACGACCAAATAGATACCATCCAAAGTATAAGATGAAAACTATGTTTTTACATGAAGACGAAGGTAAAACCCCATCCTTAGGCTTTTCCCAAACACCATAGTTGACCAGAGACACAAGGCAGGATAAAATAGAACACAGAGAACAAAACTTTGAAGTTCCATCACTACCCATAACCCTAAACCCTAAACCGTTAACCCTTAACCCTTAAGCCCCAAACCCTTAAATCCTATACACTCTCTCTCTCAAGTCTCTCCCTCCTACTCTCTCTCTCTCTCTCTCTCTCTCTCTCTCTCTCTCTCTCTCTCTCTCTCTCTCTCTCCTCTCACCTAAACCTAAACCCTTAACCTTAGCGGCAAGCCCTCACCACCTCTATGTTTAACCCTCACATCTGCCATCTCCCACTCCCTCCCTCTTTCCCTCTCTCTCCGTGTCCGCCTCCTACCCCATCCCTCTCTCGGTCTCACTCACTCACTCACTCACTCTTATCTCCCTCCCCTCCACCCTTAACCCTCTACCTTCTGCCCTCTACCCTTAACCCTCTACTCTCTATCTCTCTCCCACTCCATCCCTCTCTCTCTCACTGAATCCCTCTATCTCTCTCCCCTCTACCCATAACCTTCAACCCTTAACCCTTA
>VDFB02072274.1:89139922-89154361 GCA_007258455.2 Sequoia sempervirens | reverse complement strand
TGCCACATTTTGGCTCATCATGATCCTACACATACCCAAGTCTAAATCAGGTAATTGTTATTGCTAAGGTGGATCACTCCTTTCTTCGAAGGCCATACACTTATGATTGGGTCAATTTTTCTTTTCTTTATAAAATTCCTACTCCTCTTTTGATAGGTTAATTATGATTTGATTAGATGGGTTATGAAGCACTTGTTTCAAACAAATATCTTTATGAAAGAAGTATATTGGCATGAAATTAAATCTGATTTGTATTCCAATGTAAAAACTACAAAGAATGGAAACAATTATTTCAACACATAAACTATTATGTAGTAGTCAATTAAAATAAAAAAGCTTACTCTATATTAGTTAGGATACATAACTAAGAAAATGATCTAAAGTTACTTATTTATCCTAGAGAAACTAAGTATATAGTATACAAAGAAAACCAGCAAACCCACAACTACCCCTACTTTGAAGGAGTTTAGTTTTCTCCCCTTCTTGATCTTGTTAATATTGTCTAATTATTTTAAAGAGATGAAGGGTCATAACACAACTTTATTCAACCCAGTAAATAGCTTGGTTAATGAAACTTGACAAAAGAAACAAAACAATTGCTACATTTTGCATTTCATGTTGAATGAAGAGTGGTGACAATAATCTACTTATAGTTTAATAAAACACTATTTTTATAAGAAGGCTTGACATTAGAAAGATAAGTGTTACTTATAGTTTAATAAAACACTATTATAGTTTTACCAACATACCTTTGCATGCTTCAATTCATCTAGTTAATATATGTATATAAGTTAATAAAGAGACAGAGACATATACAGGGAAGAGAAAGAGATGGGAGATATAATGGGAAGAGAAAGGAAGAGAGGCTGATATAGAGAGACGCATGGATAGGATAGGGAGGGAGAGATGGTGAGAGATAGAGAGGGGATAGAGAAGGGAGGTAGAGAAAGATATGGATAGAAAGAGATAGAGAGAGGAGTGAGAGGGAGATAAAAAGAGAAATAGAGATAGAGATATAGAGCAGGAGAGATGGAGGGAGAGATGGAGTGAATGAGAGAGAAAGGGGGGAGAGGGAGAGATAGCTCAATAGATAGAGGGGAGAAGAGGGAGTGACATAAATAGTGGGAGATATAGAGATATAGAGAGTGACAGTGAGAGATATATCAATCATCCTCCCTATATCTCTATCTATTCATCCTTATCTCTTTATCTCTCTACCCCTCTCTATCTATTCATCCTTATCTCTTTATCTCTCTACCCCTCTCTATCTATTTTTCTCCCTTTCTATTTGTATGCTTGTCATTATCTCCCTCTCTCTATATATTTTCTTCCCTATATTTATCTATCTCCTTAAGTGTGCAATGGGTACATTGAAGAGGTATTAAAGGATAATTATCATATATTTAATGAAATATCATGCTACCTTGAGCATAACTCCCCAAGGACACATGCCATCCTTGGATTGTTGACATGAAACAACTAATCAAAATTTAGTTTCTATCTCTCATATTAATATATAATACTATTATATTAAATATATATTATATTAATTATATTTTGTATTATATAAAAATATACTTATTATTAAATATTAATTATAATAATTTTATACATATTTAATAATTTTGTTAAAGAATATAATATATAATTATAATAAGTTGAATAATTATATTATTTATTATGTGAAATATAGCTAATATATACTTAACTATATTGTAGAATATTAATGAATACAGGTTGTAGCTCGTCAAATTGAAGAAGTGAAAGGTCAATACCAGTGTCGAGGAAGAGTTTGGAGTAGTGACAAAAAGGTCAATGCCAGCACTAAGGAAGAGTTTGGAGTTAAAACAAGGTCAATACTAGCACCGACAAAGATTTTGGAGGAGTGAAAACAAGGTCAATACCAATGCCGAGGAAGAGTTTGGAGTAGTGACAAAAAGGTCAATGCCAGCACTAAGGAAGAGTTTGGAGTTAAAACAAGGTCAATACTAGCGCCGACAAAGATTTTGGAGGAGTGAAAACAAGGTCAATATCAGTGTCGAGGAAGATTTTAGAGGAGTGAAAACAAGGTCAATACCAGTGTCGAGGAAGAGTTTGGAGTTAAAAAAAGGTCAATACTAGTGTCAACAAAGAGTTTGGAGGAGTGAAAACAAGGTCAATATCAATGCTAAGGAAGAGTTTTGAGGAGTGAAAACAAGGTCAATACCAGCACCAAGGACGAGGTTGAGGGCACTCAAGGAAAATCGACGACCAAGGGGAAATTAGTACTATAAGTTTGGCACCCCCATTCTCTTTAACCTTCAATTTTCATGCCTAATTTCCAAAGATCTTCTCGTACATTGGCACCCCCATTCTTGTAAAATGGTATAAGATAAGACAGAAAAAATAAAATCACTTAGTCTTTCACATTTTTATCCACCAACCTCAGGTCTTGGAAAAGCTCCCATAATCTACCCACATCTTGGTTGAGGTCTAGGATTTCATCACACATAGGCTTCATCACATGATTCTAAAGCAATTGTAGACTTAGCTCAAGTATATGCTAGGCTAAGGTAGATCTAATGAATGGAAATAGAGGTATACAATTCTTCTTTAATACCTCCACCACAAACATATGCAAGGTGTTGGTTGTTTTTATGGTAAGCAGGTTGATCTTCTAATCTACCTATGAAATTTCCAATTCCAATAAAGGGAAACTCTTAGGAATTTGACCAACTGATGAGGATTTGAAAGACCTCCTACACTTTGGGCTCTGCAAGACCTAAGAGGGCGATCCCTTAATGCATTTACAACCTCTACATCATCATCATAAACAACATTAACAACATATAATCTCATTTAATAGCTCAACATAATAGGATAATACCAAATAGAATTGGCTATTTATCAATAATATCAACTATTTGGAGCATGAGATAACTACAACAACATTTCACAGTAGAAGATAGTCATTGATTTGCAATTTGTAGCAAGCTCTCAGTAAAGGAAAAAAAATAATGAACCATACGAATAAGTACAACTTAGATCAATGTCATATATCCATTGGAGGAGTCAAATTTATAAGCATCTAAGGGTTTATGATAGATTTAACACATAACATATAAGATCCTTGATATCATTTCTTTACAATCTCATCAATATGTATTCCAATGCAATACTATTTATACAATCCTTATACAGAACATATCCACCTATAATCGCATTCAAGCATTTTAATTAATTCCTTGAATTAAACCTAAAACAAGAATCATACACACCACAACAGTGAGATGAATGAAACAACCCTTCATCATTTTATTCAAAATTCGGATATGCTTGTACAATGGAGAGACATGAGTTCGAATTAATCATATCAATTCAAATGCTAGTATTGTCATAACACATCAAATCCCTAAATTAAAACATACTTCAAAATGACTCAGAACCTAAATTTCATTTTCCCTAAAACCATTAGACTTTACAATTTGTTGTACAACTTCATCTAGACTCGACCAAAAATATCTAACTTGCTAACCTATACTTCTGGCCTTGAAATCCTTCTTATAGAAAAAAGAGCAAACAAGCATCGGGCTAGAAAGCACACGTGTCACCAGCTAATTGGATCGCCTTGTGATATTCCAAATTTTTTTTACAAATGCAATATCCCCAGAGAATCTTCTTGTTCATCGTGCCCGCTAAGAATGGTTGATGCAGCAACAAAAAACTTCAAGAATTTTGTGCCTAGACTATCACAAAAAAAAAAAATTGGAATCTATTGTAACTGCAATAGCTAATTTGTCAATCGTGAGCAGCCTACTCCTTTTCACTTTTCCTCAGTTAAATATATATTTACCCATTTATGGTACTCTTCATCACTTGGCCAATCAAAATTGATCACCTCATTCACCTTAACACTATAAGTTTTGTACTTAACTGCCACCTGATTCACCTCTCTTTCAAAAGACTCCAAGAATGAGCTGGTGCTAATAATTTTTTCCATATAGCTCACCAACAAATCATAATCTTAGTTACCCTATTTTTGAGGTTTTGGTAGTCCAAACATGATATAAAGGGGCTCTTACACTTTTTTTATTACTCTAGCTTCTGTAAGAGGCCCCATGGATACTGTTGTAGTTGTAGGATGCATGAATATGGAATAGGATGAAAAATAAAGAAGGTATAGTTCTTGTCCTCAATAGTTTTGTGAAGAAAAGAATGTAAAATAAGAGGTTCAAGCCTAGGTTTCAACAAAACATGTATGGGAGATTTGATTTTATGAATTTTTATCCATGTGCAGACCTAATGGGTTGTTTCTGAACACTGAATATAAATGATGTACATACACACACACACGCACACACGCACACATTAATACGTATGTATGTATGTATGTATGTATGTATGCATGTATGTATGTATGTATGTATGCATGCATTCATGCATGCATGTATGTATGTATGTATGTATGTATGTATGTATGTATGCATGCATGCATGTATGTATGTATGTATATGTATTTTTAAATGTAAATGTAAATGCAATTATTGGATGCTCTCTTAGAACAATAAATGCAACATATCATTAAAGAAACCTATATCTATGTCTATAAATGTGTATTTCTAAATGCAGGTGTAAATGCAAAGAGCATATGGATTTGTAGTGTTATAGATACAACATATCCATAAATTAATGTAATTTAAATTCTAAAGTCTTGAACACATATGATATGAAATCGATCAGACTATTAAACTACATGAGAAATAAATGAAAATAGTAAATGCATATGTATGTGTATTTGTAAATGTAAGTGTAAAATAAATAATAATAATGAAAATTATAAAAGAATACAAGGAAAGGTCTCCTCCCTTCTTGGTAGTGATAACCTCATCCAGACACAACCCTTAAAAATTATGAATAGAGGAATATAATCTTTGAAGAAATCAAAGTTGATTCTCTCCTACCTGATGCAATTAGTCATTTCATCCTTACAAACATTTATAGTGATTACTAGAGGCACATAAACCTATTCTTCATAATAGAAGAATTTTATCATACTTTTCCAAAGATGGCATTATGAGAAAACCTTAGATTAAATGAATAATTCCTAGCTAAGTTCTTTAAATCATGTCCAACCGTATAAGAGAAGACTGTTGCTATGTGTACCTGGATACTATGGAGAAAGGATAGTCTTTGGGCTCTTTCATCTATCATCCTACATTAAAACATACCAAAACTCTCCTAGCAATTAGACATAGGAAGATTTAATATGACTTAAAAAAATTTATTGCCAAATTGTAAACTTATGATGACTTAACCAAGCCTAGTACACACTCCCTCCCCATTAACCACTTAGACATATGGAAATTAAATGTAAATTTTCTGCTATTTTTAGTCATGTAGGTGTCCAATAAACCACTTGGTAGTGTTTTCCTTCAAGTTTATATACTTGAATGAAGAGAACAAGTCCTTTGATTACAATTAGAGAATACACTTGAGGCCTTGGTTGTGTAACTGGTGGACCATAGTCACATTTAGCACTTGTTATAGAGTTTTGGAGTTAAAATGTTAAGTAGATTTGATTTGTGATGGACACATTTGGACGGTAGTAACAATAGCTTGCAATCTATCAAGACTTGTTTACCTTATAACCTGTGAAATTCTAGCGATGAAATGATAGATTAATCATAATGTCACCTTCATATCACATCACCATGAAAGAATTTCATCCAACATCCTTATGAGTACAGGTACCACCAAATAGGTATTTGTCAGATATGTCTTCCTTGAGCAAGGGAAATTCAAAAAGAGAACAGGAAAGCAAGACATATAGTATGTCTAAAAGAGGGATATCAACTAGAGGTCAAAATATTAGAAGAAAATTCTGTAAACACATGGAATTTTTTCTTCTTGAAGCGAGGTCATGGTCTTATGATGATGAGAGAATAGGGAACATTGAGGTGCCCTTGAGGTACAAACATCTACAGAAACAATGGGTACCCAAGGAACTTCCTCCAATAAACACTGATTTTTGTGTCAACGAGAGGATATATCGCATAGCACCATCATCATTACATGGTTTGGGCCTATTTTGCATGGACAACATAAAGGTCCATTATGATAAAGTTACTAAATTGATCAAGTATGTTGGACCCTATTACAGTTACAAATATTGGATGCAACCAGTTTGATATACACAAATTATGCGTAGGTATGCATTGTCAGAAAATTATATACAACTAAAAGATAAGATCAAAATAAAGGAGTGGCTATGTACACTCACGGAAGGCCAAAAGCATGAGGGAATATTGTAGGGTTTATAAAAAGTACATGACTTGGGTCAACAAGTAGGCAACCCAATTCCATAGATCACGATGTATCTTCAGGCACTTCTACCCAACAGGTTTACCTCATTGTAATTGTACAAATTAGATACAACCAAAATGTTTTATTATTATGTTTTTTTCATAAGTTTTTTGGGTTAATTTCAATAATGTTTTTAGTATCCTTGTTGCAGTTGAATGATCAAGGAAAGGCACCAGTAGTAGAGGAGAGCATCCATAGTGAGGTGCAGTAAATATTTTGTGATGATGACATTGCTTATTCAACAAATCCTCTCCATACGATAAAGAAGATCCAAAAAAAATGCAATGAAGAAATGGTTAAGTTGATGTTTACAGTGACTCAAATAGATGAGATAAGAGAGAGGGTTAAAATATTGACTAAGAGATTACAAAACTTGTAAGTTATCATGAGGTATTTAATTATAACATAAGTTCATTCATGGTTTTATATTTTATACTCTTTTATGTCATGAACTAAAATATGTGTTTTTTTTATAGGGTTATTTTCCTATTCATGATGTTATTGGCCATGATCAGGGTACTGCAAGTGCTACCCGAGGAGTAGGGGTTGGTACAAGTGTCCATCTTGATCTTCTTACACATACATCACATCATCTGACCCCATCATCCATGCCTATATTTTCTTCTGAAGTGTCGGTAACACATACCATGAAGACATCTATTAATGCACCCTCTGGCAGTGAACACATGCCAGAACATGTATCAGGACATGTACCAGGGGATGAGAGGCCACTAGTACTAGAAAAGTTTTAGCAAAACTTCCTCCAACTTCTTGTATTACTAGTACGGGAACATTTATGGTCACAGTTGTGGTGATCGAGGATTTCATTCCCATAAAGATAGAGGAGGTCCCAGGTACTTTAAAAATGTTTTAATTATTATTATATATAATCCAATTGAAATTTACTTATTGATCGCTCTTTTTAGACTATTGATCCCATGATCATTTTGCAGGAAATGATGTTTTTTATACATATAAGTGATAATACATTGGAGCTCTTCGGGCCCACCATACATACATGATGGAATTCCCAAAATCAAGATTTAAAAAATGAGCTCATTAACCATTTAGTTGTGTTGTTCGGTGATAAAACATTCAACCGAACCAAGGTCCTTAAGAAATCTGGTACCTATTAAAGTATGTGAGGGACAAATATAGGTCACATTTAGAGAAGAACAAAAAGTATGAGCATGCCCCCATGATTCTAGAGAGGGAGTGGAAGGACATGGTGTCAGATGGAAAGGAGAAGGCTGAAAAGAAAAAAGGAAAGAAACCACTGGGCCAAGGAAGGTATGTGATACTATCAATAATGTAATTATATACTGATTACTCTTTCTTTTTACATAATCTAACATATTTCAAACTTTTCATAGGTTTCCCAACACATCGAAGGCAACAAAGGAAAGACTAGAAAAACATGGGCAACACAAACTTGGCTCTAGTTGTTATATGAAATTAGTCGCATGAATTATAAGTATTAATAAATGAAATATAGTATCCAAATAATAAATTGAAAACAATTTGGGTTTTATCACACCATAGATGCAAAATTCATGATCTTATGCAAAAATATAGGGCTCTATATTCAACAAAGTTCCCATAGAAGATGACTTGAATATTCCCTTCTAGTAAGGCTATGGATCCGTGGTTGAACGCCTAAGATTCTTGATTGGGAAAACACAAGCTTCCAATACATCTAACACGCAGGTAAATAAACTCAATAAAGTTTATTTAAAATTGAATACTTGTGAATTCTATTCAATATCAATTTCCACCATAAATTAATTACATACCCATTTTTTTTAAACATTCAAGCAATGATAATACTGCACATGACATTGGAATGCAACCTAGTGAGGGTGGAGTACAACTTACAGCTGAAGGTCATGGTGTGTATCCTAGTACTTTAGAGCATGTAGAGAGTGATCAACATATTGAGCATGATCAGGCTAGAGAGATCAGGAACATAATGTGGCCCCATCAGGTAAAGAGGATCACTCTAAAGTTCTTTTAAATATATTTAATTGTAATTGGTGTATTAATTAATATAACCTTTCGTGTTTCAAATTTAGAGCATGTAGAGCGTGATCAACTTGTTGAGCATGATCAGGCTAGACAAGATCAGGAACATGATGTGGCCCCATCAGGTAAAGAGGACCATTCTCATGTTCTCTTAAACATATTTAATTTCAATTGGTGTATTAATTAATGTAACCTTTTGTGTTTCAACTACAGATTAGGATTTAGAGGATGTTCAACATGTTGAGCATCAGTCTATAACAAAAGTTCAGGAACATGATGTAGACCCATCCGGAAAAATGAACCACTCTAATGTTCTTTTAATTAATGAAATACTTGTAACAATAATAATAAAACCTATTAGTTTAACATTTCTTTCTTATTACAACAGCCCCCCCTTGCAGTGGCATCCACATCATGAGTATACGACTAGGCATACATTAAAATCATAAGTAGAGGGAAAAAAAACTAAAGTGGGGACATATATTGATTTAGAAAAGGATACTCCACTTCATATTTTTCTAGCTTTAAAAAAGAAAAAAGAAAAAAAGGTGATTGTAATCATATCATGACAACCATATTTTTGATAATATGTAAAAACTGAAAGAATGAACATTATATGTTAATGAATGAATGTTATATTTTATTAATGGATGAATGAATGTTATATGTTATTAATGGATGAATGAATGAATGCTATATGTTATTAATGGATGAATGAATGATTAATGTTATATGATTGAGTATGGGGAATTGAGAGTGATGTGAGGGGGAGGGGAGGGAAAAAATGAGCTTCCACCATCACATGGTTGGCCCTATTAAGTAGATAATATTAAACTATTATCGAAACAAAGAGAAGCTCAATAAGGTAATGCACTTTTCAATATAAGAAATGCATCATTTGAAGCATCAAACAAATATGCAAAGATGAAAGAAAGTGCTAACTTTTCAGTATGGTGGTAGAAAAATTATTCTTTATACCCTGAATCAATGCTCTACATCATAATTTGAAGTTGTTTCCATTCCAATGTTCTGAGTTTAGTTTTTTTGTATGGCTCTATATGAATAACACATTGTGTTGTGTGTGGATTTGGTTTCAAAGCTTTGTTTCTTCTATTTTTAGTGGTTACATAACTCTAAATTTTGACTTTTGTGCATAACAGGTTAGTGAAAAAATTGACAGCTCTAAAGGGTTTAGAGGCTCGATTGAGATAGATACATGGATATTTGGATCTTGTTGTTGATGGAAGGCTTTGACTTAACCATGAAATTTTGTACCATTTGTAGGTATGCAAAAGTTTCTCTAATTACATTCATTCTTGATCATAAATGTTGTAAATGATATTAATGCTTCAAACTTAAGATTCGTTTCATTGTTACCATGATCAAAATGTTATACTTTGCTATGCATTCAAGCATTCTCTTGCCCCCTACCCTTTGCTCTCTCCTCCCTCCTTTTAAGAATTTTCTTTTTCATAAAAGATTCACATTTCTGTCTCATTTACAAAATTTTATCTGAAGTGCTAGGAGTGAATAAAGATATGTAAAAGATGATGGATTATGTCTAAACAACAACTTTCCATCTTATAGCTAATTAAATCCTTAATATTTGAATAGTTTAGAGCTCAAATAATTTTTGTAGATGCATGTGTAGCAATAAGGGAGCCTATGTGAAGATTGAAATTTAAAACATCACTTTGGTATTTTTCCTTAGGTAGTGAAATGATATTTTGAGTAATACAAACCTACACACACATTGATATTTTTTGGCATTGCATTGAAATTTTTTTTTTCTCTTATACCTACCCTCGACTAGACATGGAGGTATATAATATTGGTTTCTAGGCTTATTCTGTAAGTAGTTAATTTCACAGAGGAAGACTAGAATCTTCTTAATGTCCTATGCAGGTGTGAAAGCATATGAATCACTTGCTGAAGGCACTATTTTGTATTCATCCAAAAACTGGTTTGTTCTTTTTTTTATGTTTCTTGCATGTGTTGTTTTTAGGCTCTAGAGATGTAGTTCGACTCTTTCCTTTGCACTTATAATCTATTTTGATGATTACAGTAGATTGTCCTCATAAATTTTCATGTAGATCTATTTGTAACCTTATTTTCTACCAATCAATTTGCAAACCACTCACATATCAAGGACCATTTCACTAACTTGTAGTCATCCATTACTTCATATGTTGTAGGTTGTGTTTGTATGCCACTAAATCCTAATGATTACAAGAACTTTAATCCTACAAGTGTACCCAATCTTTCTCAAGTAAAAGTCTTACCTTGTTTTATAGTACTTTAAATGGTTAATTGAAGGTGCTTCTTTAGATCTGAGATAGTTGAACCTTGGATTAAAACATGGTATTAGATGGGAAGTATAATGATAAAACTGAGGTCCATTGAACACAAATTATGAACATAATTTACTGGAATATGAATAGTGTTACAATTATAATTATTTCTCCTTTACCTACCTCTGCATTAATGAAAAAGATAGGAGATATTGGAAGTTCACTACATGTCTCATGTATGTGTTAGTATTTTAATTTTTTTAAGTTGTTCAAGAGCTTGCTTAGGTCAAGATTATGTTCTACAAGCTTTGTTCTCTTGTCACTGCTCACAATTTTCCCTACACATTTTCTCTTCAATCTAGACATTTCTTAACTCCTTCCCTTGTTAGCCCTTGGTTGTTCTCAAGTGTAATGCTTTTTCTATGCATCTTGCAGTATGTATGTATGATCAACCATCAGTCTCCACGATGGTACATTTCATAAAATATTTCTTTTAAAAAAAATTGCATTGTTTCATCGCAATTTCGATGAAAACCACTGACAAATCACCGAAAAGGTCTGATGAAGTTGCTATAGCTGCGACAAAGGATTCGTCGTAACTCCTTGCCAATTTCATTGCAATTTGACGAACTTTTTTTGTTGTTTCGATGCTACTCCTTGCCCATTTCATCAAAATTTTGATGAACTTTTGTTGTTGTTTCAACGTTACTCCTTGCCCATTTTGTTGAAATGGTGACAAACTTCTGGTGTTGTTTCAACGCTACTCCTTGCCCATTTCGTTGAAATTGTGATCAACTTTTGGTGTTATTTCGACGCTATTCCTTGCCCATTTTGTCAAAATGGTGATGAACTTTTGGTGTTTTTCTGACGTTACTCCTTTCCCATTTCGTTGAAATGGTGACGAACTTTTGATGTTGTTTCGATGCTACTCCTTGCCCATTTTGTCAAAATTGCGACAAACTTCTGGTGTTGTTTTGATGCTACTCCTTTCCCATTTCATCGAAATGGCAACAAACTTCTTGTGTAATTCTTCGGTGGATATACGAAGTTTTTGTCGATATTCTGACGAATATCTGAGTCATTTTATGATGCTGACGACTGAAAAATCTACGTCGTTATTTTGACGTTTAATTCATTGTTGGCCTTTCAATGAAAAAATAATGACGAAAAATGTTTTCATCATTTTGTCACTTTTCTGACAAATATTTGTCAAATGACCAATGAATGTCCATCAAAAAATGGTGTCAAATTCAGTAGTGGGTAGAATTCAATTATGCTTAGTGGTCAATTACAATTAGATTTAGTGTTCAATTAATGTAAGGGTTAGAGTCTGAATAGGTTAGGGTTTAACTAGGGTTAGGATTAGAATAGAATAAAGTTGTGTATAATTATGATATCTAGAATTTAGTATAATTTTAGAAAATGAAATGATTTGGACACAAAGAAAAAAAAATAGAAAAGTTGATTTTATATAGATCTTATTTGTTAATTTATTCTAAAATTCTAATTAATAATTGTTTAATTAATTTAAAATGAATATTTAATTGTATTGTATTGTATTGTATTAGATAATTAGTAAAACTAAATAGATAATAAATATTTTATGCATTTTAAAAATTAGAAGGGTTAGGATTATAATTCTATAACTAAAAGTAATTCTAATCTTGTCTTTCATGTTGTTCTGCAAATGCTACTAGTATATATATATTATTTATTAATATATACAAAATACGCCAAGAGATATCTTTGTCAAGGCACCTATTTTATAATAGTAAAATAGACACATCAAAAGGATATCTCTTGGCATATTTTATATATATATATATATATATATATATATTATTAATAAATAATATATATGCTAGTAAGTATTTAATAAATAAAATAAAACAAATATATCAATTTTTTACCATACTACTCGTTTCCAAGGAGATCCACATGGCGCCCACCCCTAATATCGCAATAAATAAAGAACTCACAACTTTTGATCACGCGATGGCAGGCAACCGTGGATCTCAACCATTGGCAATCATGTTCGTTCAACATAGTCACCAACTTTGTTATTAACCATCGAGCACCTTTCTACCAACATTATAACATATTAGTTGATTTAAAACATGTGCATCTTATAACTGCTTTAGTAACCCACAACATAATGTATTAAAGACACATCAAAGTATTTATCATTCCTTCGGCTTCACTGGATGAGACACATGGCACTCGCATGTGATATCGCAATCAATAAAGACCTTGCTACTTTTGATCACGTGATGGCAAGCAACCATGGATCTCAACCATCGGTAATCTTGTTCGTTCAACATAGTCGCCAGCATTGTTATTAACCATTGAGCACCTTTCCACCAGGATTATAATATCTACATTGATTTAAAACATGTGCATCTTATAATTTCTTTATTAACCCATGGCATAATGCATTAAATATGCATCAAATTATTTATCATTCCTTCGGCTTCACTAGATGAGACATGTGGTGCTCCCCCATGATATAGCGATCAACTGGTGGGGTCATCATGGGATGGCGGGGAACGACTGAGATCACACGATGATTGATCTACGGGCATGCAAACTTGTCCCTCTGCAAAATAAAAATATTTATTAGGAGAGGGGGCCCAGTACACGTGGCGCTTGCCCATGATATTGTGATCAACTAGTGGGGTCATCGTGGGATGGTGGGGAACAGTTGAGATCACACGATGATTGATCTACGGCCATGCGAACTTGTCCCTCTGCAAAATAAAAAACATTTATTAGGGGAGAGGGCCCAGTAGTCATGCAAGGTACAAAATAAAAACATTTATTAGGGGAGAGGGCACACTCAATCATGATGATAATACCCATTCTTACGAAATATTTATACTATATATTGTAAATAAACAATCCAAATGTAAATAAAGAAAAAACCAAATGTTGATAAAAAATGGACTCATACTTGAACACATGAGAACCTCTAAATTTTATATTAAAAACATATAAATAAATTCATGAAGAAGTGAATTAAGTATTTTTTTGTTTCAAATAAAATATCACAACTCTCCACTATAAGTATATCATTTAAAAAATAAAATTCTCATTTAATAAAATAAGACACTCATTGAAACAAGTATTGTTATCATAGTGAAAAAATATTGTCTTTTATGTGTACAAGGAATTTCAAAGTAGCAATGTACAAGCAATTGATAATTTATATTAATATTTTTCCTATCACAAATATAAAAAGGTGAGCACACAATAAATAACATGTATTTTCCTCAATAAATGGATTTTCAAAACAAATTAGTGTTCAACTATTGGTCCCTATTTTTGTTCAATATAAGTTGTACTTAAATCATTTTGTTGTTTTTGCCCCAAACCTCATAGGTCCATATGTGTTGAATATAAAAGGTAGAGATATCAAAGATTTATGGTTATCAATAATTATTTGGTCCTAATTTAGTTGTATATATTAATTTTAATCTTAAATTAAAAACATCATATTCCTAAGCAAATAAATCATATTTTTTGTCTCAACTATTGTTGGTTCCATGATTAAGTTTCATAGCTAGAACCCTTGGAAAAAGTTTTGTAACCTTAGACACTTCTCAAAAGATCTACCAATATGGTGAGTTGCATGATGAGTCGTGCCTATAAACCTTAGTTATAGATAAGTAACATACCAGCCTACATTTCAAAAAAAAATGAAGATTCTACGATATTCCATTCAATTGATACATGCTAAGAAGGTTAGCCTGCATGAATACTAGGCCCTCTACCCTAAAGGAATAAG
>VDFB02072274.1:88956641-89139822 GCA_007258455.2 Sequoia sempervirens | reverse complement strand
ACATACACACACACACACACACATATATATATGTATGTATGTATGTATATGTATTTTTAAATGTAAATGTAAATGAAATTACTGGATGCTCTCTTAGAACAATGAATGCAACATATCATTAAAGAAATCTATATCTATGTATATAAATGTGTATTTCTAAATGCAAGTGTAAATGCAAAGAGCATATGGTTTTGTAGTGTTATAGATACAACATATCCATAAATTAATGTAATTGAAATTCTAAAGTCTTCAACACATATAATATGAAATCGATCAAACTATTGAACTACATGAGAAATAAATGAAAATAGTAAATGCATATGTATGTGTATTTGTAAATGTAAGTGTAAAATAAATAAGAATAATGAAAATTATAAAAGAATACAAGGAAAGGTCTTCTCCCTTCTTGGTAGTGATAACCTCCTCCACACACAACCCTTAAAAATTATGAATGGAGGAATATAATCTTTGAAGAACTCAAAGTTGATTCTCTCCTACTTGATGCAATTAGTCATTTTATCCTTACAAACATTTATAGTGATTACTAGAGGCACATAGACCAATTCTTCATAATAGAAGAATTTGATCATAGTTTTCCAATGATGGCATTATGAGAAAACCTTAGGTTAAATGAATAATTCCTAGCTAAGTTCTTTAAATCATGTCCAACCGTATAAGAGAAGACTGCTACTATGTGTACCTAGATACCATGGAGAAAGGCTAGTCTTTGGGCTCTTTCAGCAATCATCCTACCTTAAAATATACCAAAAGTCTCCTAACAATTAGACATAGGAAGATTTAATATGACTTAAAAAAAATTATTTCCAAAGCGTAAACTTATGATGACTTAACTAGGCCTAGTACACAATCCCTCCCTATTAACCACTTAGACATATGGAAATTAAATGTAAATTTGCTGCTATTTTTAGTCGTGTAGGTGTCCATTAAACCACTTGGTTGTGTTTCCCTTCAAGTTTATTTACTTGAATGAAGAGAAAATTTCCTTTTATTACAATTAGAGAATACATTTGAGGCCTTGGTTGTGTAACCGGTGGACCATAGTCACATTTAACACTTGTTACAAAGTTTGGGAGTTAAAACATTAAGTAGATTTGATTTGTGATGGACACATTTAGACGGTAGTAACAATAGCTTGCAATCTATCAAGAGTTGATTACCTTATAACTTGTGAAATTCTAGTGATGAAATGATAGATTAATCATAATGTCACCTTGGGATCATATCACCATGAAAGAACTTCATCCAACATCCTTATGAGTGCAGGTACCACCAAATAGGTATTTTTCAGATATGTCTTCCTCGAGTGAGGGAAATTCAGGAAGAGAAAAGGAAAGCGAGACATGTAGTATGTCTAAAAGAGGGAGATCAACCAGAGGTCAAAATATTAGAAGAAAATTTTGTAAACATATGGAATTTTTTCTTGTTGAAGGGGGGTCATTTTTTCATGATGATGAGAGTAGAGGCAATATCGAGGTTCCCTTGAGGTACAAACATTTACACAAACAATGGGTACCCAAGGAACTTACTCCAATAAAGACTGATTTTTGTGTGAACGAGAGGATATATCACATAGCACCATTGTCATTACATGGTTTGGGACTATTTTGAATGGATGACATAAAGGTCTATTATAACAAAGTTACTAAATTGATGGAGTATATTAAATCCTAATAGAATTACAAAGATTGGATGCAACTTGTTCAATATACATGAAGTATGTGTTGGTATGCATTGTCAGCAAATTATATACAACTACAAGATAAGGATCAAAATAAAGGAGTGGCTATGTACATTGATAGAAGGCCAAAAGCATCAGGGAATATTATATGGTTTATAAATAATACATGACCTGGGTCAACAAATAAGCAACCCAATTGCATATTCGAGGTGCGCGAGGGAAAACTTGTATTCATATGTGCAATAAAATCAATAGCTGTAGGGGAAGAGTTCCTAATTGATTACAATTTGAATCACTTAGTTACAAACATAGTTTCTATGGGGGTGGTACATACTATGTACCATTTTACCCAACCTCCAATTAATGACTCCACTATATGATTTTATTCTTATGTTTTCTTTCGTAAGTCTATCGGTTTCATTCTGGTAATATTTTTTTATATTTATTTTTTTTCATAGGGGGACATTGATTGTACGGAGAAGTCTCTGGCCTAGAGCACAAATCACGATGTATCTTCAGGTGCTTCTACCTGATAGGTTTACCTCATTGTAATTGTACAAATTAGATACGACCAAAATGTTTTATTATTTTGTTCTTTTATAAGTTTTTTGGGTTAATTTTGATAATGTTTTTAATATCCTTGTTGCAGTCGACTGATCGGGGAAAGGCACCAGCAGTAGAGGAGAGCATCCATAGTGAGGTGCAATCAATATTTTGTGTTGATGACATCGCTTATTCAACAAACCCTCTTGATATGATAAAGAAGATCCAAAAAAAATGCAATGAAGAAATGGTTAAGTTGATGTTCATAGTGTCTCATATAGATGAGATAAGAGAGGGTTAAAATATTTACTAAGAGATTAAAAAACTTACAAGTAGGTTGTCATGAGGTCTTTAATTATAATATAAGTTCATTCATGGTTTTATATTTTGTACTCTTTTATGTCATGAACTAAAACTTGTTTTGTTTTTACAGGGTTATTTGCCTCCTGATGATGCTCTTGGCCATGATCAGGGTACTGCAAGTGTTGCCCAAGGAGTAGGGGTTGGTACAAGTGTCCATCTTTATCTTCTTACGCATACATCACATCATCTGACCCCATCATCTGTGCCTATATTTTCATCTAAAGCGTCAAAAAAGCATACAATGTAGGCATCCGTTAATGCACCCTCTGGCAATGAACACATGCCAGAACATGCATCAGGACATGTACCTAGGGATGCAGAGGCCACTAGTAATAGTGATGTTTTAGTAGCATTTCTTGGATCTTCCCATATTACTAGTACAGGAACATTGTTGGTCACACTTGTGGTGACTGAGGATTTCGTTCCCATAAAGATAGAATAGGTCCTAGGTAGTTTAAAATATTTTTATTATTATTATATATAATCCAATTGAAATTTACTTATTGATTGCTCTTTTTAGACTATTGATCCCATGATCATTTTGCAAGAAATGATGTTTTTTATAAACATCTTAGTGATATTTTATTGGAGCTCTTCGAGCCCACCATACATAATGGTGGAATGCCCAAAATCAATATTTAAAATATGAACTCATTAACCATTTAGTTGTGTTGTTTGGTAATAAAACATTCAACCGAACCAATGTCCTTAAGAAAGTTGGTACCTATATAAATTATGTGAGGGACCAATATAGGTAACATTTAGAGAAGAAAAAAAAGTACGAGCATCCCCCCATGATTCTAGAGAGGAAGTGGAAGGACCTGGTGCCGGATGGAAAGGAGAAGGCTGAAAAGAAAAAAGGAAAGACACCACCGGGCCAAGGAAGGTATGTGATACTATCAACAATGTAATTATTTACTGATTAGTCTTTCTTTTTATATAATCTAACATATTTCAAACTTTTCATATGCTTCTCGACACATCGAAGGCAATAAAGGAAAGACTAAAAAACCACGGGTAGCAAAAACTTGGCTCTGGTGGTTATATGAGAATAGCCGCACGAATTGTAATTATCAATAAATGAAATATAGTATCCAAATAACAAATTGAAAATAATTTTGGTTTTATCACACCATAGAAGAAAAATTCATGATCTTATGCAAAAATGTAGGGCTCTAAATTCAACAGAGTTCCCATAGAAGATGACCTAAAGATTGTCTTCTAGCAAGGCTATGGAGTCGTGGCTGAACACCTAAGAGTCTTGACTAGGAAAACACAACCTTCCACTACATCTGACACGCAGGTAAATAAACTCAATAAAGGTTATTTAAAATTGAATACTTGTGCAATCTATTCAATATTGATTTCCACCATAAATTAATTACATGCCTATTTGTTTTAAACATTCAAGCAATGATAATACTACACATGACATTCAAATGCAACCTACTGAGGGTGGAGCACAACCTATAGATGAATGTCATGTTGTGCATCCCACTACTTTAGAGCATGTAGAGAGTGATCAACATGTTGAGCATGATCAGGCTAGAGAAGATCAAGAACATTATGTCGCCCCATCAGGTAAAGAGGACCAAGATAAAGTTCTTTTAAACATATTTAATTGCAATTGGTGTATTAATTAATGTAACATTTCGTGTTTCAACATTAGAGCATGTAGAGTGTGATCAACATGTTGAGCATGATCAGGCTAGAGAAGATTAGGAACATGATGTGGCCCCATCAGGTAAAGAGGACCACTCTCATGTTCTATTAAACATATTTACTTTCAATTGGTGTATTAATTAATGTAACCTTTCATGTTTCAACTGCAGATCAGGATTTAGAGGGTGTTCAGCATGTAGAGCATGATTCTATAACAAAATTTCAGGAACATGATGTGGACCCATCAGGTAAAGAGAAGCACTCTAATGTTCTTTTAATTAATGAAATACTTGTAACAATAATAATAAAACATATCAGTTTAACATTTCTTTCTTATTGCAGTAGCCCGCCCTTGCAGCAGCGTCCACGTCATGATCAGACAACTAGGCTTATATTAAGATCACAAGTAGTGGGAAAAACAACTAAAGGGGGGACAAATATTGATTTAGAAAATGATACTCCACTTCAAATTTTTGTAGCTTTAAAAAAGAAAAGAAAATAAAAAGTGGTTGTAATCATATCATGACAACCATATTTTTGATAATATGTAAAAACTAAAAGAATAAATATTATATGTTAATGAATGAATGTGAATATGTTAATTAATGAATTTTGTATGCTAATGAATGAATGTTATATTTTATTAATGGATGAATGAATGTTATATGTTATTAATGGATGAATGAATGAATGTTATATGTTATTAATGAATGAATGTTATATTTTATTAATGGATGAATGAATTATTAATGTTATATGGTTGGGTATGGGGAATTGAGAGTGATGTGAGGGGGGGGAGGGGAAAAATGAGCTTCCATTGTCATGTGGTTGGCCCTGTTAAGTATAGAATATTAAACTATTCTCAAAACAAAGAGAAGCTCAATAAGGTAATACACTTTTCAATATAAGAAATTCATTGTTTGAAGCATCAAACCAATATGCAAAGATGAAAGAAATTGCTAACTTTTCACTATGGTGGCAGAAAAATTATTCTTTATACCCTGAATCCATGCTCTGCATCATAATTTGAAGTTGTTTGCATTCCAATGTTCTAAGTTTAGTTTTTTTGTTTGGCTTTGTCTAAATTCCACATTGTTATGTGTGTGGATTTGGTTTAAAAGATTTGTTTCTTCTATTTTTAGTGGTGACATAACCCTAACATATGAATTTTGTGCATAACAAGTTAGTGGAAAAATTGATAGCTCTGAAGGGTTTAGAGGCTCGATTGAGATAGATACCTGGATATTTGGATCTTGTTGTTGATGGGAGGCTTTGACTTAACCATGAAATTTTGTACCATCTATAGGTATGCAAAAGTTTCTCTAATTGCATTCATTCTTGATCATAAATGTTGTAAATGATATTAATGCTTCAAACTTAAGATTCATTTCATTGTTATAATGATCAAAATTTTATACTTTGCTATAGATTCAAGAATTCTCTTTCCCCCTACCCTTTTGTCTCTCCCCCCTCCTTTTAAAAATTTTCTTTGTCATAAAATATTCAAATTTTTCTCTCATTTACACAAATTTATCTGAAGCGCTGGGAGTGAATAAAGATATGTAAAAGATGATGGGCTATGTCTAAACAACAACTTTCCATCTTATAGCTAATTAAATCCTTAATATTTGAATAGTTTAGAGCTCGAATAATTCTTGTATATGCATGTGTAGCAATAAGGGAGCCTATGTGAAGATTGAAAGTTAAAACATCACTTTGGTATTTTTCCTTAGGTAGGGAAATGATATTTTGAGTAATACAAATCTACACACACATTGATATTTTTCGGCATTGCATTGAAGAAATTTTTTTCTCTTATACCTACCCTCGGCTAGACATGGAGGTTTATAATATTGGTTTCTGGGTTTATTCTGTAAGTAGTTAATTTCATAGAGGAAGACTAAAATCTTCTTAATGTCCTATGTCAGGTGTGAAAGCATATGAATCACTTGCTGAAGGAACCATTTTGTATTCATCCAAAAACTAGTTTTTTATTTATTTTTTATGTTTCTTGCATGTGTTATTTTTAGGCTCTAGAGATGTAGCTTGGTTCTTTCCTTTGCACTTTTCATCTATTTTGATGATTATAGTAGATTTTCCTCATAATTTTTCATCTAGATCTATTTGTAACCTTATTTTCTACCAATCAATTTGCAAACCACTCACATATTAAGGACCATTTCACTAACTTGTAGTCATCCATTACTTCATATGTTGCAGGTTAGTCTATGTGCCAATAAATCTTGATGATTGCGAGAACTTTAAACCGACAAGTGTACCCAATTTTTCTCAAGTAAAAGTCTTACCTTATTTTATAGTACTTTAAATGGTTAATTGAATGTACTTCTTTAGATATGAGATAGTTGAACCCTAGATTAAAATATGGTATTAGATGGGTAGTATAATCATAAAAATGAGGTCCATTGAAAACAAATTATGAACATAATTTACTGGAATATGAATAGTGTTACAATTATAATTATTTCTCCTTTACCTACCTCTGCATTGATGAAAAAGATAGCAGATATTGGAAGTTCATTACATGTCTCATGTATGTGTTAGTATTTTAATTTTGTTTAAGTTGTTCAAGAGCTTGATTAGGTCAAGAATATGTTCTACAAGCTCTATTCTCTGGACACTGCTCAGCATTTTCCCTACACATTTCTCTTCAATCCAGACGTTTCTTAACTCTTTCCCTTGTTAGCCCTTGGTTGTTCTCAAGTGTAATTCTTTTTCTATGCATCTTGCAGTATATATGTATGATCATTCATCTCAAGTGTAATTCTTTTTCTATGCATCTATGCATCTTGTAGTCTGTATGTATGATTAGTCATCATTCTCCGCAATGGTACATTTCAATGAATATTTAAAAAAATTGCATTATTTCATCGCAATTTCGATGAAAACCACTGACAAATCACCGAAAAGGTCTGACGAAGTTGCTATATCTGCGACGAAGGCTTTGTCGTAACTCCTTGCCCATTTTGTCACAATTTCACTAACTATTTTTTTTTTTGATGCTACTCCTTTCCAATTTCATCATAATTTTGAGGAATTTTTAATGTTGTTTCAACGCTACTCCTTGCCCATTTCATTGAAATGGTGATGAACTTCTGGCATTTTTTTGACATTACTCCTTTCCCATTTCATAGAAATGGTGATGAAATTCTGGTGTTGTTTCGACACTACTCCTTTCCCATTTCATTGAAAATGCGACGAACTTCTGGTGTTGTTCTGATGCTACTCCTTGCCCATTTCATCGAAATGGTGAAGAACTTCTAATGTAATTCGTCAGTGGATATACAAATTTTTCATCAATATTCTGATGAACATCCAAGTCATTTTATGATGTTGATGACTGACAAATCTACACCATTATTTTGACATTTAATTCGTCTCGGCTTTTCAATGAAAAAAATTAGATGAAATTTTTTTCATCATTTCCTTGCTTTTCCAACAAAGATTTGTCAAATGACCATCAAAAAATGGTGTCAAATTCAGTAGTGTTTGTAGGTTGTTGAACTCGCAAAAAATGTGACAAGATTCAAGAGGAGCTTGAATCTCTAACAAATAAGAGATGGGTTGGTGTAATGAAGTTTTAAAAGCTAGACAGCTAACACTAAAGGAGTATTTAAAGAACTATGACCTACTCTAGTAGGTTTCACTTACTTCCTTTAGGTGTCATGAATGCATTTGGTAGCTTCTTAACTACCAAGTATCCTTTCTCAAGCAAAGCCACTCATTTTTTGAGGATACATTATTATCCATAAGATTCACAAGGTTAGGCCAAGTACAACATTTAATTTTAAAATATCCTTCATTCCCATGGATGCCTGCTAGTTGAAAAACACGACATTGAAGATGTTATCAAGCAAAAATTACCACATCTTTATGTAAAAGCACTTGCAAAACATAATATTGTAAAGACATCATCTAGACTAGGGATAACATAGATGGGTCATGTGTCATCCCTTAAATATATGTATATGGAGTGATAACAAATCCATAAAGGTGTTGCAATAAATTTTTAGGTAGGATAATATTTGAATTTAATATTTTTTATGTATGTGTTTTTATATTTACATATTATTATTTGTATTATTTTAACAATATTCAAATTTGATCAAAATTAATCTTTTTCATTTTAAATTAAACAATCTAGAAAAAATAATAAAGTCTCCTTCCCAACCATTCACCCATTCAATTAACAACTAAAATATGATAACCATGAAATGACACAATTGTGACAACCCCAACTAGACCTAAAATTCTATACAATTTACAAAAAAATATCATTACACTCCACCATCATAACAAATAATTAAAATAGACTAGAACATTTAAATCTATTTTCTAACAATATAATGTTTTATGATTTCATATATAACTAGCAGTCATCCATGATAATACAAATAATATTATGGCATAATAATTACTTAAGGTTAAATTTTGATACTACATGAAAGCATACCAAAAGTGTTATACAAATTTCTTGTTGAATCCTCATTCTTATCTTTCAATGGTTCTTATTGGGGTGCAATGTGATCCCAACCAAAGTTAATAGAATCCCTATCCACCTCATCCAAATTAATTAGGTGGCTCGAGGAGAGAGAGATTAACAATCATGCTAGCCTATTATACATAGGGTAATTACCCATTAACCAGTCACCTATGGAGTTCCTACAATGACATTTGTCAACTTTGAATTGTCTTTATACTTTAACTCTTCTCATGCTAATGCTCTTTTGACATATGCTCTTGCGCCATCATGATCCCCCTTTCCATGCTCGATCTCAAAAAAGTTCCACATATGGTGATCACTTGTAATGACATGCATCCTGCTCAACTAGTAGAACATGCATGAGTTCTTGAACTATGTTGCATAGTTACACAACCATATGATATATTGATTGCATGTTATGCCCCTTTGAGCCAAATCATTGTAGAACAACTGGAAGCAACCATGCATGAACTTTGGAGAATGTGTATGATCATCACTAATATAAAAGTGGTACTCCCTCAATACCTTCCTTTGGTCCTTTGTACTATCAACTACATGAATGAATTCTATGTGCACAAATATAGAAACTTGTGGGGAGTTGTAATATTGTGACTACACCTCATACTATGGCTGTAGAGTGTAGCTCTCTACAAATTCGACCATTGAAACTATGCTACCAACTGGAAAGGTGTCCTTGCATAACTTGAACTTCAAGTCCAACCATTGAGCTCTATGGGTATGCCTTGCATACTCATACACTATAATATCATGAAATGTAGACATAAACTGATACACTAGAATCTTTTGAATAATCAAATCACACCTTTTTGCTTGATTATCATCTTTTGTAATGTATGCCATTGTTTTATACTTCCCAAACTCTACTAGTTCCTTTCACACTACATGTGTGCTTTCCATATGTTGACATACTAGCATACGTTTCAAGCCACCACAATGCTAGCATGAACCATCCAAGCATGGTTTCCTATAGAATATTTGGTCATCCTCTCTTTCACATAATTTTTTTGATGAGAACTCTCTTGAAAATGTTGGTAGGGCATGTATGTCAAAATCTTGCAAAACATCGTTAGTATGCAAATCTTAACATATAGAACAATAAAAATCATAATGGTTAGAGAATTCAATATTTAATTTACAACAAAAAGTAGTGTGTGTGTGATTTATCTTGACATAAAAAGTTTTAAGCATTTCAAAATATCTTTGAGAAATTTGAAGGAAAGATATATGAATGACAAAGTGTAAGAAAATATAAGGAAGAAAGAACATAGGAATGCATGTAAGAACTGTATGTAATATTTTATATGCATAAAGATTAGATAAGGGATAAGCAAGAGTATATGGTAAGATATATCATTATCCAATATTTTATCTAATTAATACAATGGATAACAAAATTTTATTTATACAATGTTATATTTTATTCTATGAATGTATAATTAAGTTAATCATAGATCTGATTTCATTGGTGTTTACATTTATATGAATAAGTCCAGGGTATTAATTACAACACTTAGAAAGTACTTAGGGCTCAAAATGTCACTTTGTGTTTCCATAGATTTCTTGCTAATATTGGTTCTATTGTTGGGACCCTAGTTAGGTGATAAAAGACAATAACACACTTTTTTTTTTAAATCAAAGTAGATATAAAAATCTATGAAACTATCCTCTTGGTGCTTACCTTGGGAGAGGGGGTTAAGCACCAAGGGGATGGAGAAAAGGAATGGGGGGAGATTCTAGAAGGGTTCTCCAAAAATATGACTTCCAAGGAAAAAATTACCAAATAACTATCATGGGAAACAATAAAAGATTAATGAATCCCCAAATCAATCACACCCATGGAAAAAGGAGATAAGACAACCACAAGAAATATTAGTGAATAGATTGTATTGGTAAGAAAATTAAACACGGCTAGCCCAAATGGAGAAGAGAGAAGAAAATGACAAAGGATTGAAAGAGAAGAAATACACCACAAATGGATGGAAATTATGGAAAAGATGAAAAGAGAATAAAGAAATAAATTATGTCAGCATTTTCTCTTAAGAACCCTAAGTGAAAAAAAGTGGAAAACTCTAATGAGTTGTTTCTAAAAAAAAATAGCATTTATAAATATATTGTTTGAATGTATAGGGTCACATATGGTTCCTCCATAATAAAATCTCTCAATTTTTGATAAAAAGCATAAAATGGGTTTCGTAAAAAAATTTCAAGGGCCATACTTTTCATTTTTCCATCATGCAACCAGACTGACAATTCCAACATGTTTGGGTGGATGGGTTTATGCTAGGAAAGGCCCTATTTTACACCCAAGTCGATGCTTTCTCTTAAAAGCCCTATGTTCCAAAAAGTGGAAAACTTTTACAAGCTATTTTTCAAAAACCATGCAACTTAAAAATATTTTTTCTAAAAGTATAAGGTCATGTAGGGTCCCTCTACAATAACCTCTCTTAGTTTTTCATATTTCCAATCTATTTAGTAGTGACAAGTAGTTTTTGCACATTGAAAAAGAATCAAATGAATTGAAGAGAAAGTTAAAAGAAAGCATAACTTTTGTTATGTTCATTATGTGGAAAAACTGATAGTGCCAACATGTTTGAGTGGTTGGATTTATGCTATGCAAGGTCCTATTTCACACCTAAGAATTTTGAATCATTCCAAGCTACATTGTGTTTGTGTTTTCTCTTAAGAGCCCTAAGTGCCAAAAAGTGGTGAACTTTAGTGAGTTATTTCTCAAAAACTATGGCACTTAGAAACATTGTCTAAATTTATAGCATCATGTATGGGTAAATGCAAGAAGATGATTCTACTTCTAGTGGAAGTTTCAGATTTAGAAAAAAAACTAAAATCCAACAAAATGAAATGAGATCCAATTATTTAGCGAATGGGATCTCGGGTCAATGCAGGATCATGGGGGCCAAAACTAGGCCTCTAAGTGGCGATGAAAATTTAGAAAATTAGAGTTAGGAAACTTGACATAAAAATTTGAATAGGTTATTAACATAATTTTAAAAATATGTACAAACAAAAGTTGCATCAAATTGAATGCAGTTTCTAGGATGCTAGTCCTTTTTTGAAAAAAAGTAAATATGTTTTATGAACATTTGAAATTTCAATGCAGTGGCACTAAATTTTTAGGAAAAAAATAAGAAGCAAGTGTATGGCTGACCACCCTAAGTACAAGAAAATAATAATATTTTTTTCTAAATCTTTCAATATAAGTATAGGACACATGCCCAGATGTTCCAAATCTTTTTTTGTAATTTGTTTCCATGTAAATAATTAGTTACCATTTTTTTAATATAACATTTCAGAATTATTAAAAAGTCTATGTCTAACCATCATAGCTTAGTCAAAAATTTATGAAATTCAATTTTTTTATCCTATAGTATGCAAAGCATAGAATGTGACCCATCTTGTAAGTGTTAAAAATGTTTAGTTTGAAAGTTATAGAATCTTTTCAATTAGCCTATCAATCAGGACTTTAGTCATAATGTATGTAGAAAATAAATAATAATTATTTATTAAATTCAAAATAAGGCATAACTTATATTGGTGTAAAGATGGCAATTTTTTCTATAAACCCTTTCTGTTTCATGAAATTTAGATTAAAAAAAGTCGTCAACCACAAGGCAAAATTTCATAAAACTAAGCAAATTTTTTAAACATGATTTTTGGGTTGACTTTCCAAATTAGGCAATCCAAAACCAAATCCCAAGCCAAATATCGAGTTTACTAATTTTGTCAGAAAAATGGATATATGTTACTTGTATTAAGTTTATAATATATAATATATAATATTATGTATTATATAATATGCATTATATATAATATATTATATATTATACATATTATATTATATTATATATTATACATATTATATTATATTATATATTATACATTATTATATTATATTATATATTATATATTATATTATATACTATATACTACATATATTTTGTATAGTATGCAACCAATTCACAAGAGAGAGAGAGAGGGAGTGGAAGGGACTTGAGAGAGAGAGGGAGAGAGAGATAGAGTTGAGAGGGAGAGAGAGACTTGAGGGGGGAGAGTGAGAGATAAAGACTTGAGAGGGAGAGAGGGAGGGAGAGAGTGAGAGAGAGACTTGATATGGAGAGAGAGATAGAGAGGGAGAGAGGAAGAGAGAGGGAGAGGAAGAGAGAGGGAGAGAGAGGGAGAGAGAGAGAGGGATAGAAAGGGAGAGAGAGAGAGATAGTTGAGAGGGAGAGCAGAGGTAAAGAGGGAGAGAGAGAGAGAGAGAGAGAGAGAGAGTTTAGAGGGAGAGAGGGAGGGAGAGAGGGAGAGATACTTGAGAGGGGGAGAGAGGGGGAGAGAGAGAGTCTTGAGAGAGAGAGAGGCTTGAGAGGGAGAGAGGAAGCTTTAAGAGAGAGAGAGAAAGAGACCTGAGAGTGAGGGAGAGAGACAAAGAGAGAGAGAGAGGGAGAGAGAGAGTTGAGAGGAAGAGCGTTTTCTCATGTTGGGACCCTCTAGAATAATAAGTGATACAACCATCAAACAAAACCATTACAACTCAATTCAATATTCATACCATTAAAACCTTCAAGCTTAATAACATGTCATTAGACCCTTCATGTAAAAGGTATATAATCATCATGAATAAAAATCATTATCTTTCATCCATGATAAATAAAGAACATTATGTACACCATAGGGGTTTGATGCAACCTTAAAACAAAATCCTTACAAGACAATAAGATACATGTTCATTAGATTGTTCGTGTGAAATCTGTATAGTAATCATGATCAAAAAATAAGACATCACTCAATCATGATGCATGAACAAACACTATATATGAACAAACACTAAATTAATATATTATTTAATATTTATTACTAAATTTTTGTCTCATCATTATACTATTATATTCATAAATTCAACACTAAAAATATCCATGAAACCAAATATTTTATAAAACATCCATCCAAAAAAATTCTTTATAAAATATCCATCCAAGGTAAAATTCTTTATAAAAATAAGATCATTGTCTTAATAAAGTTTTGTAGCTCTTTATTGCATCTCTTCATTTCTTTATGTTTTCCTTTACAGATTTTGTTATCTCCTCTCCTCTAGCCATCGTTGATGCTTGTATAACTCCACATCAAGGGACCTAACAACTCATCAACAAAATTTTCCATATTTGATGCAAAACACCTCAAATATGGTGGAACACATTCTTCATTCTAAATAGTGTTAACTTGATCCTAAATGGTTCTAACATTCACATTGATTTTTTCTCGAAAGCGAGCACCATCGAATGCAGGTGGTGGAGGTGGGGGGTTACAAGGTGGAGTAGGTGGAGTTGGAAGGTATGGATCCATGATTTAGATATAAGAGACCTTGCATTAAATTTTTAATTTTAAAATGTAAGATACATGTTTAAAAATCCCCTTAAACAATTTAATATAAATGACTTAATTGAATACAAATGAAAAAATGTGTAAAGTTCATTTATGTCTAAGGCATGCAAATGAAAAACAAATAATTGTTAAAGTGAGATGAAATATCATTAAAAAATACATTAAATTTTTTACCTCGCTACAATGTTGAAGTGTTAAGCTCCAAATTGATTCAACAAAGGTAGATGTGTTAAGCTCCAAATTTCCAATACTTATTGAATCTAGATACATAGTCAGTAATGGTTAAACAAAACTTGTCCTAGCAGCCATAGGGAAATAAGAAAAGTTAATGGGTAATAATCGATGGGCTATATAGGAGGCTATCATACAGTATGATACAATATGATAGCCTCTTGTATATCCCATTTATTATTATCCATTAACTTCAGTCATTTCTCTATGCCTTCTAGAACAAGTTTTGTTTGGCCAGTACTAACAATGGATCCAAATTCACTAAGCATTGGCAATTTAGAGCACTTCCAACAAGGGTCCTTTCTATTTTGAGAGTTGAGAAGAGTCAAAAGAATTAAAAAATTAAAAAAAAAAAATTATTTAGAAAAAAATACTAACTTAAGAATAAGCAACAAAGTATGAATTTAGGAAACATGAGAATAAGTGATAAAGAAGAAGGAAAAATAGACAAGAATGTAAAACAATTTAAATAAATGCAAAAAAGAGGGTAATAAAGGTTCAATTTTATGTTTGTTTTCCAATAATGAAGGTTTAATTTTTATTTTTTCCACTAACTAGGGTTTCAAATTTTTTTGTAGGTTTAGATTGAAATGAAAAAATTCAACAAGACTACAAAGAATGCAAAAAACAACATAAATTAATCACTAATTAGCTCAAAAAAAAAAAAAAAAAATGCAAAGGAAAGGATTCAAACACATACCTAGAACACGTCGGAGGTTGCTGTGCACAATGGAGGTCAAGTTGCTGAACTGGTATCATTGTGAAAATTATGTAGGGTTCAAGTTATAAAATCCTCAACAAAATAGATATCCATTTGTAACAAATATCTATTTGCTATGTATTTGTAATATATAATAAATTTATTATATATAAATATATCATAATATATTTCATGTATACTATATATTATATATTAAATATATTATATAATATATTTAATACATAATCTCCCTTTGAAGTCTCCATCTCCCTCATAGGCCTTTAATATATATATTTAATCATTATATATTAAAGATGAGGAGAGTGAAAAACCTAAAAGGGACAGAGAAAGACCTGAGAGGGAGAGAGCAAGAGTGAGGGAGAGAGAAAGAAATACCTAAAAGGGAGAGAGGGAGAGGGGGAGAGAGAGAGAGAGAGAGAGAGAGAGAAAGATCTGAGAAGGAGAGAAGGAGAGTAGGAGGTGGGGCAATGGGGAGAGGGGGAGTGGGAGGGATGGAGAGAGAGAGAGAGGGAGAGAACGTGGGAGAGAGGGAGGGAGAGTGGGAGAGAGTGAGAGAGAGAGGGAGAGAGAGTGTGAGAGAGGGAGAGAGAGGGGGGAGAGGAAAGACCTAAGAGGGAGAGAGTGACAGAGAGAGAGGGAGAGAAAGAGGGGGAGAGAGGAAATACCTAAGAGGGAGGGGGAGAGAGAGAGAGAGAGATGAGGGGGAGAGAGGAGACAGAGAGAGGGATGGGAGAGGAGGAGAGAGGGAGGGGAGAGAGGGGGGGAGGGAGGAGAGGAGAGGGAGAGTGGGAGAGAGAGGAGAGAGGGAGAGAGAGAGGAGAGGGAGAGAGGAGAGAGAGGGAGAGAGAGGCTGAGAGGGAGAGGGGACGAGAGAGGGGAGGGAGGAGAAAGAGGGAGAGGGACAGAGGGAGAGAGGAGAGGAAAGATATTAGGAGAGAGAGAGGGAGAGGGAGGGGAAAGAGAGTGGGAGAGAGAGAGTGAGAGGGATATAGAGAGGGAGATGAAGGAGAGACAGAGAGGGAACCTGAGAGGAGAGAGGAGAGTGAGAGAGAGGGAGAGGAAGGGAAGAGAGAGGAGAGAGAGGAAAATGAGAAAGAGAAAGAGAAAGAGAAAGAGAAAGAGAAAGAGAAAGAGAAAGAGAAAGAGAAAGAGAAAGAGAAAGAGAAAGAGAAAAGAGAAAGAGAAAGAGAAAGAGAAAGAGAAGAGAGAAGAAGGAGAAGGAGAAGAGAAGGAGAAGGAGAAGGAGAAGGAGAAGGAGAAGGAGAGAGAGAAAGAGAAAAGAGAAAGAGAAAGAGAAAGAGAAAGAGAAAGAGAAAGAGAAAGAGAAAGAGAAAGAGAAAGAGAAAGAGAAAGAGAAAGAGAAAGAGAAAGAGAAAGAGAAAGAAAGAGAAAGAGAAAGAGAAAGAGAAAGAGAAAGAGAGAAAGAGAAAGAGAAACGGAGAGGGAGAGAGGGAGAGAGAGAGGGGAGAAAAGAAAGAGAGAGGGAGAGTGGGAGAGAGGGAGAGAGAGGAGAGACAGAGAGTGGGAGAGAGAGAGGGAGAGAGAGGGAGAGAGAGAGAGAGGGTGAGAGGGAGAGTGGGAGAGGGAGAGTGGGAGAGAGAGATGGGAAAGGAGAGCATGATGGGATAGTTGCATGTGTGAAAATAGCTTTGGTTAAGGAAGAAATGAAGATTAGAGGTGGTGCAACATTTAGTGATGCACATTTTATTGTTGATTGGTGTACTTATGCATTATCACAAGGAGGGACACTTGATTCACAAATGTTTAGGTTCTTTTGGTTGGTTGAGGAGGGCATAATGGGATACAAATTGAAATTTCAAAAAATTAGAGATTCTTTAAAGATGCATTCATTTTGAAGCTCAGATGTGGGTGCATGGACCATATGAACATGAGAGATGGCTTCTTTTTGTCAAAATTATATTCAATGTGATTGGGATCAGTGCTAGTCAAGTGAGTGGGTACATACATGGATTCCATAATACCTAACCCCTTTATTTGTAGCACAATCTTTGTTAGAAGATCTATTGGAAATTTCACTTGACTACGATCATATTTCAGATCTTGTACAACCAATACATGTCTATGAATTTGTAGCACTATAGGGGAATGAAGAGGGATTAGACTATTGGTTGGAACGATGTGTACAGGGAAAGAAAAATCTAACACAACTAATGACAGATGATGATGGGTTCATGTATCCTATAGGCTTAGTTGTTGTTTCTCAAACTTGGTTGCATTACCATTTCATCATCATTTAGGTTGTTTAGAATATTATAGATTTGTTATTCTAAGCATCTTTTCTAGTTTAAATTACCATTTCATCAGCATTTAGGTAGTTTAGTATAATAAAGATTTGTTATTCTAAGTATATTTAGATGTTGATAAAAAAACTTATGATCATACAAGTTCTGTTGTTGTTTCTGGAACTTGGTTTTGAACATATATGATTAGAAAGAACAACATACCTTCATTTGAAGAATATGAGAAACAAAAAACCATTCTCATATACCTGCACCTTGTTATAGCAACAAATGTTAAGTTATTTAGACGTCATGCTAGAACAAAAACAAAGGAACTATGGAAAATGAGTAGTGTTGATCATGAAGCATTACTAGAAACTCTAAAGGTAAGAGATGACCCTTTAGGAAAACTTGAGTAGTGGATCATTTGTTGTAAGGGACATGTATGATATTGTTCATCACACTTTTATATTGTTTATTTGGTAAGGTTCATTATTTAGGTTGTTTAGAATAATATAGATTTGTTATTCTAAGCATCTTTTCTAGTTTGCATTACCAATTCATCATCATTTAGGTTGTTTAAAATAATATATTTTTTTAGTCTAAGAATATTCTATACTGTGATCATATAGATTTTTTATTTAAAGTATATTGTGATGTTCCTATCATGATGTACCATGGAGTTGATGCAACAATAGCCAAATCTGATCTTTTGGGAGAGGTATGTGACATATTAGAATAATATAGATTTGTTAAGTTATGCATCTTTCTAGTATGCATTACCAATACATCATCATTTATGTTTAGAATAATATAAATTTGTTAGTCTAAGCATTTTTTCTATTGTGATTAGATAGATTTGTCATTCGAATTATATTGTAATGTTCCTAGCACAATGGATCACAAAGTTGCTACAACAATAGCCAATTTTGATTCTTTCACAGAGGTATGTGATAGATTAGAATAATATAGATTTGTTATTCTAAGCATCTTTTCTAGTTTGCATTAAACCAATTCATCATCATTTAGGTTGTTGAAAATAATATAAATTTGTTAGTCTAAGAATCTTTTCTATTGTGATCATATAGGTTTGTAATTCAAAGTATATTGTGATGTTCTTGGCACAATTGATCATGGAGCTAATACAACAATAGCCAGCTCGGATCCTTTGGTAGAGGCATGTGATAGATTAGAATAATATAGATTTTTTATTCTAAGCATCTTTCTAGTTTTCATTACCATTTCATCATCATTTAGGTTGTTTAGAATAATATAGATTTGTTATTCTAAGCAACTTTTCTATTGTATGTATTTTAACTACTACCTTGATGGTTTGTACATGTACTTGTCACTCCATAACGTCAATGTGCTACTATTGTGGAAGTGTATCCACCGTGAAGGCAATGTGTGATCTATTTCCTTCTCCTACTGGGAAATCACTATGCATTAGGGCCATTTGTTGTATTCCTACATGGAATTATGTAAATCCTATATTTAATAGAAATTCTTGAATGATAATATCATGCATATTGTGTATACGTTATGTGCATTCAAGTGTATACTTTACAACTTATGTGTATGCTTTGTCACTTATAAGTACATTCCAATGTATACTTTATGACCTACATGTTTTCATGCATATACTTTGTATTCATGTGTGTATTTCATGACTTAATTGTATTTGATTAAATGATTCACTTATTCACTTACTCACGAGGAGCAGAATGAACCCTAAACCCCTTTGCACCTTTACACTACATCCATTTGACCCTTTTCCATCAACTAAAATTTTGACACCATGGGAAAACACCTTAGGGATATCAAAAACTAAGAGAGGTTATTGTAGAGGGGCCCTATGTGATCCCATAGACTTAGAAGAATTATTTCTAGGTGACATGGTTTTTGAGTAATAGCTCATTAAAGATTTCTTCATTTTAACACTTTGGACTCTTAAGGGAAACCGTCGATCCAATGTAGCTCAAAGTGATTTAGCATGTTTGGGTGAAAAAGAGGACTATTCCTAGCATAAATTTATCCATCTAGAAGTGTTGGAATAGTTCATTTGGTCGTACGAGTTGCAAAACGAAAGTTTCCAACTTTACACTACTTTCATTTGACAACTTTTTCCTCAAATGAAAACTTGTCACCACCAGAAAATGCCTCTAAGATAAAAAAAAATGAGATAAATTATTGTAGAGGGTCCCAACACGATCTCATAGCCTCATACAAAGATTCTATAAGGGTCACAATTTCTAAGTAATAGCCATTCAAAGATTGTTTCCTTTTAGCACTTTGGACTCTTAAGGGAAATCGTCGGTCCAATGTACCTCAGAGTCGTTTGGCATGTTTGGGTGAAAAAGAGGACCATTCCTAGCATAAATGTACCCATCTAGATGTTTTGGAGTAGTCTTTTTGGTTGTATGAGTTGCAAAATGAAAGTTGCACCACTTTGCAACTTTACACTGCTTGCATTTGATATATTTTTTCTGGACTAAAAAATCATCACCATGGGAAAACACCTCCAAGATAAATAAAACCAAGAGAGGTTATTGTAAAGGGTCCCAACATGATCTCATATCCTAAGACATAGATTCTATAAGCATCATAGCTTTTGAGTAATAGCCCATAAAATATTGCTACCTTTTAGCACTTTGGACTCTTAAAGGAAATCGTCGGTTCAGTGTAGCTCTGAGTGGTTTGACATGTTTGGGTGAAAAAGAGGACCCTTCCTAGTGTAAAAATACACATCTAGATGTTATGGAACAATCTATTTGTTTGTACAAGTTGCAGAACGAAAGTTTCACCACTTTGCAACTTTACACTACTTACATTTGACAAAGTTTTTTTCTCAACTGAAAACTCATCACTACAGGAAAATGCCTCTAAGATAGCAAAAATCAATAGAGTTTATTGTATAGGATCCTAACATGATCTCATAGACTTAGATGGTGAGTCTATATGTGTTATAGTTTATGAGCAATAGCCCATCAAAGAATGATGTCTTTTAGTAGTTTAGACTCTTAAGGGAAATTGTCAATCCAATGTAGCTCAGAGTGATTCAGCATGTTTGTGTACAAAATAGGACTATGCCTAGTGTAAATATACCTATCCAGATGTGTTGGAATAGTCTATTTGGTTGTATGAGTTGCATAACAAAAGTTGCTCCACTTTGTAACTTTACATTGCTTGCATTTGACAACCTTTTCCTCAACTAAAAACTTGTCACCATAGGAAAATGACTCCAAGATAGAAAAAAATGAGAGAGGCTATTGAAGAAGGTCCCAACACAATCCTGTAGTGTAAAAAAAAAAATCTATACGCATCACAATTTCTGAGTAATAGCCCGTCAAAGATTGTTGTCTTTTAGCAGCACTTTAGACTCGGAAGGGAAATCGTCAATCCAATGTAGCTCAAAGTGATTCGGTGTGTTTGCATGAAAAACAAGACCATGTCTAGCGTAAACGTACCCATATGGAAGTTTTGGAACATTCTATTTGGTCATGCAAGTTGTAGAAAAAATGTCGCACCACTTTGCAACTTTACACTGCTTGCATTTGATAACTTTTTCCTCAATTGAAAACTTGTCACCATGGAAAAATGCCTCCAAGATAGCAAAAACTAAGAGATATTATTGAAGAGGGTCTCAACATGATTCCATAGCCCCAGATGAAGATTTTTTAAGTGTCACAATCTCTAAGTAATAACCTATCAAATATTTTTTTCTTTTTGCACTTTGGACTCTTAAGGGATATCGATAGTCCAATGTAGTCTAATTGTTTCAGCATGTTTGGGCTCAAAATAGACCATTCGTAACCTAAATGTACCCATCCATATGCATTGGAACTATTTTTAGAGAAAACTACCTCCTTCTATTTGATGATAAAATCTTATCTTTTTATTCCTTTTGTAAGTTGTTAATTTTAGTCTTCAGTTGTTTTTCTTCAATTTCAATGCTTAGGAAAACAAGATCCCTTTGTTTGATATATTTTTCAATGCTTAAGACAACTTTATTTTTTAAAATCCACCTTAACCATCATCTCTCACTTTCTTTTCTTGCAAAAATTCTTACCAAATACAAAACCTCAATTGTGTTAGGTTGAATGGCATATATGACAACAATTGTGATATAGCAAGTTTGGTGTGGGTTAAGGTTGATTAACATATATGAAAATATCATATCAGTGTTATTTTTTTGTGCGAAGTTTGCATTATGACCAGTGTGAATCAATCCCATATAGCATGCCTAGTTTTCTTATTGATGGATTATGGTTAGCAACATTCATTGTGTGCATTGCAATAATACAAATTCCATTTCAAAGGTCAAATAACATGGATTTCATGGAGTTATATTTGGTTTATTTAATGGTAGTATCACACTCATTTGGTTTTTATAATGGTTGCATGGTTGAGTGATGTCTTAATTGTTAATCATGATTATTGTATAGATTTCACATGAACAATCTAATTAACATGTATCTTGTTCAATTGTAAGGACTTTGTTTGAAGGTTGCATCAAACCCCTATGGTTGAAAGATAGTGATTCTTATTCAAGTTGATTTTATACCTTTTACATGTTATTAATCTTGAATGAACATTGAGTGACATTTATTTTTATCAAGATGATTATATTACTTTTGAATAAACACTATAACATGACATATATTCCATTAAGTTGTATCCATTTGTTTAAAGTTTTAAATCAATCAAAAGAATCAATGCCATAAGACTATCACAAGCTACTCTTTTCATCTTTTTTTCCTTGTCTATGAGACCATACTTCTTTGAGGCATATTTTCAAATAGTTCTTCTCAACAAATATTATACAATGCTTCTCATACCGTTTTTCATTAATTTTAACTTATTTTGAAAAATTATTTGCCCACTTCATTATGGGAGTTCAAAAAAGAAAATAATGTCAAATGTAAATTCATTCAATAGAGCTTGAAATCATGTGTATTCTCAAACTGGGTGTTTGATAAAAAAAAAATAGTAGACACGTATGAAAAATGTGGTACAATAGAAAAGGTAGTGAAATGTTTGGAAAAAATCCTCAAAAAAATGTAGTCTAATGGAATGTAATGTATGTGAACCTTAATATGAATGAACTCTAACATAAATGGATTACCAATTGTAATTCATAAGTTCTATTAAAATGCAATTCCATTAATCTATAACATACATTATCAATCATACCTTTAAACCATTCTAAGATAATTATACATTCCATTTTGAAAATTCAAAGTAGAAAGACATGCACACAAGAAACAAACTGGATCGAATATCAATTCTTATATATCAAAATGTAGAATAATTGTGTTTGTGCATATACAAATTTGGTATATATGCCTACTCAAAACAAGTCTTACAACAAATTTTACAAATTGTGGTATATATGCCTTCTCAAGATCTATCAAACCCCAAGTACATATCAATCTATATCATATCCTAATCCTATGTTGGACCTTCAAAATCAAGCCTCCTCAAAAAATTTACTTTCTCTGAAGCTTCCTGCACAATAACAATTCAAGCAACAAATTAGATTAATTACGTGAATGGTTGAAAAATAGACTAGTAAATAGAAACTTAAATACTATCATTTGTAAATTATTAATTTAACATCAAAATCACTATATGTGTACTATATTATATCAATAATGCAATTTTTGTTTACCTCAAGTCTTGCTCTCTTTTCTGCAAGATAGTCTACATATGATTGTCCCTTAGGTTGATCAAGAGTCCTCATATAAAGACATGGTCCCACACTGGTCACAATGCTGAGTAGGATAGAGGACTATAGTGGGTAAAATAAAAATGATACAAATTAACATATAATTTTTGAAAAATAATCATATTTACTAAACATATATCTACTCCTATCTAAATGTAAATATCTGCAATGTAAAATAAACACATACCTGCTATGGTGCTATGACACTAGATGGGCTCATAGTGGATGAAGTAGCTAAGATGGTTTCCTATATAAAGAAAAATGACAAGAATGTAACACAATTCAAATGCACATGCACATATAATCATAATGTCAAGAATATATATATATATATATATACTATTGTGTAGCTTCATCCAATGAGTCAAACCCAGTCAATAAGGTTGTATAAGAACCAAGATTATATTAGACTATAAATCTATGTAGAAAATGTATTTAAACATAATAGATTTAAAAAATTAACATCTAAAATAACAATTTAAATAATATTGTCTATTGATTCTCTAGGGAAAATAAAACGACTATCTATGTAGCCTCCTACAGTTGTGAAATCTTCTCCTCTATCAAGTGCCCTCACCTCATCATATGATAACCCATCGACATAAAATTGACTTTGTTCCTCTCCCCACTATAAAAATATATCGTGTTGAGTTGCAAAAGTTTCAACATTTGAAATGATTCTTTCTAAAGTGTTTTTCATGTCTAATAGCTCAGTGAGTGTCTCATAGATTCGACATACATTTCTCAATCAAGATCTAAATTTATATGAATAGATTCATGTATTGTTGACATGTTTTGGTTTGGAAACAACAGTCGCAGTGAAGGAGGATTTGGAGGGTTTTCATCTTGTGCAGGTTTAGATTTTTCATGTTGAGCCATTTTAATTCTATTAATTGATAAAAAAAATTCAAAATTAACAATCATTTTAATGCAATAAAAAACCTATCAAATACCTTATTTTTTACTAAAATTCACAAAAAAAAAGAAGCAAAACCAATATAAATTGAAGAAAAGCATAAAAATCTAAAAATACCTTTCAAATACGATTGATTTGAGCAAGATGATTCACCTGGGAATGGATATCCAAGTTGTGAAGTAGAGAACCTACGTGCAGTCAGCTAAAAATGAGCTCTCGAGTTTTTTTTATATAAAACATGAAACAGATATCTGTTTTGAAATGAATATTTGTTTTATTTATGTAAGTTTGTTTTAATATATGATCGGGTCCAAGACCCGACCATACTTATTGGCAATTTTTTTTGAAATGTATACCATTTTATATTATAATATATATATATATATATATATATATATATATATATATATATATATATTATAATATACATTATATTATGTATTATATTATATAATCATATAATATAATAAAATTAATATTATATTTAATATATTATTATATAATATTAAATTTAAAATATTATTATAAATATATGAAGAAAAATATTATAATATATAAAATAAAAATATTGGTTGACCTTAGAGCCAACGAAATTAAAAAATCTGACCTAAAAAAAAATGGATATTCATTTCTAACGGATATACGTTTATGTCTAGTATTAGGTTTGACACTGTGTACTTTCCATCCAAGCCTACAAAATGTCAAAGAGAAATTTTGTGTTTGACACTATGTACTTTCCATCAAAGCCCACTAAAAATATCCCAGAAAAATATTCAAAAAAATTACAAAAAAAATATTGTGAGCATTCTTTATTGTGTTACAAATCTTTTTCAAAAAGGATTTAGAAAAATATGATTATTTAGGTCAAAATATGGATGACGTATATGTGCATGGTATGGTAAAAAAAATGACTTTTAAACAATGGTTTTTAGACACGCCTATTGAAAATCAATTTATATCATTTGGGTATTAAAATAAATTACATTTTGGAAACTACACTCCGAGTACTACATTTTATGATTAGTGACTTTTTTTAAGATTCCATCTCTAAGTGCTTCAAATTTTAAGATCAAAAGTGAAAAATTCTAAAAATAATGGAAAACACTTCCACCTTTTGGCCAAAAAGTGGACTCAACTTCTTGGACACACTCGTAGGGAACCTCTATAACAACCTCTCAAATTTTCATAAAAACACAAAATGTGTTTAGTAAAAACTTGTTAAGAGCCATACTTTTTGTTCTCTTCATCATGTGACAAAACTGATAGTCCCAATACATCTGAGTGGGTGGGATTATGCTAAGAAAGGTCTTACTTAGGACCGAAGCATGTCAAATCGTACTAGGAAACATTGTGTTGACACTCTCTTAAGAGCCCTAAGCTCACAAACCTTCCTAGAAAGGTATTATATTTCACACCCTTCTCATTATGAAGGAGCCTGTTCAGATTATGGGCAGTTTTGTTGCCAAAATGATCTGGCATTCCTAGGAGGCTATCAAGCCTTGGCTCTAGATTCAGAGATGGGCTTTCTTTCAATCAAAAAAATATTTGGTGGTCTCATCCTTTTGCTTATTTTGGTCAGTCTCCAGCCAAGCTACCTTGGCTTAAGGATCTTAGATTCCAAAAAAAGAGTATCCAATCTACTCAAGATTTATTTTATAGACCCATGATGACCATTGTGATGTGGGGAGCTTTTAAAGCCAAGTTTGATTTATAAAACCATGATCGAGAAATTTTTGAAGGTTTTTCTAGTGTCATTTCAGCTTATATGCTTCACAAAGTTGGTGACCACTCTACCAAGCCTTGGTGGAAAGATTGGAAGTAGGTTCCTGACACCTTGTTCAAAAACTACAAGCCTCAACTTGGTTACCGGTGGCATTTTCCTCATTATCCGATGATTAACAACTTGAACTAGAGGTGGCATATTCATTCCCTAGTGTCTGTTTGGTGATGAGTCCAATTTATGGCTCAATTTTGATAGAGTTTATTATCCATTTACTGTATTTGTTATAGACCTTGATACTTGGATGTTGAAATTTTCATGTTATTTCCTCAAAACCATATACATTGGGCATAAGCTTATTTTTGTAACCTTTAAATGACATTGACATGCTATATGAACTATCTTTGTTAATTTTACATGTGGATTAATGAATGTTACTTTAAGATAGTTATAGATATGCAATCTTTGTGTGTACTAATGTTGTCATGCAGATATAATTAGAACCTACAAATTGGAGGAAGATTTTTCCAACTGGTCATTTTCCATAAAGGTCAATAAGGTGATATTTCAAAAGGTCAATAGAGGGAAGACTCTAATTAAAGGAAGATTCTTAGTTCAAATTGAAGATTGTAACTACCTTGTAAATGGTCATAATAGAATGTTGAGCAAATATAGGAGCTATTGTTATGCTAGATCTACATTAAGGAAAATCGGCTTGACTAGATTCCACACATGCATAACCTCCTTTTTGCTTTCTATGCTTTCCCTAAAGTGGTGCCCTCCTAATCTATTTGAGTTGAATTCCTTGCTAGGTATTTAGTTAGTAGTGTTTCCTCCAATAAATAAGACTTGAATGCTCCTTATAAGTTTAATTAATCTGGTGTTGTACTCGCATTCTTAGTTTTTCAGTAATATAGTTATGCTGCTCTATTATACTCATACTTTCTAATGAATAAAGTAAAGTTATAAGCTCATTGCATCTAAGTTTACATTTGTTTTAAGGGATAATCATCTAATGGGGGCCACTTGGTGAGCATTCCATCCTTTAGCTTAGTTGTTACTTTTATGAAAATAGTTACGAATCTGGCAACTATCTATTCCTGTAACCACTAGAATTCTATTTTATGATTGTTCCTACAACCAAAGTAGACAGAGTAGTTTCTTGTTTGTTTTCTCATATTTTCATTTATGCCATTCATTTTAACTTAGTATAGTTGTTGGTTGATTTTCAACACTTATGTTAATTCTTTCTAAGTAATTTACTTTCAACATTAGTCTTTCTTAGTTGTAGAATGAATATGGCTACTATGGATTCCTAATGCACATATTATGTTGACCATTTCAAGTCTACATCCCTGTGTTGTCAAGTTAAATGCACCTTCATGATGATTAAGATAGCTATTCAGATTAGATGTACAATCTCTAAATCACAAATTTAAGGGCTTAGTTGTTAAATCATTATAGAAGGCTAACATTTTTAGTGCCATTTCCAAGGATGATGTCAAACTAGGGAGCTCTTTAGAGTCATTGATAGTTTCTTTCCTATTATAGTATTTCTGCAAGTTTTTTCTTAGTATACCCCTCATTTAGGAAAGTAATGAGCTATTATTCTTTTTCCAATTATTTGTGTGAGTTGGCTGATATTGAGTTGATACCATATACATAGAGGAAGGAGGAGAGATGCTCATGGGAGATTCCTTCCTAATAACCCTAATCCATTCCAATTAGTTGAGCATCGAAATCTGCCAAGACACAAAGAAGAAGAAGAAGCACACCCTTTTGCAGATGCATTTCCCAATCTAACCAATTCTAACACTTCCTCTGAAGATCACAATCCGATTGAGAATCCCTTTGCTTTGGAACTCCATCAGGCAGGCATGGGTGATGCAAATAGAAATAGACCTAACTAACCATCTTTTCCTTTCTCCATTTCTCATAAAAATGAAGTTGAGAACCTCAAAAATATCCTTGCTTCAGTCCTTCCTAAGTTCTATGGACTTGTCACAGAAGACCCTGATAATTTCTTGTTTGAGTTTGATATCCTTTGTAGAAGCTATGACTATACCACTAATGCTCATAGGCTTAATTTTTTCCCTACCACCTTGAAAGAGGCTGCATTAATATAGTTTATGAGCCTAGGCATAAATACTGTGGAAACTTGGGATGACATGAAGAAAAAGTTCCTTGAGAAGTACAAGGAATATTGCATGGTTAGTGACATGAGAGGAAATGACATCTTTAGGATGCAACAAAAGGAAGATGAGATTCTGGAGGATTACATTTCAAGGTTTATGTTTTGCTTACATAAATCTCCACACCATACACTCAATGAAGAATCACAAAGGTTGCTCATCCTAAGAGTAGTTAATGATAGTTGCACTAATTCCTTAGATGTGATGGGAGGAGGAGATATCACCCAAGTCCCTTGGGAGGATATCAAGAAGGTATGTCAAAACTACTCTATGGAAACTTCAAAGAAAGAGAGAGCTTACCAATCCTCTATGGGTAAGTCATCTACCAATGGGGTTTCAAGGATGGAGATTACTCACTTGCTGGAAGACTTCAAGCAAGACATCATAAACAATCTGATGCAAAGGGTATGGGACTTTGAATGAAACACTAAGTTCTCAGGGTTTACAAGATGCAATTTTCAAACACTATTTTAGGCAACCTGATGGAGACAAGGCTCAAAGGTTCACTTGTGACTTACAAACTTCCCTTATGGTTCCAAACCATTTGAATGCTCTTGAAAGACTCAATCAAACTTGACTTAAAGGTTGACAAATCCCCAAACCTCTGTCTTAGTCAAAATCTACTTTTTGCACCTTAAGTAGCCTTCTAGCCCAATTAGGCCTCTAGCAAAGGATTTTAGAATTTTCTCTCAAACTTCCCAAAGGAACATCCAATCTAATGATTGAATAAGTTGTGTTTTATGATGGAAAACAACATATCAAATCCCTAATGGCACTTGTTTCAGAACACATCAACCAAAATCTATTGTTTCCTCAAAAACTAGGCCTAATTAGCCCTCTTTTCTAAAGCAACCCCTCTCTAAACTCAACCCCTAACCATGAAAATTTCAACAGTCTCTTAAAACATCCCAAACCAAGGATTTTAAGGCTTTTAGTCTTCTATGACACCATTAATATGCTCAAACACAAAACTCTCCATAAATTGCCTCAAAACTAGGGCTTCTTGGTTTTTGGCCTTCCAAACACTTCTAGATCCTAATTTTAGAATTTTCACCATTAATTCAACATGTCTCAACTATTCCAACTCAAAATTATACCACTTGTTAAGGAATATCCTCTACTGCTATACTTTAGCCCCCATCCTCATGCACCTTGCACTATCAAATCTTGGTGTACACCATATGATTCTATTTTCCTGCACTTTATATTGTTAGATTGGTATGATACAAGTTAGTCATGATCTAGTCCATTGGTCTTAGTCACATTTCCCATGAAATGGATCATTCATCCATGAAAAACCCTCAAAACTAGTGTAAATTATTTGTTTCCTTGAAGATAGTCAATGTAAAATGCAAAGAATTTTAATTATTACTACTTTCAGAGCCTTCAATGATGTTAAAACATGTAAACACAAATTTCTAAAGCATCCTACTGGACATAACTTCAATATAAATCAATTATTCATAAAAAGAACACAATAAAAATGCAAGAAAACTGTGTTTTTCACTATTTCCAGAAAATAGTCTGTACAGTCCCTTCAAAAACTGATCAACCTCTGTACAAATGACTTTTGGAGATTTGTATCACCTTTACCCAACCTCTCAAACCATTTTGGATTGATTATTTTACATAATAGTTGTTAAAACTCCTAAAGACTAGTTACCCACCCAAATTGGAATTCAAATATTTGAATTTCCAAACTTACATTTTATTGATTTGTATTGACTAAAAACTATCTAAACTTTAATATTTAACCTTAATTGATCTAATTAAAACATTATAGACCTACCTACACCCCTTGGACACTATTGGTCCACTTACAAGGTTTTTTTGTTCCTATGGTTCTTTTAGGACCCTTAGGACTTTTGATATTCACATTACCTTTATTCATTCCAAATGCTTTTATAGGCTCCAAGATACCATATTTGATGTTCTGATAGGATTGATAGGTCTTCCTAACCCCTGCAACCTCTTGACCTCTCAGGTGTTCCTTAAGAAGCTTGGGTGCTCCTACACCATTCTCCCCAAGAAAGAAGGAATTATTGCCCCAAGAAACATCTATCTTGTTGTCAGCACCTTGCTCCTTGTTCTTGTATCTCTGCACCTTCTTATCACAAACCAAGAAATCACCCAAGGTCACCTTCTTTCTCTTCTGCCAACCTTCCCTCATATCACTCAACAAGTTAGAATCAAAATAGTGTTTGGTTTATTCTCTTTGTTGTTTGACTTTAGTTTGTATTTGAGCCCTATTTCTGCCTCTATGCCACCAATTTCCTTGTGAAGAAACACCACCCCTATTACCCTCAACAATAGGGATTCAATGATGTCCAAGTCCCACAAATTTTGATTTTTAGGACTGTGTGCTTCACAACCCCGCTGCAACTTACTAGTTTTCAACCAACCAATGTCTTCCCCTGTCTTACCCTGTGCTTTCACTTGCAAACTCTTCTCAAAATAGATCACAAAACTTTCATTATACTACTCCAAAGGAAAAGGAACCAACTTATATCTAATATCTCCTTTATGCACCAAATATGTATTATGGAATCCATCATGCAATGTCCTTCTAGCATACTACCATGGTCTCCCTAAGATGATATGACCACAAGTCATTGGAATGACATCACAAAGCACCCTATCCTAATATGATCCAATTGAAAAATCTACATAAGTCCCCTTACAAATCTCTACATGCTGCATTTGAGTTACCCAAGTGGCCTTGTAGGGAGTAGGATGATCAAAAGTTTCAATTCCTAACTTGGCTACCATATTAGATGAAACTAAATTACTATGTGACCCTGAATCTATAAGTAATCTGCATATTTTACCATGACTGAGACAAATAGTCTTAAAGATAGTTACCTTTGGCTCTTGATGAAGTCTTTCTCCCTACTTGACCATAAGAAACTCACCATCAGTCATAAGGTCTGCCATGAATGTTTTTGATTCCTCCTTTTTGTCTTCTTCTTCTTGTACCAAGTTGGCTCTCCTATCTCTTCCCTTATCAGCTTGTTCCCATTTAGGACACTTGAAGGAAGGATGCCCTAGTTCATTGCAATTGAAACATCTTCCTATGAATGTGCCTCTACCTTGCCCAAATATGCCTCCTCCTCTAGGAGTGTATCCTCCTCTTTGATCAAAAAACACCTCTTTGACTTTGTCATTGCTGCTCTTGTCATTGCTACCTTTTCCTTGTTCTCTATTACCTCTACCCCTGTTTGAACTACATCCTCTTCCACCATTGCTTGATCTTTCTTGATTCCTCTTCACCTTTTATTCTGCTCTAATGGCCAATTGAAAACATTCTCCTAATGTCTGTGGCAATTGCAAACCAATCTCATCTTGTAGATTATACCTCAAGCCATTGATATACCTAGCTACTTTCTCATCTTCTTCCTCATAACCTCCTCTAATACTAAGCTTGTGAAATTGCTCAGTATAGGACATCACATCCATGTCCTTTTGTCTTAAATTCTGCCTCATCCTCTTCAAATGAATTGTGTAATCAGATGGTAGGAATTGCTCTTTGACCAAACTCTTCATCCTAGCCCATGTAGAGACTTTTTCCAATCCCCTAGCCATCCTATCATTCTGAAAACTAGTCCACCATGTCAATGTTGTGCCTCTGAACTTGGTTTTTGCAAACTTAACCTTCCTCTCTTCATCCACCTCTTCAAACTAAAAATAGTCCTCTAAGGCATCAAGCCATCCTAACACCTCTTCACTATCCATCTTCCCCTAATAGATATGCAAGTCTATGTGACTCTTTCCTCCATGACCTTGTACTGCTTTCAACAATCTCAGGAGCCTCCTTTCCTCAGGATCCTCTATTGCATCTGCTTGTTGTTCTTGATTTACCCTCACATACTCTTCTTCATCATCATTATCTTCTTGGTTTTCTTGTTCTTCTCTCCTTCTACTCCTCTCAAGGTTATTTATCCTTGCTTGCATGGTCTATCTCTCCCTTCTCCACTGGCTTTCCTCCCTTGCTCTGGCCTACTCTCTTGCTACTTCTTGTTCTCTTCTTTCTCTCCTTTCCCTTTCCAAGATTTCCTTTGACTCCTCTAACTCTCTTGCCAATTGATTTTTAGGTGCCATTGCTGATTCTTCAATTCCTAAAGTACCTACTCACCACTCTGATACCACTCTGATGTAGATGGTATGGGACTTTGAATGAAACACTAAGTTCTCAGGGTTTACAAGATGTAATTTTCAAACACTGTTCTAGGCAACCTGATGGAGACAAGGCTCAAAGGTTTACTTGTGACTTACAAACTTCCCTTATGGTTCCAAACCATTTGAATGCTCTTGAAATACTCAATCAAACTTGACTTAAAGGTTGACAGATCCCCAAACCTCTGTCTTAGTCAAAATCTACTTTTTGCACCTTAAGTAGCCTTCTAGCCCAATTAGGCCTCTAGCGAAGGATTTTAGACTTTTCTCTCAAAATTCCCAAAGGAACATCCAATCTAGTGATTGAATAAGTTATGTTTTATGATGGAAAACAACATATCAAATCCCTAATGGCACTTGTTTCAGAACACATCAACCAAAACATGTTGTTTCCTCAAAAAATAGGCCTAATTAGCCCTCTTTTCCAAAGCAACCCCTCTCTAAACTCAACCCCTGACCATGAAAATTTCAACAATCTCTTAAAACATCCCCAAACTAAGGATTTTAAGGCTTTTAGTCTTCTATGACACTATTAATATGCTCAAACACAAAACCCTCCATAAATTGCCTCAAAACTAGGGCTTCTTGGTTCTTGGCCTTCCAAACACTTCCAGATCCTAATTTTAGACTTTTAACCATTAATTCAACACGTCTCAACTATAACAACTCAAAATTATACCACTTGTTAAGGAAAATCCTCTACTGCTATACTTTAGCCCCCATCCTCATGCACCTTGCACTGTCAAATCTTGGTGTACACCATATGATTCTTTTTTCCTACACTTTAGATTATTATATTGGTATGATACAAGTTAATCATGATCCATTCCATTGGTCTTAGTCACATTTCCCATGAAATGGATCATTCATCCATGAAAAACCCTCAAAACTAGTGTAAATTTTGTGTTTCCTTGAGGACAGTCAATGTAAAATGCAAAGAAATTAATTATTACTACTTTCAGAGCCTTCAATGATGTTAAAACATGTAAAAAAAAATTCCTAAAGCATCCTATTGGACATAACTTCAATATAAATCAAGTATTCATCAAAAGAACACAATAAAAATGCAAGAAAACTGTGTTTTTCACTATTTCCAGAAAATAGTCCATACAGTCCCTTCAAAAACTTATCAACCTCTATACAAATGACTTTTGGAGATTTGTATCACCTTTCCCCAACCTCTCAAACCATTTTGGATTGATTAGTTTATATAATAGTTATTAAAACTCCTAAAGACTAGTTACCCGCCCAAATTGGAATTCAAATATTTAAATTTCCAAACTTACATTTTATTGATTTGTATTGACTAAAAACTATCTAAACTTTAATATTTAACCTTAATTGATCTAATTAAAACATTATAGACCTACCTACACCCCTTGGACACTATTGGTCCACTTACAAGGTTTTTTTGGTCCTATGGTCCTTTCAGGACCCTTAGGACATTTCATATTCACATTACCTTTATTAATTCCAAATGCCATTATAGGCTCCAAGATAACATAATTGATGTTCTGACGGGATTGATAGGTCTTCCTAACCCCTGCAACCTCCTGACCTCTTAGGTGTTCCTTAAGAATCTTGGGAGCTCCTGCACCACAATCTGGCTACTCAATTGGAGACACTTCAAGCAAAGAAGAAACAAGAGGAGCAGAAGCAATGTTGACTTAATATTGCCCTCATTGTAGACAAAAGAAGAAGGACTGTAGATGCAAAATGGTAGCTAACATTGATAGTAAGCAGATCCCAGCTGAGTTCAAGCCAATCTAGGGTGATGATGATCAAGTCTACTACATTACACAAAGGAGACAATGGGCTCCAAGACAAGGCATGCCGCTAGATCTATTATCCTTTGTTGGGTCATATTTTAATTCTTATGCATCAAGTAACCAATATCAGCCCTCATATCCATGCAACTATGGAGGATATCCACCAGAGCCTTGGAATAACCCTCCAAATACCTAGCCCAATCTCCAAAAATCTCCACCCCAATGGCAAAAACCTCAAGGGAATTGGAAGCAGTTTCAAGGAAATTGGCAGCCACCTCCAAGAAACTGGCAGCAAACATCTCAATGGACAGGAGGACAATAATGACCAAACTAGACAACTAGTTACATGCAGCCACCTTCTCACCACAACTACCTGCTATAATGCCTCCTCCTACTAGTTCAAGTTCAAACACACCTACACCTACTCAACTACCAGCTTAGCCCACACCTAATGAAAATAACAAATCATAACAATAGTAGCCAGTATGCTCTATTGATCTAAATCAATTTCCTACATATGTTGTGAATGTAAGTGACATCCACTTACATTTAGGAACTACTTTTCCAAATCCTTCCACACCCATTATTATTGAGCTTCATGTGGAAGAGGAGGAGAATTTGAATGTCCCCATTCAATCAAGTGCACCTAAAAACCCTAAACCAATCCTAGTCTAGGAGACTGAACAAGAACCATCATTTCCTCAGAGGTTGGAAGTTGTCAAACAAAAGGAAGAGAGGGAGGAAAAACCTTTTAAATTCTAGATCAGTTGAAGCATATATGTGCAAGATACCTATATTTTAGGCCATAAAAAATGTTTGCATATATGGCAAAGCAATTAACAAAGCATACCTCAAGAAGCCAGGTAGGAGAAAGAAAGACTCCACTACGATTCATGCAATGGGACAGCTGGCTAACATCATGCTTGGGAAAGTGATTGTTCCCAAATACAATGACCCAGGTAGTCTTGTGGTAGGAGTTTTTATAAATGGGATCTGAATAAAGAATGCTCTGATTGATTTGGGGGCATCAATAAATGCGATGACTAAGGATATCCTACAATAACTAAATGTTGCAAGCATGAGACCTACTACTATCCCACATCTTGTTGATAGTTCCACTATTAAACCTGATGGTATAGTAGAGGATCTTTTGGTAACTCAAGACTCTTGGGATTACCCAATAGATTTCATGATTCTTTCTTCTAAGGCTACATTAGGTGGGAACCCCATTATTCTAGGAAGGCCATGGTTAGCAACAACAGATTCCTATATTGGATTTCAGACATGAGACATGACCATTTTTGATGGAAATAGCACCAAAAATTTTGTTCTCTGACCTCCTGCTCAACCATTCCATGATATGGATAATCTCATATGGCCACATGTTGGTGAAAAGGTTGAGGAAGTGAATTCTATGGCACAACTTATGATGTTAGGCATAAGTTCTTGTTGGCAACTCAAGGGGAGACAATTGAGAGGGGGATGAATCATTTGTCACCGAATCATAAACCTTAATTTCAAATCTAATCATTAATCATGAAATCATAAATAAACAACACATCATAAACACACATAACACCAAGATTTTTACATGGAAACCCTGTTAGGGGAAAAATCACTGTGGAGGTCAATCCACAAGATTATACCCTGTTAAAAGTATAAGGAAATATGAATGGGGAATGCACATACATTCAGGCACATTGTCTAGAGCTCACTACTCAAATACAACAAGGCTTACTACCCAAGGAAGACACATTTTCTTACAGAAGATTTAGATTAAAACCATCTAGATTTGAATTGAGAAAATAGCATTTGCTAATGCCTGGTTATAGTTCCAGTTAAGCACATGAACACTTCTTCACTCTTCTTCACTCTCTGCTCTACCTTCAAATGATCTGAACATTATTCGCACACAAGAATCATACACTTTGCATCCGCACCTCTTCCAAACTTCAAAAAATAGCTCTTATATATCTGCAACAAGAAATTACATTACTATAAGTTGTCCACAAAAAGATAATAAAGTAATTACAAACAATAAGACCAAAACAAATTATAAAGATTATTCATGTGAATCAACCAAGGTTGGCCATAACATAATGAATACCGAAAACAACATCTCCAACATGAAAACACTTCCATTAATTTCTCCTTGAAGATCCACAACACGTTTCATCACCTTGTTGGCTAAGATCATGAAAAACATGAAAACGCAAGAAAAAATCTCAGATCACGAATACAAAGATCAATAAAGACATGCTAGAAGGATAGAGAATGAACTAGAAACATCCAAAATCATCATGAAACATCATAGAAGCATCTACAACAACTGAACTTATTGAAGTCACAAAATCTTCAATCAGGAACACTAACCAAAGTGGCAGAAAAACTGTCAAAATGAAAATCACCATAACTCGATCAACTCTTTATGCAGATCTCTGAAACTCAACATGGATAAACTAGACATACTCAATAGGAAACCATTTAGTCCATAACCTCAGAACAACAATGTGCTGAACACACTAAGAGAAAAAACTTCACTTCACCACTAACAAACTATAGCACTTCTTATTACAATTTTCTCAATATCCTTGACATATACAGTTTCTAATGCAACAATGCTAATAGAGTTTAAATCAATGACAACCACATATCAGCAACACAAAAACAACATCAAACAATCTCCCCCTTTGCCATTGATGGAAACACATGATATGAAAAATACCATCAACACAACTATGCTTACTCTTCCTTTAAGTTCTAACTTAAATTCTTACCTCACATGATCTTCTCCCCACAAGGCTCTTCTCCCTAGATAATCAATAGCTTGTTTTTCACATTACTCTTCTCCCCCTTTTACATCAATGACAAATATCTCTTCAATACAGTCTTTGAACCACATATTTGAACATATAAACATTTGACTACTCCCCCTGAGTAGTAGCCACCACAACATCAATCTAGATCAAAATATGATCATGAAATGCACAGATTAATGCAAAGCAATGCATCCTTAGTTCTGATTAGGAGGGGTAATCACCCCTAACTTCCATTTGAGATACTCAAAATTATCCTTAGGCAACAAATTTGTAAAGATATCTGCAATCTCTTCCTTAGTAGGCACATACTCCAATTTGACTTCCTTTTCACTTACCTTCTCTCTCAAAAAGTAAAATTTGATAGATATATGCTTTGTCTTTGAATGTAGCACCAAATTCTTAGAAATACTAATAGCACTTCAAGAGTTGTCATAGAATATAACAATAGGCCCATCATACACAACTCTGATATCTTTCAACATCTATTTCATCCACAATACTTGAGTACAATTATTATTAGCAGCAATGTATTATGCCTCTGTAGTAGATAAAGAAATAGTAGTTTGCTTCTTACTCAACCATGAAATCAGCTTTTTTCCCAAGAAAAATGCTCCACCACTAGTACTTTTCCTTTCATTCACATCTCCTTCCCAATCAACATCAGTAAGGGAACTCAAAGTAAGATCGTCATCTTTGGGATACCATAGACCAAAATCAATTGTCCCTTTCAAGTATCTGAAAAATTCTCTTCACACCAGTCACATGAGATTCTTTAGGATCAACTTGAAATCTAGCAACAATACCTGTAACATTCATGATATCGTGCTTATTTTGATTCAAATAAAGCAATCCACCAATCATTGATCTATATCTTGTTTGATTTTCCTTCGAAGAATCATCATTAGTTTTCAGCTTGCATCTGGTCACCATGGGTGTACCAACAAGCTTTGATTCTTCCATGCCAAATTTCTTCAGCAATTCCTTCACATACTTGGAAAAAGATATAAAAAATCCCTTTATCTAACTAAGTAATTTTTAATCCCAAGAATAATTGCATGTCTCCAATCATTGACATTTCAAATTCATTTTGCATCTCATTAGCAAACTTCATGCACAAGCTATCATCTCCTCTAAATATGATATCATCAACAAAAAATTCCACAATCAAATCTTCGTCATTCTTGAAATACAAATTAAAATCAGCAGTACCTTTGTTAAATCCAAGTTTCACCAAGTACTTATCCAATATGGCATACCATGCTCTAGGGGCTTGCTTAAGACCATACAATGCTTTCTTCAATCAACACACCATATCTTTCTGATCAATCAACTAGAATTCATCAAGTTGCTCAACATATATCTCTTCTTTTGATTCTCCATTTAGAAAAGTAGACTTGACATCCATTTGATAAACTTTGTAGTCTTTATAAGAAGCATAAGCAAGAAACAATCTCACAACTTCAATTCTAGCAACAGGGGAAAAGCTTTCTTCAAAATCAATACCTTCCATTTCAAAATATTCCTTACAAACCAGTCTTCCTTTGCTTCTAACCACTTCACCTTGTTCATTTAGTTTGTTTCTAAAGACCCATTTAGTTCCAATTACATTCTTATCCTTAGGTCTAGGATCAAGAATCCATGTATCATTCTTCTCAATTTGATGTAGTTCCTCTATCATTGCTTCAACCCAATGCTCATCTTTGCATGCTTCATTCACATTGTTATGCTTAGTTTTTGAAATTAAACAATACTCTTTTGCAATTTTTCTCCTAGTCTGGACACCTTTGTTCTTATCACCTACGATTTGATTCTCTAAATGATTCAATCTCACATACCTCAGAGCCTTCTTAGAATTTTCTTCAACTTCAGGCTCTTCTGATCTCTCTTTTGTTCTTCCATCAGTTTCTTCTTCTTCTTGATTTTCTTGATTCACCAGAATGATTTGAACTTGACTTGCATTCTAACCTTGCTTTCGTTTTCTTGTAGTGTCATTCTGATCATCAGAATCATATCCACAAGTTCTAGATAGTGCAACTATGTCTTCATCAACCTTAACATTTTCACTTTTAGCCATTTTCTTTAATCTTTTGTTGTAACATCGATAGGTCTTACTTTTAGTAGCGTAACCCAAAAAATTCCTTCATCACTACTAGCATCAAACTTTCCTATATCTTCATCTCTTTTGATATAACACTTGCTTCCAAAGATTTTGAAATATCTAATAGTAGGCTTTTGACTAGTCCATAGTTCAAAAGAAGTCTTACCAGTATCACCTTTGATCTGTACCAAGTTAAATGTGTACATAGCAATACTCACAACTTCTCTCCAGTAGATATGAGGCATGTTTCCTTCCAACATCATGGTTCTAGCTGCATCTAGAACTATTTTGTTCTTTTTTTCCACAACTCCATTTTGTTGAGGGGTCCGCGATGTAGATAACTGTCTCTTTATTCCATGCTCTTCACAAAAAGAATTAAACTCACTGGAAGTGAATTATTCACCTCTATCTAATCTCAGACACTTAATCTTCAAACCAGTCTCTTTATTTTGTTCTAGTCCTTTAGCTTCTCTTTTCACAACCAATGCTTCAAGTTCTTCAACCTCTCTTTCTTCTTCATTCAGTCGTTTCATTTCATCCTCATACTTGAATGTATTTCTTGATGAACTTTCATCTGGATCATATATTTGTCTATCTCTTCCAAAATTGGTAGCCTCAAATGTAGATTCAACCTTAGGAAGGGAATCACCAAATTCACTCAACTCAAAGCAGTAAGCTTACCAATTAGCATATCTCTAGGAACATTTGTCAGAGTTAAGAGTTCTTCAAGAGCACTAGCCTTGACTTTGTAAGAATTGGGAAAAGATCTAAGTACTTTAGCAACAATCTCTTATTTATCTATATGCCCACCAACACATCTGATACCACACACAAGTTCATTTACTCTTTGCATGAAATTAGTAACATTTTCATCATCACCCATTTTCAACTTTTCATATTTTCCTTTCAAACTTTGTAGCTTAGCAATCTTCACATTTTCATCACCTTCATACAAGGTCTCCAACTTTTTCTGGATCTCAAAAGCAGTCTTCAGATCCATCACATTTTTCATCTCATTATTAGTCCAAGCACTCAAAAATTTCTCCTTAGATCTAATATTATATTCAACATTCCTGATCTCAACAAAAGTAGTAGGACCATTCTATGGAATAACATATATATATATATATTGTAATGCTCTAGTAGGGTTCACCAATGCATCTCAAATGGCAATCCATTCGAGCTTTCCACAAGGAATAATTTGTTCCATCAAATCTAGGACTATCCTTCTTATAAGTCACCATCCTGGATCACCTCAAGTTGTTAAAATTCTTCCAAGGAACCACAAGGTCTGATACCAATTATTGGAAACTCGAGGGTAGAAAACTGAGAGGGGGGGTGAATCAATTGTCACAAAATCATAAAATTATTCAACTTATTAACCTTAATTTCATATCTAACCATTAATCATGAAAGAATAAATGAAAAACACATCAGAAGCACACATAACACGAAGATTTTTATGTGGAAACTTTATTAGGGGAAAAACAATGGTGGAGGTCAATCCACAAGATTATAGCCTATTAAAATTATAAATAAATATGAATGGGGAATGCACATGCATTCAGACACACTAGCTAGAGCTCACTACTCAAATATAATAAGGCATCTTGACCAAGGAAGACACGTTGTCTTATAAAAAGATTCAGATTAAAGCCATCTAGATTTAAACTGAGAAAATAGCATCTGCTAATGCCTAGTTACAGTTTCAGTTAAGCACATGAACACTTCTTCACTCTTCTTCACTCTTTTCTCTTCCTTCAAATGATCTAAAATTTATTCACAAACAATACTCATACACTTCACATTGACACCTCTTCCACACTTCAAACAATCACTCTTATATATTTGCAACAAGAAATTAAATAGTTATAAGTCGCCCCACAAAAAGATAATAAAATAATTACAAACAGTCAACCCAAATAAAATAAAGATTATTCATGTGAATCAACCAAGATTGGCCATAACATAGTGAAGACTTAAAAACATCTCCAACATGAAAACACTTCAATTAATTTCTCCTCAAATATCCAGAACACGTTTCAACACCTTGTTGGCCAACAACATGAAAAACATGAACACGCAAGAGAAATTCTTGAATCACGAGCACAATGATCAATGCGGACATGCCACAAAGATAGAGAACAAACTAGAAACATCCAAAAGAATAATGAAACACCATAGAAGCATATGCAGCAACTAAACTTACTGAAATCATAGAATCTTCAATCAGAAACACTAACTGAAGTGACAGAAAAACTGTCATAATGAAAATCACCATAACTCACTCAACTCTTCATGCGGATCTTTGAAACTCGACATGGATAAACTAGACATAATCAATATGAAACTATTTAGTCCACAACCTTAGAACAACAACATATTGAACACACTGACAAACAAAACTTCACTTCACCACTGACAACCTGTAGCACTTCTTATTACAATTTTGTCAATATCGTCGACATATACAACTTCTAATGCAACAATGCTAATAGTGTTGACATCAATGAAAACCACATATCAACAACACAACCAAAACATCCAAAATTTATTTCATGAAACTTCAAGAAGGAGATGAAATATTGTCTAACATAATTTAGAACCATTGTGAGGCATAGGAAGCATCATCCTCTCATTCATCTGATTTTGCTGGTCATTGACACTTTTGCCTACTCTTTCTGCAGCTAAACTTCATGCAATAATAGGTATGTCTAATACATTGATACCACATGAAATTAAGGTACCAAGCATTAGTGAAGTAGCTATGGTAGAGTTGACTACATAGGTGCAAGTGTTAGAAGGTAAATATTTTCATATTAGCAACAAGTCAAATGAAGAAGAACAATTGTCATTGACAAACTTACTAAAGACCCACCAACATGCATTTGCATGGGACTATCATGATATTAATGGATTGGATCCTAAGCTCTGCACTCATAGGTATACATCATATATGATTGTATACCAATGAGGTAGCCACAAAGAAGAATTAACCCTGCATTGAGAGAAATTGTAAAAGTGGAACTTCATAAATTGCTAGATGTGTGATTTATCTACCCCATTTCAGATAGCCAATGGGTGTCTCCATTGGTGATTGTGCCCAAAAAGGGATGGAAATAGAAATTTTGTGTTGATTATAGGGAACTCAATGCTACCACCAAAAAGGATCATTTTCCCCTTCCTTTCATAGACCAAGTACTGGATTCCTTTGTAGGAAAGTAGAATTTCTTTTTTCTAGATGGATTCAATGGCTATAACTAGATACAAATTGCACCTGAGGACCAAGAGAAGACCACCTTTACCTATTCATGGGGGACTTATGCCTACTTAGTACTTCCATTTGGCTTATGTAATGCACCTACAACTTTTTAGAGAGCAATCATTCGCATATTTTTAAATATCTAACATGATTGCATAGAGATTTATATGGATGATTTTACTACCTATAGTGTTGATTTTAATGAAGCATTGAAAAATATTAGGAGAGTCTTACAAAGATGTGAAGACCATAATTTATCTTTAAATAGTGAAGTGTTTCACAATGACGCAGAAAGGTGTAGTTCTTGGCCACTACATCTCTCACCAAGGAATTCAAGTAGATCCTACCAAGATTGAGGTGATCACTAATCTACATATACCTATAAAACAAAAATATGTCAGGAGTCTCTTGGGACATGTAGGTTACTATAGGCGTTTCATCAAATATTTTAGTAAAATGGCAACACCATTGTACAATCGCCTAACTAAAGATGTTGAATTCCAATGCACAAAAGACTGTGACAAGGAATTCTCTGATTTCAAAGAATCTTTAACTCATTCTCCTATACTCAAAGGTCCTAATTGGGAGCTTCCTTTTCAAATTCATACAAATGCATTAGACTATGCTATAGGAGCAATCTTGGGACATAAAAAAAGAGCTATTGGAAATGCTATTTATTTTGTCAGTAAAAACCTGCAAGGTGTTGAATTCAATTAAATAGTGACAAAAAAGGAAATATTGGTAGTGGTTTATGCCCTTAAAAAATTCAAGTACTACATAACAAGCTATCAAATTTTTGTGCACACAAACCATGCAGCTATTAGGTACCTCATGAATAAGCCCCTAATCTCAGGTAGGATAGCAAGATGGTTGTTGCTAATGCAAGAGTTTGACATAACCATTATTGATAAACCAGGGAAGGCCAATGTTGTTGCAAAAAAAATTCAAGGATGACTACATTAGAGGACAATCAAGTCATTGATGACTCTTTCCCTAATGAACATTTGTTTTCCATCAGTGTGCATACACCCTCATATGCTTACATAGCTAATTATCTAGTCATAGGGAGAGTTCCTTCTCATTTCTCTCCAAAAGAGAGAAGGGTGCTCATTTAGAAAAAAATTCCTTTATCAAGGATTGCAAGATGTTTGTTCTACATTTGACTAGACCATATCATGAGGAGATGTGTGAGGGAAGATGAAACATATGACATATTGCATGCATGTCACAATAAACCATGTGGAGGGCCTTTTTTAGCTGAGAGGACAACAATGAAGATTTCAAACATAGGATATTACTGGCCCACACTCCACAAGGATGCAGGGAAATATACAAGGAAGTGTGATAAATGCTAGAGGACGGGTCAGCCAACCAAATTTGATGAAATGACCCTTTACACCCAAGTAGTAATCACTTCATTTGATAAATGGGGATTGGATTTTGTAGGACCCATTGATCCTCCATCAAATGGTAAATCCTATATCTTGGTGTGCATTGGGTTGAAGTTAAAGCAATGAAGCATGCAAGAGATAATAAGGTTGCAGAATTTCTTTATGAGGAAATTTTCACTCATTATGGAGTTCCAAGGGAGATAGTTATTGATCAAGGGGATCAATTCACATCAACCCTTATCACAACACTAGTTAATGAATATAATGTGAGGCACATGAATTCTACTCCTTATCACCCTCAATCCAATGGCCAAGTTGAGGTGACCAATAGGGAAATTGAAGCCATTCTGACCAAAAAAGTAGCTATCCATAGGAAGGATTGGGAAAATAGGCTGCCAAAAGCTATTTGGGCCTATCAAACCACCTAGAAAACAACCACAGGCTTCACTCTTTTTGAGTTGTTGTATAGAAATACAGCTATGATGCCCATTGAATTTGAGCATAAGACTCTTAGGACTACACTAGACTTAGGGATGGATATCTTTGAGGCACAAAAGGAAAGAATTATGCAGTTTTATAATTTGGATGAGATGAGAAAGACAGCCTTGCATCACACTGAGGTAGTATAGAATCAAAGGATCAAATGGCATGATAAGTACATAAAGGACAAGAAATTTCAGCTTGGTGACTGGGCACTCCTTTATGACTCAAGGTATCAAGATAACACAATAAAATTGCAAACAAGTTGGCTAGGACCATATGAAGTTGCTAAAATATTTCCCAATGAATTTTTTCAGCTCACTACCATTAACCCTATGAGATTTAAGATGCTTGTCAATGGTCATCACCTTGGGTTGTATCACAAGCCAACTTCCAAGGAGGAATTCATGCAACAATTCACTCAACATGCAACACCCAAACCTTCTATAGCCGAAGGAAGTGGACCTTGTGTCCCTCCTTCTAGCTAACCAAGGTACATAAATTGTCATAATAAAGACTTCCATTTTTATGGGAGTCCACTTCTTCAATCATCCAACCATTTTCCCACCATTTCCACATTTCTCTCTCTCTCTCTCTTCCATCATTCTAACATAACTTCACTTCATTCCACTTTCATTAATTTCTCAACTAAATTCTTAAAAGGTAGCTAATACTTCCTCAATATTCTTTGCAATAAATACTCCAAGAATTCAAGTACATGAGCATCAATTTGTTACATCTTAATTATCTTTTAGTACATTTAATTAATTATTGTATATTAATGTAGATGTTCTCCCTAACATGTAATTATCCCCTACCCTATCAAATCATCATTACCACCTCACATGTGAGGACACATGCTCAAATTTAGGTTGGAGGTGGGAGTGTGTATAACATGTCCATGTGTCAGTCCATGTTGGTCCATGTTAGCAAATTTTAAATTGAGCTTGTTTGAATTATGAGTGAGGTGATGGCTCACATGTGTGGGATGACACCACACCACCACCATTTTTCTCAATTATGTCCTTCATTTATTACTTCTTACCTACTTTATTACCTCTTTCATAATCCTAAGTCACCAAAAGGTAAAGTTTATACGACATTAGCATTGGGAATTTAACAGTGTTGTAGGAAGGTGAAATTTGGGATTTCAGAAAAAGATTGCAAGGGAAAGCTTATAGAGTGCTTGTTTAATTGCAGACAACTGAACAATGCGAGGTTAGTTAATTCAAAGTGAACCCACAGTTCATGATGTAGTATTGCAAGAAGCACCTTCCCAATCCAAGTTCAAAAACTGCATATGGTTAGATTAATTATTAAATATTAATGGTTATAATGAAGACATTGAGCTAAAATTTGTGTAGACATTGTCTAAAGGAAAGGCCATGGTAAAAGGGTTGTATGTAATAGCTACTGAAGAGAGGACTATAAAATTTACAGGGTTGTTTGTCGATGGTGAAAATTACCTTGCTACCAAAGATGCAAGGTTAGCCAGGGCTGAATTTAATAAACTTGGTGACCCTCCATTCAATGTGGACAAGCAAGGTGCAAAGAGGACCTCTCTGCCTGAGCTATGGAAGAAATTAGTTGTGCACATTCTGAAGTACATCACTTGTGAAGGCCACCTGTCAAACCTACATTTTGTGCACTTCAAACTTTTGAATCATATGAGGCATGGGAGGAGAATAAATGTGCCAAATATGTTATATCATCTCCTTTCAATCATGGCGGATGAAACTCAAAAAGGTAGGGATAATTCTATCTCCCACCATTGTATAATCAAATTATTCATAGAAAGTCTCTGCATGATGTGTCTGATATGAATTGGGAGGATTTTTTAAATATTGATCAATTTAGACCAGAGTATTTGTGACCTAGGGCTTTTCCTCAACCTCATAGGATTATTAGGAGAATGAATATTGTTGAAGCCACTCCTGAAGCCTCAACTTTTGGTGCAATCCCTAGTACCTTTGTGTAGTTGAGAAAACTACAGAGATTAGTTCCTCTGAGGAAGAAAATTCAAACAAAGATAGTTCCTCTTCAGACTCTGATGATGATGTCCCTCTTGCAACCCTAATTCAAACTAGGGCACAAAAGAAAGAAGTAGAAATGAGGAAGGGAAAAGTTAAAAAGAAAATGGAAAAAAAAAAGTGCCAAGCTATAAGTAACAGAAAGCTAACATTTTTCTTCCTATAGTTGAAGAAAAAGATGAAATGCCTCCTAGAAAATTGAGACTAGTTGGGCTAGCCACTGGTGTGTCTCCTAAGAGAAGCCCTATCCCTCAAGGAACATCATGAGAGGAAATAGAAGTCCCAATGGGGCAGGTGAATGTTGAGCAAAAGGAATTTTTTGAGGAATAGGTAGATACAAGGTTGGTAGAGCTTATTTCCATCGAAGAATAGTTTGAGATTCAAGAGTATGAGAAGAATTAGGAGCTCCTACAGCAAGAGCAAGAGTTCATGTACCAAGAATAAGAACCCCTTCAACCAAAACTAGGTGAACAAACAAAATCCCCGCAATAGGTGCCATGTGAAATGTAAGAATCGGTGCCAGGAAAAAATTGGTAGGAATACATAAGCCCTCTAATTTTTCAATGCACATGTTAGCCATGAACTTATGGAATGAGATACAAAGGAGGGAAGAGGAATGTAAATAGGATAAATTTAGGCTAAAGGAGGAAATTAAAAAGAAAGATGCAGAGATTGAAGAGAAGAATACAAAAATTGTTGCTTTAAAGGAAAAGGTGGACAATCTAGCAACCTTAGTACCTCATATGTTAGTGTAGGACTCCTCCAAGGGTCTATGCTCTATATTTGAAGGAGTAGAATTTTTCTTTTAAACTATCAAGGATCATTTTAGGTTTGAATCCTTCCATTGAGACACCTCTTGAATTTTTCCAGGCTTACTAGATTGCTTCTCCTAAAATGAAATATTTTTTGTGTGAATTCTATTTGCATAATTATGTTGTGTCCCAAGATCATGATTGGAATCCATTGTTGTATGTTGGAGATCTCCAATTAAGGGAATTCATGTCTTAGATACAGAATGAAACTAATTGGGGACAATAGTTTAGGCCTTAGAGGAAAATAGAATCCAACACTCCCCTACCCATCAGGGCTGAATCTAGAAACCCATGAGACATTTTTAGGGAATGGCACAAATTTCTTTACCGACCAAGCTATAGTAGTAGGATCCTGCCTATGAGAGAAGTATTTTACAAAGAATATGAGAAGGTAGTAAAAATAATAGGAAAATATGTAATGGGATATATTTAATAAAGGTGGAATAGTCTGACTGATGAGTTAAAACAAGATGAGCCTCACTCTCTGTAGAACTATGCTACAACATGAAAAAGAGTTGATAGATATATATAGATTGGAAGGATGAAGGGACAATTTTGGCTTCCATTAACTTTTCAGCCACCTATCCTATTATGGCATGTGCCAAATTTTAGGTATTATCAGTATGATATAGCTTCAAAGAGGAAAAGATGGAACAAGTTGGACAACAAGCAATGGTTCTATTGGGACCATAATTCATACATTGCAAGAACTGATGTAGGACAGTTGGCAGTTGCAAATTTCAAGGTATTGACTAAGCAAAAGAATGAACCTTTCTCTACTAGAGGACCAACAAAACCTTACGTTGGGGGGAGTGATGAGTCCAATTTATGGCTCAATTTTGATATAGTTTATTATCCATTTATTGTAGTTTTCATAGACCTTTATACTTGGTGTTGATGGGTATTTATGCATCTTCTCAACATAAGAAGCACACGAATGCACTACCTCTCTTGAAAGGTAATCTCCAACAACAAGTTGCTGAAAATCACCCCAAGGTCTCTTGGGTGTCAGGTCATGACTAGCTTGGAATGTCTCAATTCTTTTGATGTGATCTTGTTAGTAATCACAGGGCAGACTTACGTAAGTTAATCTGGATAGGAATTGGATCTTCCAATGGAGTTCTTAATATGGGAAAGTTATTGCACAATTGTTGTAGGTCCAAACAATAGTATAGAGCTCCTATTTTAACTTCAGATTTGGCTTTACAATGTGCAATGAACCTTGTTCAAAGTCACTATTAAAGAAAAGGAAAAAGGGTAGGGAAGAGAGCAAGTTCCTAGACCTAAAACTAGTAATGAACAGTGATAATGGAGGAATCTACTGCAAATAGCCTTCCTAAATCTAAGTTCCACTTAACGAGATTGTTTCACAGTCTCATGAAACTAGTGCAAGATTTTAAGGACTACAAATTTTCAACCATTCATACACCATAAGCATGAATAATAGATGGAAATTTAGTGTAGATTTCAATTTATGCCAAAACTAACTTTACACTGCTATTTACCATCAATAAACAACAAAATGTATGGACAAGGAAGGTTTCCAACACATAACAAAATTCTTCAATATCAATGCACAACATTAACCAATCTACTAAGTAAGCTAAAAACACATAACAACAAAGTTAATCTACTCAAATTAACTATGATAAGAAGAATCATGCAACATGAAGTTGGAACTCAAGAATCCACCAAATCAATGAATTTCTATTAACATTCTAGCAGCATGTCTTTACAACATGTCAACTCTCTCTTGAAAATGAGAGGAGACCCCCTATTTATAGTGTCCAAAAAGAAAAATGAACGGCCAAGATTCAATCCCATTGTGTGGCCATGATTCACTACAAATTAGGATTTCACCTACCCCAAATATTTCACAATATTAAATTACATTTTTTCATTTAGCCTATTTTGTCCTCTAGCAAGCAACACTGTAGTTCTTTTGTCTTGTAGATGATTTCCTTTTGTTGTAGCTACTTCGTGAGGAACTCATCATTAATTATATAATTTCCTTCATTCATCTTCACAGTGGAATATTCCATGAACTTCCTAATCAATGCTTGGAGCTTACTCGACTCCATTATGTCATATTAGAGCACTTGGAAGTTCCATTTCCTAGATCTGCTGATAATCTCGCCCTAGTCCCTATCATAATTTTGTGCATTCTTTATCACCTGTTCAGATTAGGCGAAGGCTCATATAGAAGAACCCATAAAATTTGGCGTAAGTGAATTTGTGGTCCCATTTTCTATCTTCTTATGAAATTATGGCTTTATCTTCTCCGAGTCTAACTCAATGACAAGCATATCAAAATCTATCATTAATCTTATATATTCTTAGCAGGTCATCCTGATTTCCTTGTCCCAATCAATATCAAGCTCTACCTCATGAAGCACTCATTCTAATACTTCTTTTATGTGGTCTAAGCCCAACTTCCATGTTTCCAAAAGCCAATGGTCATCTTTTACCAAAGCAATATCCTTCTCCCAGGATCTATCAGGTATCTTGAGAATAGCCTCAAGCTTGGGATATGTGATCCTATATAACTCTGGGAAGTTGGTGCAGAATTTCTTTATTCCCTCAAATATCTTTTGTACCTCCAAGAACTTGTTAGTGGTCCTAACAGCACAGCCTATGCCCATATTTCCATTGTAGATAACCTTCTAGAACCAATCTTTTGTGGCCTTTTTCCAATTCTTCTTTCTCTCCAATTTGTCAATGTGGTCCTTAGACAATAGTTGTGGTGGTGTTGACAATGTCATGGGAAGCTCCTCAGCCGACAACTATTGTTGAATGTAAGCTACTAGATTAGCTAGTTGTGCCTTTAATTCCTCCTTAGAGGTCTTATCCTTGAGCATTTGGTGCACAATGGTGGCGACGGATCCCTAAAGATGGTCAATTTTCTACTCTCTTGTTGTTGTCCATAAATAAAGGGTAGAAATATTATAACTAACCCCTTCTTCTCCCATCACTAGGGTGGCTATCTATACTATCCTGGATCCAAACACTTCCATCATGAGATGGGACCCAACCCTTGGCTTCTTTTCCTTCTTTGTACTTATTTGTGATCGAGCTAGAATGGCTTCCATCCTTGCCTTCAGATCCATCGAGGTCAGGGATTTCTTCACCAATTGCTTCTTGAGCCATTTAGGCATCTGAGATTCCCCTTTTGGTGATTCATGATCACCTTCTTCTTCTTAAGTGTGCTATATTTCAATTTCTTTGTTTCCTAGAGCCTCTTGATTTGTCTTTTCTTCCTCTTCTTCATCAGAATCCTGGATGAATAATGTTTCCTTTCCTAGGGATTCAGTAGCCACATGTTCCTTGCAGTTGTCCTACCGTATTGTAGGTTTCTCTTCTTCCTCCTTCTCAGACCCCTGTTCTTCATGATTTTTTTCCCATGGGTCCTTATTGGGTTCGACCTCTTCCTTAGGTTTATCCTCTTCCTTCTCTTCTTCTTCATGTCGAGGATGAATTTTTTCATCATGCTTGGGGATCTCTTCTTGCTCTCCAGTTGGAGGTTAGTGTCTTCCTCCATTTTCTCATTTTTATTCTTCTCTTCATCGGAGGGTTGCTTCTCTTCTTATTCTCTGGAATCTTCAAGTTTTCTAGAAAAATATTCTTCTAGCTCTTGGTCAGAGTTCTCCATGATGTACTTGGTGCCAAATATTCTTCACCCTCCCCAGAGGATCCTACTTCTCCTTCACGGACCACTTTATCAATCACTAGATGTTGGTACTCAAGGTTCTCATGGTAGTCATCTGCTTCTTATTTCATCCCCTTGGTAGCTTCCCTCTATCGCCTACAACTCTTCAAATATCTACATTGTTGCTTTGATTTCTAGTGGTTCGGTTGGAGGAGTAGGGACAGGAAGGCCAACAACAACTTGTGGTAGGGTAGCTTGGACATCATAGTTCATGAATGCCCTAGAGAGCTTCGTTCGCATGTTTTGCATGTGCCTAGCAAAGGCTGCCAAAAGCGATAGGGTGCGCATTGTGGTTGTCATTGTAGTGGAAAGTGGAAGAGAGGTGGATGGAGACATGGATGAAGAAGAAAGCAGAGAGGTGGTGGAAGAGGAATAATCTATTACCATCACCTGTGCAACAGGTGGGGTGGAAGCAAGGTGCACTAAGATACCCACCATGGGTGGAGAATTGACAACCATTTCCTAAGAAGCAAGCAGAGGGGCATAAGTAGTGGAAATGGAAATAGTGGTGACTACAAGAGTAGAGGCAGCAGGTGGGGACTTTGGTTGCTCGGTCTCTTGTTCTTCTCCTTCATGGAGTGGGTCCTCCTAGATGATAGGCATTTCTATAAAACTTCTTAATGTTTTTGGCTTCTTAGAAGGTTCACCTTTTGACTCTTTTCATGACTACACCCTGGGATTAGGCTATCGTTTAGCCATCTCTTTTATCTTTCTTGATCATGTAGTGGGAGGAGATTTTGAAGTTTCTCTCATTGGGTCAGTAGTAGTAGAGGCAATGTCAATCTCACTTCCAAGTGGTTCTTCGAGCTCACCATATGTTAGGGTGACTCCCGACAGCTTCATGTGGGAAATTTTCCCATCGATCCATTATTTGGTCCTCACATCAATGGGCTTCATTAGAATGTTGAGGTCATTGACCTCTTCCTTGTTCCAATCAATTAGGGGAAATGGTAGATTGGCCCTTGCATCATAGCGAGGATCAACCACTATGTTTTCATCTTTGACAACTTGATCTAGCACCGGAAATAAGTTCATTGTTTTGAAAAAATAGGTCAACTATCATATGCATGTACTGTCTCATGCATACTTATTTTTCATCTCTGTAGTTATCCCAAAAGTCCTCAATGTTATGTAAATGGTCATAATCAATCCCAACCATCTTCCTGAGCTAACCATATGGATCCATCCACAGTCGGGTAGTGTGGAGCTCCAGGTTATATTCCACAAGTTTTTTGTTAGAATACTCTACACATTGGGATGTGTGGAGTTCATACATTCCCTAGACGAAGGATAGGGGATAGGGAATCACCACCCTATGCTTATCACTTAGGAGGACGTGTGCTCACTACAGCTACTAAGAGAGTTCAAGTAGTATCAGCCGGTCATTTGGGTATCGGGGCAGCTTATATGGTTTCTCTAAGAAACCCTCAGCTCGAATGTAGGTAAACTTTAGAAATTGTATGAATAGAAAGTCGAACCAAAAGATGAAAGCATTAGCACTATGTGAGACCCTTCTTTCAAAGTCACCTCCAAGTAGTCTGATAATATGGCCTATGAAGGCATCATTGACCCGACAGTAATCCTTCTTGAAATTTTTGTATTGAAGCTAAGCATATTTATCATACACCTTTAGTTCCCTCCCTGGGGTTTGAATTGGAGCCACAAATAGACCTCTGTATTACATCATATCAACCAATAGATAGACCAGGTAGGATGCCATATAGAATTGTGAGGTTTTCTTTACTGCCACAAACTATTCCTGTAAGCAATTACTAATCATCCCTACCTAGTAGAATTTGGTTTTGCCTCAGAGGATTCCGTTGACAAAGTATAACATCCATTCCTAAAAGAAGGTTGTAGTTGGAGGGCCCATAAATTTTCTTAGCAGAGTTACCAAGTCATGGTAATCCTCATAAAAGTCACTTCTGAAGAGTTCTTGGGGCACTTTGTTTGCATTACCCCTCTTATCCTTTAGCCAATACTGATTGATAAGTTCCTTGCATTTGAAGGGATCAACATCCCACATCTCCCTGGCATATTATTTTGATGTTTCCTCCATCTCATTGAAGGTAGGGATATGGAAAGCTTTCTTTATTTATTTGGAAAATAAATCAGCCAATACATTCCCATCTTTGTCCATAATTATTCTAGAATCTTCTTGATATGCCTCCATGCAGGCCATCACAAGCTCAAGAGAAATGAGAATAGGTAGGAAACTGGTAGCCTCATCCAACACACTGCCTCTAATTCTTCTAGAATTTTCTATCGTGGTGTTGATCTAGACACTTTGCTTGAACTCGTCAATATCTATATGTCCTAGATTTGTATCTAAGATCTCCCTCCAATCTATGGTGACCTTAGAGTTGAGGGGTTCCCCTTGGAACTTGTACTTCATTTGGTCTTTATCCTCTTTACCTCTAGGTTCTTTTAGCTGGCTTCTTTCCCTTTTCTTTCTCCATAACTACCTTTGAAGTTCCTGCACCTAGTTCCATATATCTTGCGGGTGAGAGAGCAATAAATACATTTCAGCATGAAACATGGGGAAAGTAAACCAAAATCCAACAAAACGACATTAGATTAGACAATTCATCACTTAAATATCTTAACATCTCTTTCAAATCATCATTAGCCTTTCATTGGAGGGGGTTATAACAATGCAAGCCTAGGGGTGTGGACTTCTTGGGCTGGTAGCCATTTTGAAGGCAACTACAAAAGGGACAACCATTAGGGCACAACGGCCCACATGTCCCAACCTGTATCAAAATTTGATAATGAAATGGGGTCCACCAAGGAGGCCAATCTATTCTAGCACATGGATCGAAATCACTTTGAGGTTTTAGCGGCATAAAGACCATTTTTTAGTCATGTGGGCCCAAGGTAGGTGGCAGTAGGAGGTGGCTTAGTTGTTTGAGGCCTGGTCATTGAAACAGCGCTAGCAAGAAAGTGTCCCACAAGTGGCATTCTGCCATGCGGGACCTCAAGGTTTACAGGATGACATTTCTTTATAGTTGAAGCCCAAGCTACTATGGGTCAGAAGGCATGGGGAGGCATTGGGAGTTAGCCATTTTGAATGGCAGGGATGGGGTAGAGGTCCACGTGGTATGGCCCACACCCACACCATTGGGTCCACAAGAGGTGCATGCTTTAATTGATAGTTCATAGTTAGTCAACAGGAAATGACATGGTCGGGTCCTGTATGGTAGGCCGACAGAGGTCAATGAATGTTTGGGAAAGGCAAGAGCCATATAGAATCCCATAAGGGATGGTCCGCCTAGGGCTTGGCACTTATTTTTTTTCATTTAGGCTCAGACGAAGATGGTGAGTGTGGATTCTTCCTGGTGGAAGGGTGTCATGTAAAGGTCATTCAGAATGGAAAACTCACCATGGTGGTTCATGGATGGAATTCCACAGGGAAAGCACTGCAAGGAAGCTCAGACTTACTCATTTAGGGTGTAAAGGAGAATGACCAGCAGAGGTGAGTTCAGGGCCCAGCCATTGGAAAGGATTCATTACTTCACCATCTTGAGGGGTCATTTTGTACAACAATGAATGGTCAGTGAAACCCTAGAAAGGAATACGCGTGTTGCATAAATTGATTTGTTTTGATTCAGATGGTGGATTGGACAACAAAGCCCGAAAAGTAGATGGACAGGTAGCGAGGGTTGTTTGAAATGGAGAAGCTAGGATAGAATCCCATTAGTGGAAGTTTGCAAGGAGGAATCTGTGATGTTCCCAAACTTAGACATTTTAGTGAGGTTGAGTTTTATGGACAATTCATGGGGCAAGACCCACTTATCGTGAAGACTACACTTGATAGGTGTTAGGAATGATGACACACTAACAACATTCCAAAGGTGGAAGCCTGCATATGTGGATTCGAATGGATCAAATGATCCCTCCATTTTGGGGCTCATGGATTTTGTTCAAGTCCAAGATGGCTATGTTGAGGGGGCCTCCTACGATGGCAGGCCCCATGAAGAAGCTCATCATTTTAATTTTTAAGCATTTTCAAGGAAAGTGATGATGGTGGTTAGGTTGCAGGCTTGCAGGGCATAAATTACTTGGCTCAAGAATAGTCGTGCAGAACTCCAATTTTGTAAGTCACCCGCGAGAGGTTGGAAAGGTTTTCCCAAGATTCGAAGATATGGGTTTTGTCCGCCTAGGTTTAATCTAGTTGATTTTAAGTTTTCTTTCAAATATTTTAACCATTTTTTTTATAGAATTTAAAGAAAACGTGAAATAGGGCATGCAAAAGATGACTAAACTGTGAAGCCTAATAAAAATGGACAAACAAATAGTTAGAAGAGGCTTCGAATTGGCAAATGAACTTCACAGGTGCAATGGCAACGCTAACAAGAGGCTCTCTGACTCATTTCTGAACTATAGATAGATGAAAATGGCATCCCAAGATAGAATATTTATAAACTTTTGAGCATTTAATGCTCCTCATAAATGCGGGTACGATGGTGCTCCAGGATGGTGAGCAATCACTTCAAAAATAGTGGCGGGAGCAGGGAAGTCTATTGAGTAGATGACATCCAAAGTTTGGTTGTTTGGGTGGTCGGTGATGAAAATAGCTACCGACAATGTGGATCCTAGGGGGTGAGAGGGAATTGGATGAAGGTCATTTGGAATGGTCGAGGAGCCAAGGAAATATGGATGGAGTGGATTGCAAGGGCAGTCCTGCATTGCTCCAAGGACGCTAGTTTAAAGATTGAAGGCAAGTAGCCAAGGAAATCCCGCAAAGGAATAAAGCCTTGAAAATTTGAGGGTAGCAAAATATGGTCATTTCAAGATGATTCCTCTAAAACTCACTGACCACTTAAGACACAAAAATAGGGGCATGCAAAATGAGGCGATGACAAAAGTGACCTAGCAAAGTGAAAAGAGAGAGATTTATTGCTTTGAGTGGGGTATGTGTGCTATAGGCACAACAAATGGCAACTCTAGTGGGGGATGCTCTTGAGCATTCTAAGGATAAGTGTTCATTCAGAATGTAGAATCCTCTATTTAGCAAACCAGGGGCTTGTTTCCAAAAATGAATTAAGTGACTTAAATGAGAACGAGATCCTTAACTGAATCAGCTCACAAAACATCCCAAAAGTGTGTGCATATAGTGAATTGATTACTTCTCCTGAGAAGCTGAGACAAGCGACAATTAATCAAACCAAACAAACTATGAATCATCAAACTCCAAAAGTAACTTGAACATTGCCCCACTACCAGTCAGGCATCCATAGCCCTGCCAGAATTTTCACTTTGACCCCAAAAATATTTCTCTACTAGCAGTCAGGCGTCCATACCCCCAATAGAGTTATTTGCACATCCATACGGTTGCTTGATTTCAAAATTTTCCTTTTTCTTTTATTTTCTTTCAATATTTCATTTAATACTTTTTCTTTTTCTCAACTGTGTAAGCATCGAAGCCTATTTTGGGCTTGGGAATCACAGTGGTCACTGGAGTAGGCTTGAAATTTTCACTTGCTAGGCTATCATAACAACCACTATACAACCCTTTGGAAACAATTAGTGTACATCTTGTGAAAAATCTAAGTGGAACGTGAAGGAAGATTCAACTAAGGGTCAAGTTCTAAGTCAAGTCAAAGTTCAAATGAGGAGACCAATCCATGGTAGCAATCCAAGACCAATAGTTGAGAGTGAATAGTTATCCAAAGAACACTAAGAGTGGGTAACAAGGTGAACCATTTGTTGAATGAGAATGACCACCACATCAGGAATAAAGAGACACTCTCAGAAAACAAAAAATTTGAGGAATGAGCAAAACAAAAGCAATGTAAAGTAGCAAAACATGAAAGCAAGAAAAACAAAAGCAACCTAAACTAACCTATATATAGGTATTTATAGGAACAACTTGAGAAAGCTCAATCTTGGAAATAATGCTTAAGGTGTTTCCCATTGACGAGCAACAAGACATCTTCACTTGTTAAGGTCTTAAGGTGAAAAGTATTATCACCAAGGATTTCAGCAATTTTGAAGGGGCCAAGCCAAAGCTTGTCGAATTTGTCATGTCCCCCTTTCTTCTCATGGGCCTTGTCCCAACACAAGCCCAAATTAGAAATTCTAAAGGCCTTGACTTTGGCTTGTCGATCAAACCATCTTTTGACTATGCCCTAATGTTTGGTAATATTTTAAATGGTGTGGTCACGTACTTCTTCTAAGTGGAGCAACTCAGCTAAGCGAGCTTCCTTTTGATCCCCTTCTTCACAAAAGGTATTGATAAATTGGAGGGTGGGGATTTTAAGGTGAACCAGGAACAAAGGCTCTAGGCCATAGACAAGGTGAAATGGGGAATCTCCTAAGGTAGCTTTGTGACATGTACAATCTACCCAAAGGGAAAAATAGAGTTGGGTATGCCAGTCCTTGGGATTCCTATCAAGCAATTTTTTGGTGATAGTGATGAGGTTCTTGTTTGTGGATTCTACTAGGCTATTTCCTTAAGGGTAGTAGTTGGATGAAAACTTAAGGGAAATCCCATAATTGAAGGCCCAACAAGAAAATTTAGGTGAGGCAAAGTTCAGGCCATTATCACACACCAAAGCATATGGGCAATCAAAATGATTTAAAATAAAACTTTCGAGAAAACTAACAACTACCAATGTGGTACATTACCTACATGCAATAGATTTTGTCCATCTAGTACAATAATAAAAGGAATTTAGAATATACCTATGACCCGTAGATGATGGTGGGCTTACCAAACCAATGAAGTTGAGACCCCATTGCGAGAATGGTCTTACCTCCAAGACTAGTTGGAGCGGGACAATAATGTTCCTTTCTCTAGTTTTAGCGGTCAGGAAGACATGGCATGTGCAAACATGGCCATGGGAATCATTCAAAACAATCAGCTAGTAGTATCTAGCTCATAGGATTTGATGAGTAGTAGAAGGACCAGACCCATGACCAGTTCCAAACTTATCATGGAATTCTTTCAGCACGTGTGCTATCTCCTCTTTTTCGAGGCACCAAAGGTAGACCCCTTCATGATTCCTTTTATAAAGTACAAATCCTTGCAACATATAGCTACTACTCTTCAATTTGAGGGCACATTTTGGAATCCCTATGAGCAAGGTGATAACTTGTTGTTAAGTAAGTAATAAACAATGTTTCTGTACCACTCCCTTAGAAAGACATCTTCGAGTTGATACTATTGAACTGTAAGCTCGGGTTTTGCTTCAAGTGTTGTTTTAGCTATTGTTCCAGTGAGGTCTTCTCCTCGTACCAACTTCATAGATTGAATTTCTATGTCATATTCTTTTAGCAAGGTGACCCATTTTTCTCTTCATTATCCTAGCTCATTTTACATCAGCAACATTTTCACTGTTGAGTCAGACACAATCGAAAATACCTTATTTCATAGGATATAGTGTCTAAACTTCTTAACCCCTTAGATGAAAACATATGCTTGTTTTTCCACACTATGGTATCTCAACTCAACATCTTTCAAGGGAGCACTCATGAAATCAATTGGGTTCTCGTTTCCTTCATCATTTTTCTAAGTTAAAATGTTGGCACACGAATGATCTTAAGCAAATGAGTAAATGTAAAAGGGCTTCAACTAATCAGGACTAACTAGTACAGGTCCTTCAGTAATGGATTTTTTGATTTACTTGAAGGCTTGCTTTTCATCTAGAGTCCACTCAATTTTGGCATCTTGCTTCAACATTGTGTTGAGTGGCTTAACAATTTCATCAAAGCCTGTAATGAACTTTCAAATGAAATTTGTCTTCCCGAAGAAAGACTTCAACTCTTTCTTGTTTCCTGGAAGTTGAATCTTTAAGAGGGACTGAATGCACTCAAGGTCTATGGAGATCCCTCATTTTGAAATAACATGCCTGATTAGCTTGCCTTTAGTGACTCTGAAGATGCATTTCTTTGGATTAAGAGATACCCTAAATTCTCAACACCTTTGAAAAAAATTTCATAGATTGGAAACATGATCATCTCGCTTCTTTGAAAACATTGTAAGATCATCCATATAAATGATGATACATTTCCTGATCAGATCCTTAAAAGCTATATTCATCACCCACTGGATAGTGGCACTAGCATTTATGAGTTCAAACAACATTCTCCTATATGCGAAGGTTCCCCACTTGGTGGTGAACATGATCTTGAGTTGATCTTTGTATTGCACCATGACTTGGTTATAGCCAAAATACCCATCGAGGAAGGACATCATTTGTGAACCATTGACAATCTACAATACCTCATCTAACGATGGTATGGGATAGTTTTCCTTTCCTGAAGCTCTGTTCAAGTTGCAAAATTTTGCACGTAATCTAATTTCACCATTCTTCTTCCTTAGCAGGACCAAATTGGCCACCCATGTGGAATTCTTGATAGGAAAGACGATTCTAGCCAATAGCAGCTTCTACACTTCTTTATAGATGATGGGCTCTAGTAATTCATTGATGGGACACTTTCATTGTTGAAATGGCCTAACATCTGACTTTAATGGGATAGTGTGTGTGATGATGGAGGTGTCATATGTCTTCAAATCTTCATAACTCCATACTACCACATCATTGTACTTTTGCAAAGCATTAATGATTCTTTTCTACTCTTCTGGCATGCATACCTTACCAATAAATACATTTTTTACTTCCTCGGTTATTCTGAGGTTGTGGGTATCACATTGGTTGTTTATGGAATCCTTCTTTTCTTGTTGATCTTGGTCTCAGATCTGATTCAGGTCAAATATGTGTTCAAGTTGAACCATGCCTCTGGGGATAGTGTTTTTTTTAGGTTGATGATCCCCTTTATGTCTAAATTGGCTTCTTCAGGATTAGCTTCATCAATTATTTGGGTTGCGAACACATTAGAAATAGTTACTAACTCCAACATATGCTTATCATCATTAAAGACCTAAAAATGGGTGATATTATCTGGCACAAATGGGGTGGAAGTCAACTCAACGATGAATCTCTTGAGTCTTGACAAAGAGAGGGGTTGTAGTGTGTTGGTTGCTTGAGCCAGGCCATCAACAGTATGGTTCTAAGAATGAGGGATTAGTTGAATGTTGAATGCATCTAGGCTTTGTAAAAGATCCCAAACTCTATGCTTGTAGTTTGCTAGTCTTTTATCATGACAAGAGTACAATTTTATGACTTGTTTTACCACCAATTCTAAGTCACCAAATATTTGTAGCATTTTTTACTTTCTTCCTTATAGCCATTAAGAGACCATGAACTAACACTTCATATCTGCTATGTTATTGGTACAATAGAACTGAAGCCTATGAGTAGCGAAATAGGTCTTACCCATAGGGCTGATGAGTTCAAATCCAACACCAAATCCTTGCTTGGACTTAGATCCATCAAAGTGTAGCATCCAAAACATGGAGGGTTCCTTGATTTTAGGGCCAATAATGTGTGCACCCTTTCTTGGTTGCTTTTTTACATCTATCTTCTCTAGAATAGGGACAGGCTCATCATGATTGGTGAAATTTTGTTTGGTCAAAGGCTCCTTTTGAGATATGGCTTCTACTTTGATGTGTTCCACTATCATCTGACACAAGTAGCACTCGAATTCCGATTGGGCAACATTATGAACCCAATACCAACTAGGTAGCATGAGCTCTTCAAAATTCATCCTTATTCCTAGGCTAAGCTGATCTTGTATACACTTCTCCATGAAGTCTTGGAAGCCATATAGTAGTCCTAAATGAACATATTCATAGGACTCATCATCTTCTGATTCTACCAGCATCCTCGTGCTCTGGGGTGCATAGGCCAAGTTGGTCAGAGTATCACATAATACCAGAAAAACCTCTTCAATCATCTCCTCTTCTTGAGGCTTCAGTTCTTCCTAATATGCTATAGGAGAATAATTTTCCAAGTCAGTTTCAACAAACAACACTTCATTCATATTGTTGTATTCTATGATCATGAAATTCATGTGTGGCTCTTGATCTATGAAGATTTCGTTTGGAAATCCCTTCTATGGAAACTGCATGTGAGATAAATTAGTTGTCGCATACCTGTTTAATGCTCAGCTGAAGTCTCATCCCAATATTATTTTGTATGTGTAGAGAATATCTGCAACTTGGATGTCAAATACCTATTGCACCCTTGGGTCTACAACAATCTGCAAAGGGATGCAATTGATCTCCCCAACAATTTTCACCTCATTTTTTCTAGGTAAGTTACTTTTCTTATTGAAGGTGTAGGTACAATCCCAAGAGGCTTGCATACAACCAAAGGCATAACATTGGTCGATGTGCCTAAGTCAATCAGAAAATTATGTAGGTTTTTCCTGAATATCTTGATAGTGGTGAGGAAGGGAGGTGTTTCAAACCTTCCTTGGAAAATTCCCACAGGTGCATCCACTTGGGTCACTTGACCCTTATCCTTTTCATTTTTCTTTTTCCTTGGTTTGTAGTAAATTTTGTTCCTTAGCTTGCTGCTTCCTGGCTTACTAATGGAGGCAATCTCTTTCTTTTTACCTATGATTTCTTGAAGCACAGGCTCATGTGGGGGCTCTTCAAAAGAGACCTTCTTAGTTGGTGTTTCTTGTGTTTCCTTAGAGGAGGGGGCCCCATTAATCACCCTGAAGAAGGCAAGCCTAACTCCAAGAAATTTGAACAGCTCAAAAGCAGAAAGGTTGATTTTGACTTTCTTAAATTCTTTAGCAATGTACTCCCCCATTCTCTCAATTTCAGCCTCGAAGGATCTACCTATGGAAGAGCTAGCTAGTCATCTTTGTGTTTAGTTTAGCTATTTGTTTTAGCTCAAGTATTATGCAGGAACATGGGGATAGCCAGGGTTATTGCTAGCATTGGGGTCAAGCGAGGTGCTAAAGTCATTCGATGGAATGGAAGTAGTGAACAGTCCTCCTACTTGTCTATTTCTTAAATTATATGGAGAAGGTATTTGATGGAACATTTGGACTTCATCTTCACGAGACTCTTCTTCATCTATTAGATCATTATCTACTGAAGTAAAGAGTTGGGATAAAGCTTCTTCGTTACTTACCTCATTCACTTCTTCATTCTTTGGGGAAGTGGCCTCACTTTTCAAGTTTGTTGCTCTTGCTTCATAGAAATGGATCTCAATTGACCACAAGCATGAAACAATCATATGGTTCTAACGAAACTATGTCTCTACAACCTACACTATCAATGGCATTATGAACTTCAACTTGGAAGATTTTCGCAGCTGTGAGGAACTTGAGGCAATCCAACTCAAAGTGTCTATTCATTTTATGAATTCAACACCATCTAAATAAGGCAACCTCAGTGAGATACACCCACTAGTTGTCTTCTCAATACTAGCAGGTTGATTGAGAGGAGTGGGGACACCTCCATTGTTTGGCCTTGTATTCCAAGTTCTATTTTTCCTTTGGGAAGGTCTCTTTTCGAAACTCTAGTTGGAGCCCTACCCTCACTCATAATTCTACCCTGATGAGGTACTTGTTTCATAGTTGTCCTTGTTGTCTCAATTGAGGTTGGCCTAAATGTTGCATTGAGAGGCTTGTAGCTGATTATTTTAGTTCCCAAGATGGGTCATCTCCATGGAAATCTTTCTAATCATCTCAATCAACTCATCCAACCAATCTTTCTCAGCATTGCTTGACTATGATGTTTGATTTTGGAGGAAGACAAGTTGTTCTACTGTTGATTCTATTGGGCAGGCAGAAATTTGGGTCCTTGTAGATATAGTATCATTTGTGGTTACTACGAGTAAACCTGCTACTATTGGGGTTGCAAGTAATGGGGCATAACAAGTTCCTATTTCATTGGTTGTCATGGATAGGGAACTATGGGCAGCTGTAGAACTGGATTCATGAGGGGCATCTAATGTTGAAGAGATTGATTGAGTCCTTGAATCTGCATAGGGTGGGCAGCCTACCCCAAGGAGGGTAGTAGACCAGATATGTTCTACCCTAAGTTAGTGTTGTCAATAACCATCTTAGCATAAGCATCCACTAATCTAGTAGGATTTTGGTTCATTCTTTTCACCAAAGCTGCTATAAGGTTGTCCAAGGAAACATAGTAAACCGGTAGGACAACACCATTGAGTGCATACAGAGCTTGCAACCTTGTGTATGCTCAGTGGAAACAATCATTTAAGGAGTTGATTGATTCATTAACCTCCCTAAGAATTTCCATGAATTGTTTATATAGTTCAAATGAGCTTATCAGAATCTTTTACTTCCTTAGGAAAGTGTTCTTCAAAAGATCCCAAGTAAATTAATCGATCTAGTTGGAAAGTTGATATACTAGTAGAAGGCTTCCTCTCCCAAAGAATAGAGGAAAATTTTTCACACCATGTCCTCATGATCAATCTGCATGTCTTTCAACGTTGTTTGAAATATCTTCATGTGCTCTTCAGTTGTCCTTTGCGGATCCTGAGGGTTGAACTTCGTATAGAAGCTCTTTGGGTTATTGGGTGTGTCATGGTAAGCATTGAATAGTAGCTAAGAGGGATTGTTCCCCAACCAAGCCATGAGGGGAGGAAAATGTGGTATTTTTTATCAAACAGTAACTTGGGGCTGCACAGGGGTAGCAAAAATTAGGACTACACCTTGGAATTGGGGGGCAGGGATAGGGGCAACACCCCAACTATAGGAAGTGAGTAGTTGAAATGCATTTTGGGATGGTTGAATGGAAGAGGTGGAGATGGAAGAGGAAGGGTGAGCATGTGGAAAGTGGAAGGAGGAGGGAGGTGAAGATGAAGGTGAAGTGGATGAAATGGAGGAAGAAGAGGTTGCATCCCTTCTTTTAGTCCTAGCCCTTGTATGGGGCTATAGTTCTTGAAATTCCCCTTTATTTGGTGTAGATCTTAAGACTCTTTGGAATATTTTAGGGGAGAATGATCCAATCTGATCCAGCTTAACTCAAAAGGCCCTCCTTCTAGCACTAGTTCTATTGATGGGTGTTTTTGCACCTTCTCAACAAAAGAAACACATGAATGCACTACCTCTCTTGAAAGGTAATTTCCAACAACAAGTTACTGAAAATCACCCCAAGGTCTCTCGGGTGTTAGGTCATGACTTACTTGGAATGTCCCAATTGTTTTGATGTGATCTTTATGGTAATCACAAGGTCAACTCACATCAGTTAAGTTGGAGGGGAATTGGATCTTACAATGGAGTCCTTAAGATGGAAAATTTATTACATAATTATTGTAGGTCCAAACAATAGTCTAGAACTCATATTTTAACTTTAGATTTGTCTTTACAATGTACAATGAACCTTGTTCAAAGTCACTATTAAAGAAAATGGAAAAGGGAAAGGAAGAAAGGAAGTTCCTAGACTTGAAACTAGAATTGAATAGTGATAATGGAGGACCCTTCTACAGACAACCTTACTAAAACTAAGTTCCACTTAACCAGATTATTTCATAGTCTCATGAAACTAGTGCAAGCTTCTAAGGACTACAAACTTTCAACCATTCATTCACCATAAGCATGAATAATAGATGGAAATTTAGTGCAACTTTCAATTTATGCCCAAACTAACATTACACTACTATTTAACATCAATAAACAACAAAAAGTATGGACAAAGAAGGTTCCCAACACACTAAAAAATTCTTCCATATTAGTGCACAACATTAACCAATCTACTAAGTAAGCTAAAACACACATAATAGAAATGTTAATCTACTCAAATTAACTAACTATGAGAAGAAGAATCATGAAACATAAATTTGGAACTCAAGAATCCACCAAATCAATGAATTTCTATTAACATTCTAGTAGCATGTCTTTACAACAACTCAAATATCTCTTGAAAATGAGAGGAGACCCCCTATTTATAGTGTCCAAAAAAACAATGAATGGAAAATATTTAATCTCATTGTGTGGCCATGATTCACTACAAATTAGGGTTTCACCTACCCCAAATATTTCACAATATTAAATTACATTTTTTCATTTAGCCTATTTTCTCCTCTAGCAAGCAACACTGTATTCTTTTGTCTTCTAGATGATTTCCTTTTGCTACAACCACTTCGTGAGGAACTCATCATCAATTACATAATTTCCTTCATTCATCTTCATAGTGGTGTATTCTATGAACTTCCTAATCAATGCTTGGATCTTACTCCACTCCATTATGTCAGATTAGAGCACTTAGAAGTTCCATTTCCTAGATCTACCTATAATCTTGTCCTAGTCCCTATCATACTTTTGTGCATTCTTTATCATCTGTTTAGATTGGGCAAAGGCTCGCACAAAAAAACCCATAAAATCTACCGTAAATGCATTTGTGGTCCCGTTTTCCATCTTCTTATGAAAGTAAGGCTTTATCCTTTCCGGGTCTAACTCAATGGTGAGCATATCAAAATTTGTCATTAATCTAAGATATTATTCACAGGTCATCCTAATTTCCTTGACCCAATCAATATCAAGCTCTACCTCATGAAGCACTTGTTCTAATATTTTTTTCTATGGTATAAGCCTAGCTTCCATGTCTCCACAAGCCAATGGTCATCTTTTACCAAAGCAAGCTCCTTCTCCTAGGATCTATCAGGTATCTTGAGAATAGCCTCAAGCTTGGGATATGTGATCCTATATTACTCTAGGAAGTTGATGCATAATTTCTTTATTCCTTTGAGTATCTTTTGTAACTCTAAGAACTTGGAAATCCTAACAGCATGACCTATGCCCATATTTCCATTGTGAACAACCTGCTGGAACCAATCCTCTATGGCCTTTGTCCAATTCTTCCTTCTCTCCAATTTGTTAATGTGGTCCTTGGATAGCAGTTGTGGTGGTGCTAACGATGTGGCTGGAATCTCCTCAAGTTATAACCATTATTGAATGGAATTTGTTAGATCATCCACATCTACCTTTAATTCATTCTTAGTGTAAGGAAAGAAGAGGTGCGAAAACACTTTCCTAATGCCAAAACCATAGGGAAGGATGCAATGTAGTGCTTTTAATTTTTCCAAATTACAATCTAACTAAGACACTCATGAAAAGATATACAGAAATAGAGCAAATACGCAAAGACAACTGAACAACAGACTTATGTGGGAAACCCTTATGGGAAAAAACCCACCACACCAAGCTGAATCTCTTTGTATTACAGTAACAACAATTACATACAATTAGAAATACAACTCTCTGATGTTTTTCACAGTAGCTACAACATTCTCTATTCAAAACTCTCTCCAAAAAGCTCTCATCACATTCAATAAACTCATCACACTATTCATAACAGAATCGATCTGCTTTAAATAGCCTCTTTCTGATTTTCCAACAGTGCATTCTTATCCTCCAATGCCAACCATAGATAGTTTCCACTCGAGTCTTGATTTTTCCTTGCATGTTGTTTTTCCAGCATTTCAACTGTTGCATAAAATCAACCATCACCATGCTTTAAAACTGCTTCCTATGATTGGTCCATGAAGCTCCACCTAGGATGGTCAGACTGGTCAAGAGCATTCAACTTTGTTGGCATATCGGTGAGACACTCACAATGTCTCCCCGATGCCACAAATTTTCCCTACTGGCATCGCTATAGCTTCCATGAGTCAGCAAGATGCTATATCGAATGTATAAGTCACAACAAAACCATCAATGTCCACTTCGATCCTATCGGCAAAGGTTTCCCTTATCAGTGAGACTCATATCGAATGGAACAAGTCATATTGAATCCATCGGCAAGACATACTGATGTTGCCAAGACCTTATGTTGAAAAACTTCAGGTCATGCTGAAGTGAGCCATTCGACATGACTATCACTCTTCGACGAGACTCACATCGAAGTAGAACTTCCATCGAACGTCACTTTGTCACCAAGATTCGTGCCTATCGCCATGATGTTTCACCAAGCTCCATCATGTCTTACCGAGTCAGCAAGACATAAGCCCTTTGCCAAGACGTTTCTCCAAGCACCCAAAGATAACCCGAAGACTCCTTTCGGCGTGACTTATGACATTTGCTAATACATCCCACTGAAACCTTTTGTCACTACGAAGACAATGTGACCTCTCTCGTTGGCGTGACTTATGACTTTTGCTGAGACTTCTCAGTGAAGTCTTTCAATTACTGCAAAGTCACCACAAGGATACACTCTATCGGTAAGACATGAGACTTTCGCCAAGACATCTCCTCGTGACCCGAGAGTTACACTGATGAGATCAACTGTCACCCAAAGTTCTTCCGATCGCCAAAAGGTCATGTTGAACTCAGAGAGTCACAGTGATAGACTTCATTCGGCAAGACATCAACTCTATCACAGTGATAGGATTATTTCAAGAGCTTCAGAACTATTAGTCGCCCAAACATGAACACTGTCATGACTTTTCCTTTCAGGAGTTCCATGTCAGTAAGGATTGAGGCACATATTCCAACAAGCTCCCACTTGACAAAGATGTTACTGACACCTCCAGAGCATAACAAAACTACTAAGATTCATGGGCCAAGAGGCCCATCAAACTGGCACACCAACCAAACTTGTTTGTGCTCACAGGATTCGTGAATGCATCTGCAACATTCTCCAGAGTATCCACTTTCTCCAAAGAGACCTTCCCATCCTCCACCATATCTCATACAAAATGATACTGTACATCTATATGTTTCGTCCTGCCATGGAAAGTAGGATTCTTTGTCAAACATATAGTGCTCTGGCTGTCACAGTAGATAGTAATCTTTTCTACATTAAAGATAATGTTAGAACAAAAACGCTTTAACCATATTGCTTCTTTACAGGCATGTGTGGCTGCCATGTATTCTACCTCTGTAGTAGACAAAGTGACTACAGCCTGCCACTTACTCATCCAACTCACTGCACCACCATTCATCATGAAAATATATCCACTGGTGGATATTCTACTGTCAATGTCCCCTGCCCAATCAGAATCCACATAGCCTTGAATACTGAGAGTTCTTTGTGATTCAACCAAGTTACCATGGTAACACAAAGCATAGTCCAAAGTGCCCTTCAACTATCTAAACACTCTCTTCACAACATCCCAATGTGTTCTTCCAGGATTAGCCATAAACCAACTAAGAACTCCCACTACTTGGGCAATGTCTGGCCTTGTACAGACCATAGCATACATGAGACTGCCAACTGCACTTGCATAAGGCACACTGGTCATGTCCTCCATCTCAGAAGAAGATTTTGGACAATCCTCAATAGATAGCTTTATTCCCTGTGTAACTGGAACAACTAGCTGATAGCATTCAATCATACAAAATCTTTCTAGAACAGTCATGACATATTTACTCTGACTGAGCCAAAGATTTTTGTTCTTTCTGTCCCTAGTTATTTCCATTCCCAGAATGTACCCTACTGCACCAAGATCTTTCATCTTGAACTTTGCAGACAGAGGAGACTTAAGATCAGAAATCATTAGCTTACTATTGCCTATAAACATCATGTCATCAACATATAGTGCAATAATAAGAATTTGATCACTTTTAGCTTTGTAATACACACAGTGATCACATTTTGATCTTACAAATCCCAAAGACAAGACAAACATGTCAAACTTTTGGTACCACATTCTAGGAGACTGTTTTAAACCATACAGAGATTTCTTCAACTTGCAAACCAGCCTTTCCTTACCTTTTACCACAAAGTGCTCCGACTGGGACATATAAATTTCTTTTCAAGATCTCCATGAAGAAACATTGTTTTCACATCCATCTGTTCAATCTCTAAATCATGTGCTGATGCAAGTGACAAAAGAAATTTAATAGATGTCAACTTAGCTATAGGAGAAAAAATTTCTCCTTAGTCAATTCCCTCTACCTGGGAATAACCTTTTGCAACTAGCCTTGCTTTATATTTTTCTACACTACCATCTAGACCAATTTTCTTTTTGAATATCCATTTGCAGCCTACAGACTTTCTGCCTTTAGGCAATGGAACCAAACTCTAGGTGTCATTCTTTTCTAATGATGCCACCTCTTCATTCATGGCTTCCAACCAAGAGTTTCAATCAGACATTTTAAATGCCTCTTTCACAGTCCTAGGTTCATCAATGCTAGAAATTAAAGCATAGGCACAAGTAGACTCAATTAAAGAAAACCCATACCTTTCAGGTTGCTTTCTTTCACGAGTTGACCTCCTCATAGGTTGAGGCTGAGGTGGTTCTTCATCGTCTTCAGAACTTTTAGAACTGCTCGAGCTCTCCTCAGTATCAGGTACATTTTGATTTTTCAATTCCTCTTTATCTAGTGTCTTAGGAATTGCTACAACATCCTTTTCATTTTCTGATTTCTTCTCTGACTACAGATCCAAAATAGAAGGTTTCAGCTCACGAAAGATAATGCTTCTGCTGTGCAAAACCTTCTCAGTCTCAGGATTCCAAAGCTTGTATCCTTTTATGCCAGCACTATAGCCTATAAATATACACTTTACAGCTTTGTTTTCCAACTTGGATCTTTTTTAAAATGGCACATATGCATATGCCTCACAGCCAAAGACACGAATATGTCTCAAAGAGGGCTTCTTTCCAGACCATTCTTCTAAAGGCTCCTTCTCAATAAGAGCAGAGTTAGGAGATGATTTACCAAGTAACATGTTGTAGAGACTACTTCAGCCCAGAACTTCTCCTCCAAGCTAGCACTACTCAGCATACTTTGTGCTCTTTCTATTATCATCTTGTTAAACCTTTCCGCAACTCCATTTTGCTGTGGAGTATAAGGTGTGGTCTTATGTCTTTTGATCCCATGATCTTTACAGTACCTTTTGAATTCATCTTAACAGAACTCACCACCATTGTCTGTCCTTAAGCATTTTATTTTTCTACCAGTCTGATTTTCTACAAGGTTTTTAAATTCCTTAAACTGACTAAACACTTTTGATTTACTTTTCAAAAAATATACAAATGCTCTTCTTGAATAATCGTCAATAAATGACACATAGTATCTTGATTTAGACAAAGAAGGAACATTCACTGGACCAAACACATCAGAATGTATATAATTAAGTAAACTAGAAGTTTTGTGAAGACTAGAATAAAATGAAACATGGTGTTGCTTTCCATATATGCAATGTTCACAAAAATCAAATTCAAGGTTACAATCTTCAAGTCCTTCTACCAGGTTTTTATTTTTTAAGGTTTTTAGACCTTTCTCACCAATGTGGCCAAGCCTATGATGCCAGAGCATAGTCTTCTCTGCTAGAAGTTTAATATCCATGGAGTTTACACCATGAGGAATGTTTTCCTTCTTTTCTTCATGAACAGCCTTAAGTGACTTTGCAAAGACACTATTTCATTGTATAGCTTGTGCATCTAGCTTGTACAACGTACCAATTCAAGCACCCCTAGCCAGCACCATAGATCCTCTAGTCATCTTGCAGCCATTTCCAGAGAATGTGACTTGCACTCTGATATCATTTAGCTTACTTACAAAAAGTAGATTTTGAGCCAGACCTGGTATGAGCATCACATCATTGATTCCCTTTACTCTTCCATCAGGGAATTGAATTCTGACTCTCCCACGACCAACAATTTCCAAAGATGAATCACTTGCTATGTACACCTTTCCACCACTGTATTCTTCATACTTCGTGAACCAATCTCTATGAGATGTCATGTGGAAAGATGCTCCAGAATCAATCAACCATACATCATCTGATGCCTGTGTAGGCAAAGCTACAATGAAGGCATCTACATCACTATGAGAAGAGTCATTGCCAGAAGAATTCTTCTTCTTTTTCTCCTCCTTGCAATCCTTTTGAACATCACCAGGTTGCCCACAATTCCAGCACTTCACTTTGGACTTCTTACTAGGAGACTTTGATCTCCCTTCTAATTTCGATCTGGACTTCTTGTCCTTCTTCTTTCCTTTCTCCTTGGGCCTACCTCTGATAGCTAGAGCCACCTTTTCCATCTCAGAAGATTTTCTTCTCATTTCTTTTGATAATAAAGAAGCAACAACATCTTCCATCTTGAATGTGGATGTTGTACTCCCTATAGCCATCACCAAATGATCCCAAGAATCAGGCAGAAAACACAGCAACAACATGCAATGATCTTCATCTTCTATCTTCACACCAACAGATGTTAACTGAGCAATCAACATGTTGAAAGCATTTAAGTGATTGGCAATAGATCCTCCTTCTTGCATTCTCAAAGAATATAGCTTCTTCCTCAAGAACAACTTATTCACCAAGGACTTGCTCTAATAAATGGATGCCATTCTTTTCCACAAGGAAGAGGAAATCTTTTCTTCATGCATGTTCAGAAGAACAGAGTCTGCCAAATAGAGCCTTATCAGCCCTTTATATTTTCTATCTGCCAAGTCCCAATCCTCTTGCTTCATGCCTTGAGGCATTGTTCTAGTCACGGTGGTCCAAAGATCTCGATCAACTAACATATCTTCCATTTTGAGTTTCCATAGCTCAAAATTGCTACCATTGAATTTCTCTATTCCCATCCTACTAGATGTGCTTTCCATCTTAATCTATAATTAATTCAAAAGAATCTATAGAACTCCCATTGAAAAGGATTGACACAAAAAACCCATCCCACTCACAAAGACAACACAACTAGCTAGGCTCTGATACCACTTGTAAGGAAAGCAGAGGTGTGGAAACACTTTCCTATTGCCAAAACCACAAGGAAGAATGCAATGCAGTGCTTTTAATTTTTCCAAATTACAATCTAATTAAGACACTCATGAAAAGATATATAGAAATAGAGCAAACACATAAAGACAACTGAACAACAAATTTACGTGGGAAACCCTTATGGGAAAAAACCCACCACACCAAGTTGAATCTCTTTGTATTATAGTAACAACAATTACGTACAATCAGAAATACAACTCTCTGATGTTTTTCACAGTAGCTACAACATTCTCTGTTCAAAACTCTCTCCGAAAAGCTCTCATCACATTTGATAAACTCATCACACTGTTCATAACAGAATCGATCTACTTTAAACAACCTCTTTCTGATTTTCCAACAATGCATTCTTATCTGCCAATGCCAACCATAGACAGTTTCCACTCGAGTCTTGATTTTTCCTTGCATGTTGTTTTTCCAGTGTTTCAACTAATGCATAAAATCAACCATCACCATGATTTAAAACTGCTTCCTGTGATTGGTCCACAAAGCTCCACCTAGGATGGTCAGACTGGTCAAGAGCATTCAACTTTGTTGGCATATCGGTGAGACACTCATAGTGTCTCCCCGATGCCACAAAGTTTCCCTACCGACATCGCTATAGATTCCACGAGTCACCAATATGCTATATCGAATGTATAAGTCATAATGAAACCATCGATGTCCACTTCAATCCTATCGACAAAGGTTTCCCTTATCGGCGAGACTCATATCGAATGGAACAAGTCATATTGAATCCATCGGCAAGACATACTGATGTCACCAAGACCTTATGTCTAAAAACTTCAAGTCATGTCGGCGTGAGCCATTCGGCATGACTATCGCTCTTCAGTGAGACTCACATCAAAGCAGAACTTCCACCGAATGTCACTTTATTGCCAAGAATCATGCCTATTGTCATGATGTTTCACCGAGCTCCATCATGTCTTACTGAGTCAGCAAGACAGAAGCCCTTCGCCAAGACATTTCTCTGAGTGCCCAAAGATAACCTGAAGAATTCTATCGACATGACTTATGAAATTCACTAAGACATCCCAGCGAAACCTTTTTTCACCATGAAGACAATGTGACATCTCCCATCGGCATGACTTATGAATTTCACTGAGACTTCTCAGTGAAGTCTTTCAGTTACCGCAAAGTCACCACGAGGATACACTCTATCGGTAAGACATGAGACTTTCTTTGAGACATCTCCCCACATCTCGAGAGTTACACCGATGAGATCAACTATCGCCCAAAGTTATTTCAATCACCAAAAGGTCATGCCGAACTCAGAGAGTCACAGCGATAGACTTCATTCGGCAAGATATCAACTCTGTCATAGCAATAGGATTATTTCAAGAGCTTCAAAACTATTAGTCACCCAAACATGAACACTATCACAGCAACTTTTCCATTCAGGAGTTCCATGTCAGTAAGGATTGAGGCACATATTCCAACACTTAGAGGTCTTATCCTTATGCATTTGGTGCATAATGGTGCTAATGGATCCCTGAAGATGGTTGATTTTCTACTCTCTTATTATTGTCCCTAAATCAAGGGTAGAAATATTATAACTAATCCCTTCTTCTCCCATCACTGGGGTGGCTATCTATATTGTCCTAGATCCAGATGCATCCATCGTGAGGTGGGACATGACCCTTGGCTTATTTTCCTTCTTTGTACTTACCTATGCTTGGGCTAGAATGGCTTCCAGCCCTGCCTTCAAATCCTTCGAGGTTGGGGCTTTCTTCTCCAATTGCTTCTCGAGCCATTCAAGCATCTGAGATTCCCCTTTCAGTGGTTCATGGTCACCTTCTTCTTGTGTGTGTTGGATTCCAATTTCTTCATTCCCTAAAGCCTCTTTCTCTATCTTTTCTTCCTCTTCTTCATCATAATTTCAGATGAATATTGTTTCCTTTCCTGGGGGTTAAGTAGTTGTGTGTTCCCTAGGGTTGTCCTGCCCTCCAGTAGTTTTATCTTCTTCCTCCTATTTAGACCCATGTTCTTCATGATGTTCTACCCCTGGTCCTTTTCCAGGTTTAGCCTCTTCCTTAGGCTTATCCTCTTCCTTCTCTTCTTCTTCACATTGAGGAGGCATTTATTCATCTTGTTTGGGCTCTCTTCTTGCTCCCCGGTTAGAGGTCCAGTGTCTTCCTCCATTTTCTCATATGTATTCTTCTCTTCATCGAAGGGTTGCTTCTCTTCTTCTTCTCTAAGATCTTCGAGCTATTTGGAAAACTATTCTTCTAGCTCTTGGCCAAAGGTCTACATGATGTACTTGGTGCTAGCATCTTCTTCACCCTCCCCAAAGGATCTTGTTTCTTCTCCTTTACACACCACTTTATCAATCACTAGATGTTGGTACTCAGGGCACCCATGGTAGTCATCTTCTTCTTCTTCCATCCCCTTGGAAACTTCCCTCTCTCGCCTCTCCAAATCTTCAGATATCTGCATTATTTCTTTCATTTATGGTGGTTCTGTTAGAGTAGGGATGGGAAGGCCAGCAACTTGTGCTAGGGAAGCTTGCACAACAGGGTTCATGAATACCCCAGAGAGCTTTGTTGGGATGTTTTGCATGTTCCTAGCAAAGGCTTCTGGAAGTGAGAGGGTGAGCATTGTGGTTGCCATTGTAGTGGTAAGTGGAAGAGAGGTGGATGGAGATATGGATGAAGAAGAAAGCGAAGAGGTGGTGGAAGAGGACTAATCTATTACCATCATCTATGCAACAAGTGGGGTGGAAGCAAGGTGCACTGAGATATCCATCGTCGGCAGAGAAGTGGCAACCATTTCCTGAGAAGTAGGCAAAGGGGCATCAACAGTGATAATGGTAGCAATGGTGACTATAGGAATAGAGGTAGTAGGTGGGGACTTCGGTTTCTCGACCTCTTGTCCTTCTCCTTCATGGAGTGGGTCCTCCCAGATGGTAGGCATTTTTGTAAAATTTCCTTATGTTTTTGGTTTCTTAGAAGGTTCACCTTCTGATTCTTTTTTTAAGTACACCCTAGGCTTAGGATGTCATTCAACCATCTCTTTTATCTTCCTTCATCATGTAGTGGGATGATATTTTCAAGTTTCTCCCATTGTGGTAGTAGCAATGGAGGCACTGTTAGTCTTGCTTACAAGTGGTTCTTCAAGCACACCATATGTTAGGGTGACTCCTTGCAGCTTCAATTGGGAAATTTTCTCATTGATCCATTCTTTGGTCCTCACATGAATGGGCTTCATTAGAATGTTGAGTTCATTGAACTCTTCCTCATTCCAATCAATCAGGGGAAATGGTAGATTGGCCACTGCATCATATCGAGGATCAACCACTATGTTTTATCTTCAACAACTTAATCTAGCACTAGAAACAAGTTCACTATTTTGAAAAAATAGGTTGTCATACATATGTAGTGTCTCATGCATACTTATTTTTCATCTTGAAAGTTGGCCTAAAATTCCTCAACATTATGTAAATGGGCATACTCAATCCCGACCATCTTCCTGAGCTTACTATTTGGATCCATCTGCAGTTGGGCAGTGTGGAGCTCCAAGTTATATTCCACAAGTTCTTTTTTAGAATACTCTACACACTGGGATGTGTTAAGTTCATACACTCATTAGCCCAAGGAGAGGGGATAGGGAATCCCTACCCTATACTTGTCACTTAGGAGGGCGTGTACTCATTGTAGCTACCGACAGAGTTCAAGTAGTATCAGCCAGTCATTTGGGTATTGGGGAAACTTATATGGTTTCTATGAGAAACCCTCAGCTCAAATGTAGGTAAACTTTAGAAATTGTATGAACAGAAAGTTGAACTGGCAGATGAAATAATTAGCACTATGTGAGACCCTTCTTTCAAAGTCACCTCCAAGCAGTCTGATAATATGGCCTATGAAGGCGTCATTGACGCGACATAAATCCTTCTTGAATTTTTTGTATTGGAGATGAGGATATTTATCATACACCTTTAGTTCCCTCTTTGGGGTCTAGCTTGGAGCCACAAATAGACCTTTGTATTGCATCCTATCAGCCAATAGATAGACCAGGTATGATGTCATATAGAATTATGAAGTCCTCTTTACCACCACAAACTATTCCTGCAAGTAATTACTAATCATCCCTACCTAGTAGAATTTGGCTTCACCTTAGAGGATTTCTTCTATGAAGTATAGCATCCACTCCTGAAAGAAGGTTGCAGTTGGAAGGCCCATAACTCTGCTTAGCAGGGTTACGAGCTCATGGTAATCCTTAGAAAAGTCACTTTTGAATAATTCTTGGGGAACTTTGTTTGCATTGCCCCTCTTATCCTTTAGCCAATACTGATTGATAATTTTTGTGCATTTAAGGGGATCAACATCCCACATCTCGACATATTCTTTCAATGTTTCCTCCATCTCACTGAAGGTAGGGATATGGAAAGTTTTCCCTATTGATTTGGTAGATAAATTAACCAATACATTTCGATCTTTGTCCATAATTATTCTAGAATCTTCTTGATATGCGTCCTTGCAGGCCATCACAAGCTCAAGAGCAATGAGAACAAGTAGGAAGCTGATAGCCTTGGCCAACCCACTACCTCTAATTCTTCTAGCATTTTATGTTGTAGCATTGATCCCAACCCTTTGCTTGAACAAGTCAATATCTATATGTCTCAGATTTGTATATGAGATCTCCCTCCAATTTGTGGTGACCTTAGAGTTGAGGGGTTCCCCTTGGAACTTGTACTTCATTTGGTCTTTACCTCTTTACCTCTAGGTGCTTTAGTTGGCTTCTTTCCATTTTCTTTCTCCATGGCCACCTCTGAAGATTCTACACTTGGTTCCATATATCTTGCAAGCAAGAAAGTAGTAAATACATTCGAGCATTAAACGGTGTGAAAGTTAGCCAAAATCCAACAAAATAATGTTAAATCAGATAATTCATCACTAAAAGATCCTAACATCTATTTCAAATCATTATTATCCTTTCGTTGGAGGGGGTTATAACAATGTGGGCCTAGGGATGCATACTTCCGGGTTTGGAATTTGTTTTGAAGGTAGCTATAGAAGGGACAACAATTGGGGCATGATGGACCACATGTCTGAACCCGTATCAAGATTTGGTCATGAAATGGGGTCCTCTGAGGAGATCAATCTATTCTAGCACATGGTTCAAAATCACTTTGAGGTTTCAAGGGAATTAAGACTATTTTTTAGTCATGCGGGCCCAAGGCTGGTGGAAGTAGGAGGTGGCATGGCTATTTGAGGCCTGGCCATTGAAACGACACTAGCAAGGTAGCATCTCATAGGTGGCATTCTGCCATGTGGCCCCTAAGGTTTAGAGGATGACATCGCTTTATAGTTGAAGCGCAAGCTAGTGTGGGTCAGAAGGTGCGGGGAGACATTGGGTGTCGACCATTTGGAATGGAAAGGACAGGGCGGAGGTCCACATGGAGTGGCATGCACCATTGGGTCCACAGGAGGCACATGCTTTAATTGATACTTCACGGTCAGTCAGCAGGAAACAACGTGGTTAGGTCCCGCATGGTGGGCCGATGGATGTTTGGGAAAGGAAAGAGCCAAATGGAATCCCATAAATGGTTGCCCACAAGGGATGGTCTACCTAGGGCTTTACACTTGTTTGTTTTCATTTAGGCTTAAATGGAGATGGCAACTATAGGTTTTTCCAGGCGAAAGGGCATTGTGTACAGGTCATTCGTAATGGAAAATTCACCATGGCAATCTGAGGATGGAATTCCACAGGGAAAGGTCTGCAAGGAAGCTCAAACTTAGTCAGTTAGGGCACAAAGGAGAATGACTGACAGAGGTGAGTTCAAGGCCCAACTATCGGAAAGGATTCATTACTTCATTGTCTTGAGGGGTCATTTTGAATAGCAATGAATGGTCGGCAAAACCCTGCAAAGGACAACCTGTGTCGCATAAATTGCTTTGTTTTGATTCAAACGATAGATCAAACAATAAATCCCGATAGGAAAATGAATGGGTAGCAAGGTCCATTTGAAATAGTGAAGCCAGGATGGAATCCTACAAGTGGAAGTTTGCAAGGAGGAACCCACAATGGGCCCAGACTTTGACATTTTGGCAAGGTTGAGTTTGATGGGTAGTCCATGGTGCGGGACCGGCTTATCAGGAAGATGACACTTGACATGCATTTGGAATGGTGACTCACCAACAACATTCTAAAGTTGGAAGCCCACGTATGCAGATCTAAGTGGATCAAAGGATCCCTCCATTTTGGGGATTGTGGATTTTGTTCAAGTCCAAGATGGCTAGGTTGAGGGGGCCTCCCATGAGGGCGGGCCCAATTAGGAAGCTCGTTGTTTTAAGTTTTAAGAGTTTTCAAGGAAAGTGATTATAGTGGTTAGGCTATGGGCCAATAGGGCATGAATGTATTGGCTTAATAATAACCATGGGGAACTCCAGTTCCACAATTCCAATGAGAGGTTGCAAAGGTTTTCCTAAGATTTGAAGATATGGGTTTTATCTGCGGAGGTTAAATCTAGTTGATTTTGAGTTTTCTTTCAAATATTTTAACAATTTTTTATAGAATTTAAAGAAAATTCAAAATAGGGCATGTGATGGATGACTAACCTATGAAGCTTGATAAAAATGGATGAACAAACAACTAGTAGAGGCTTCAAATAAGTGAATGAACTTGGCGAGTGTGACAACAGCGCCAGCAAGAGGCTCTCTGACTTGTTTTTGAACTACTAATAGGTGAAAATGACAGCCCAAGATGGGATATTTATAAAAAAATTAGCATTTAATTCCCCTAATAAATGTGGGTATGTCAGTGCTCTAGGTTGGTGAGCAGTCAGTATGAAAATGGTGACGGGAGTAGGGGGATCTATTGAGCGGACGACAAGTAGAGATTGGTCGTTTGGACAGTTAGCGATGAAAACGGCTACCGACAATGAAGATCTCATGGGGCAGGAGGGCGTCAGATAAAGGCCATTCAGAATGGCTAAGGAGCCAAGGAAACCTGGATGGAGTAGCCCACAGGGGCGAACCCACATTGCTCCAAGGATGTTAGTTTAAAGATTGAAGGAAAATAGCCAAGGAAATCCTGCAAAGGCATAAAGCCTTGAAATTTTGAGGGTAGAAAAATATGGTCATTTCAAGATGATTCCCCTAAGACTCACTAACCACTTAAGACACAAAAATAGGGGCCATGTAAAATGAGGCAGTAAAAAAAATGACCTGGCAAAGCGAAAAGAGAGAGGGTGCCCGCTCCGAGTGGGGCATGTGTGTTATAGGCACAACACTTGGATGTTGAAATTTTAGTGTTATTTACTCAAAACCATAGACATTGGGCATAAGCTTATTTTTGTAACCTTTAAATGACATTGACATGCTATATGAACTATCTATGTTAATTTTACATGTGGATTAATGACTGTTACTTTAAGATAGTTATAGATATGCAATTGTTGTGTGTACTAATAATGTATGCAGATATAATTAGAACCTACAAAATTGAGGAAGATCCTACCAGCTAGTTGTTTGCCATAAAGGTCAACAAGGTGATCATTCAAAAGTTCAATGGAGGGAAGACTCTCAATGGAAGGAGATTCCTAGTTCAAATCAAAGATTGTAACTACCTTGTAAATGGTCATAATAGTTTGTTGAGTGAATATAGGAGCTATTGTTATGCTAGATCTGAGTTAAGGAAAACCGGATTGACCAATTTCCACGCATGTATAACATCCTTTCCACTTTCTATGCTTTTCCTAAAGTGGCATCCTCCTAATCTGTTGGAGTTGACTTCCTTGCTAGGTAGTTAGTTAGGAGTTTTTCTTGCTATAAATAAGACTTGAATGCTCCTTCTCAGAAGGTTCATTAATCTAATGGTGTACTCGCATTCTTAGTTTTTTAGTAATAAAATTATGTTGCTCTATTGTACTCATGATTTCCAATGAATAAAATGAATTTATAAGCTCATTGCATCTGAGTTTACATTTTTCTTAAGGGATACTAATCCAAGGGGGCCCACTTGGAGAGCCTTCCATCCTTTAGCTTAGTTGTTACTTTTCTATGCAAATAGTTACGAATTTGGAAACTACTTGTTCCTGCAACCACTATAATTTCATTTTGTGACTGTTCCTATAGCCAAAGGAGATAGAGTAGTTTCCCATCTGTCTGCTCATATTTTCATTTTTGTCATGCATTTTAACTTAGTATAGTTGTTGGTTGATGTTCAACACTTATGGCACTTCTTTCTAAGCAATTTACTTTTAGCATTATGTCTTTCTTAGCTATAGAATGAATATGAATACTATGGATTCATAGTGCACATACTGTGTTGATCCATTTCAAGTCTATATCCCTGGGTTGAAAAGTTAATTAATATGGCTTTGTGATGATTAAGATCGCTATTCATATTAGATGTCCAATCTCTAAATCACAGCTTTAAGGGCTTAGTTGTTAATTCATTATAGGAGGCCAACATTTGGCATCAAAGGTTTTCTTCTATGTGGTCCACCATTATTGAGACTGATGGCACTCTCAAATTTTGAAAATTTCAAGTGCCCATTTCAAAAATTTTGCCTTTGCACTCTCAGTACACCTGAAGAATCTACCTAAGTGACCCACTTTGGAGGGTCATAATTTGGAGCCAATTGATTTTCATGCAAAACCCATTTGCAATCCCACTAATGTGACATATCTGAATGTGCATGTAAATTTTCAACTTTCCACAATAAGTTTTCATAGGGTTTCAAAAAGCGAAGCTAGTGGGTTTTGGCATTTTTCTGTCATTTGCAAACTTTTAGTTTTGCAAAGTAGCCTCCCGTTAGAGCTTGCATTTTGCAACTGGGTGACTATCAAGTCAAAATTATTGTTTCTCTCCATTATACATACCAAGATGAACTCCCATGTCACATTTCAAAGCTTCGTGATTTGATTTGCTATTTTTAATAGATCAAAACTAAATGCAATTTCTCTTGTTTTGCACATGTATTTTCAGAAACCTTTCTCAGAGGTCAAATTTGACCTTCAATAACTTTTGATAATGATGATTGAAGCTAATTCCTCTTACACATGTGTTCACTACACCAAAATGATCTAATGTATCTGGTGGCAGCTCTCTAGGAGTTGATTTGCTATTTTTTCGAAATGGCAATTGGGTGAGTTTTAATTGGTTCTGATCAAGTGCAGTTTCAGAAAAGTTCAACTGAGCAACTTTGCTAACTAATATCTTTCACCTCATGATATTTTTCTTCGAGCCATCTTTTCCACTCCATTCTTGGACTGAATGTCTATATTCCTGCAAGTTTTTATGTCTCCAAGAGGTCATCTGCTTAATTTTTCAGGGATATTCCAGAGCCCACTTGGCCAGTTTTGCTCATTTTCCAAATATGCCAGAAGGTAGGTTTTAATGGCAACCCAATTTGAATTTTCTTGCCAAATGCATTCAGCTTTTGTCTCAAATCAATTTGAGCATAAAAATTGTTGAAAACAATTTTTTTTTAGTCAAGCCACATGGGGCCCGACATGCCTTGCACAGTCATGAGGTTGTAAATGTTGAATTGCAATCTGTTGAAGGATATTCTAATTGTGAAAAACATGGCTGGAAAGGCATTGTTCCATCAATGAATTTTTAGTTGTTATTGTTATAAGTTTCTTCAATTGACTTAATGGAGATAGTGATGTCCATTTCAGCTCCCATGGGACAAAGTCACAACACTATTCAGCTATGTTGGAGTGTTTAAAGAGCCACATAATACTATATGAGAAAAAAAATTATCTGGCTAATCTTTGTTCAAGTTTCTTGATAATATGGTGGCATATAAAGAGAATTGATCCAGCACTATCATGCATCAACAAGAGGGTTAGTAAAGCTAGAAGTCTTAAATGTGGCTATTGAACAAAGTGAACTGGAGTATGCTTTTGTTTGATGTGAAGCATCCAAATGAAGGAGAGGTGGTGTTTGATTGGTATTTGAGGTATGATAACTTTCATAACCTAAATTACCAAATTAATGAGTGATCCTCCCAAAATGGCTTCCAAATATGCTACAATGATTGAAACACCTCAAGTGTTGTTCTAGAATGGTTGCTTATGCCCTACTTTTTGCTTGGTGTTGTCACTCAATCAACTCATACAAGTTCAATATGTTGTGAGACTAAAACCATGAACAATAGCGCCCATATGCTTTGTAAAATGGTGAACAAATATGCCAATGCAGCATTGCTTTGTTGATGGTCATTGCTAGAAAAGTATAGTTGCTCAACTTCAAAACTTCATTTGAAGCCTAGATGTTTGAAGAAATTTGTTACTGCTCTAGCATATGCACTTTTGAAGGATCAAAACAAAAACAATCTATAGGATAATGCTACCCCTACCATCAGTGATATTCCAACAAGTCCAAGAAAATCAATGGAGTAGAGGCCGGACATTATGAAACAAGGCAACGCACATACAAAGAAAATTTGTTGAAAATGCTTTAAAAACTTAAAGAGAAAATGCAACTAGCAGAAGACTTCTCAAATGCTGGTTGGAGGCATATGAAATAGAATTGTTGAGAGGGCCTACAAAAATATTAAAAGGATGGAGCAGTTGCCTTGCTAACCACAAGAGACACTATGAAACGCATGATATAAACTATAGCCTTTTGAAAAAGCATCAAAAAAATTTCAAGAAAATGCATTGGGGAAATCCCACGCCATCAAAACAACATACATACAAAATGATTTGTTCAAAAGTCCTTAGAAACCCTCTATCAAACATGCCAGAGGAAGGGAATGTGAAGATCTGAATGAATCCCAAGGAAGGCCTCCATACACTTGTCTTTGATGAAAGAGAGGTCTGGAAAAGCTTGAAATGATGAAAATGGAAGAGGTTCAATCGGTGTTTGCAATTATAAGGGGAACCAATAGGATGCCAAAGTTGTAGCACCTGCATTATGTGAACGAAATGAATTTGTTTTGAAAAATCCTATAGGAGAGCCATCAAACTATTGAAAGAGGGTGTCTATGCAAAGACAAACCACATGATTCTATTTGGCAGAACTCCTTTTAAGATGTGGTCTCAAGGAATCCAATGACTATGTAGCATTCATAAAATGAATATGTTGAAAATATTTAGAAAGCTTTCAAGCAAATGGAGGGATTCAAAAGGAAGATGCAACACAGAGAAAACTTATCTCCATCACCCGTGAATTTCAAAGCAATGAATGATAAAGATATCAGGGCAACAAAGGAGGTAAAAGATGGATCAATGGCTGGGAGAAGTCAATGAAAAGCAGCAACATCCAAACCCTTCCCCACTGGCTCGTGGGTGGAAGGTGCTTAGTTGTTAATTCTCATGGGATGGAAAAAATGGGCCATGTGGCATGTGGGTCCCATGGAAGGATTGAATGTGTGGGTAATGTCTTCACTTTCCCCATTTAATATTTAAGATTCTTTAGTTTGAAAAATGCAAATATTTCAAGAGTGAGGCAAAACATTTAATTTTCAATGATTTTAAATGAGAGGAAGAGCCTCTCATTTCAAAATGAAATATTTAAAGAGAATGGGGAAAATATAAATGGTGGGCCCAACAGGTGAAAAGAAAAGTTACGTAATAGAAATTTGAAGGATTCCAGATTAAAAATAATGGCTTTTGCATGTAGGGTGAATATTTTACACATTGGCATAAAATAAAATGTGACAAATTTAAAGAAAGGCCTCCATTAAAGTTTATGAAGGTAAAAAAAAAATTTAATGACTGGAGTAAACATAGGCAAAGTGATTTTATCGTGAACTCTAAAATGTTGCCTAGTGGAGAGTAAAATATTTCAACTATGAAGTTGAATATTTCATTTGTAAAGTGGAATATTAAAATGCCTTCACTATGTAATGTGCATGAGGGAATTTTGTGAAGTGAATTTAATATTCACTTTGTGGTGAAATGTTTGTGTTGGGAATAAATGAAGTCATAGTTTAAAATATTAAAGTTATGAAACTTTAATATCTAGAGAAAAATAAAAGTGCAGCTAAAACAAAGATAGAAATATGAAGCTTTCACGGGCAAGCAGATGTATTTTTATATAGCAAGGTAAAATGGAGAGAATTTCCACTGGAAAATTTTTTGTTTGAGAAAAAATCTAAATGCAAATAAATTGGAGGCAAAAAATTTGTTCCAAAGAGAAGAGAGAGGTTTTTCCTTTGTTGATCAACGGAAGAGAAGTTTCCAACTATCATCTACACATCATTCTTTTGGAGCCTCCCTTTCTTCTTTTTATTCTCTTCTTCTCTCATTTGTAAAGGGTTCCAATTTTTGAAAGCTTTGCAAGTCAAGTAGAAGCTCTAGGTAGATTGTAAAGCTAGAGAGAATTGTAATTGAGTGATTAAATCTGAAGTGTGTTCTGAATTATGCTTTCATGTTTATATTTTATCTGATAATTGTCTCCATTGATGAGATGTAATTCTCTTTTGAATTCAATAATGAAAATTATCTAAGTCTTTTCATGCATACTTGTTGCATTGGAGTTACAATTGTTATTTCATTTTGTTCATTGAATGATGTAATAACTTTAATAAATGACAAATCCATTTGTTATTGCCTATTGTTCAGGGAATAGTATAATTGCTTCAACAAATGTGATAGGGGTATTGTGTTTCAGGTGTATTTGCAAGAATAGTTACCAAATAAAGCTTCAATGGTCTTGTTGTCATAATTTGATAACAATTGCAAAAGATCTTCAGAACATGTTCAACATTGTAGGATGGAATATTGGTTATGTGACTCCATAGCCCTCTTATTGGCACTAGTCAAGTTTCCATGTATCTTATTGGTTATTTTTTATGCTGTTAACCAGGTTTGTCTCCTAATCTACCTATGGAATTTCCAATTCCAATCAAGGGCACCCCGGAGGACTTGGACCAATTGACGAGGACTTTAAAATGACCTAGTACACTTTGGGCTCTGGAAGACCCGGGAGGGTGATCCCTATAATGCGTTTATGATCTCTGCACCAAATTCATAAACAATCATTAACAAAGCATAGATAATCCCACAAATGACTCAACAGAATAGGATATCACTAAAATGAATTGGCCTTTCACCAGTAATGTCAGCGACCTAAAGCGTGAGATAATTACAACATTATTGTATAACTTATGATAGTTATTTGATTTGCAAATTTGGTGGCAAGCCCTAAGAAAAAAACATACAGACACATAGATTCATAAACTTGTACAATTTAGATTAGTGCCATATACCAATGGGGAGTCAAACTCATAAACATTCACAATTCAACAACAGATTTAAATACTTAGCATATATGATCCCTGACAATATTGCATTACAATACTATCAATTTTTTCCCCAACCCAATACTTCTTATGTAATCCTTTTACAAACATACCCATCCATGATTTCATCCAAGCATTTTAATTAATTCTTTGAATTAAATCCAAGATAGAAAACACACACATCAAGAAGATGAGATGAACATCATAATCCTTGATCATTTTATTCAAAACATGATATGTTTGTATAGAGGAGAGACTCGAGCTCGAGATTTATCATCTTAGCTTAAAATGCTAGTACTGTCATGAAACATGCGATCTTCATAAGTCTAAAACTCTTTACAAAATAACCCAAACCTAAATTTCCTTAGCATTCACAAAAGTTCTTACAATTTTTGCTCTGCAACTTTACCTAGACTCGACTAAAAAATATCTAACTTGCCAGCCCTAATTTCTGGCCTTGAAATCCTTCTTATAGAAAACGAAGGAGCAACAAGCATCGGGCCAAAAATTACATATGTCATCGATCAATTGGACTGCTATGTGCCATTTCAAAACTAAAATTACACCCACCAAGTCCTAGAGAATCTTTCTGTTGATTCCACTCATTACAAAATAACCACAACATTTGTTACTCCTCAAAAGCTATGCTCAAAACCGCCATGGAGCAAAACCAAAATTCAGTTATACATAACTGCTGAGTTGTCAATTGCCAGTAATATACACCACTTCACTCCTCTTTGGTTAAGTATTTGTTAACCCAACTTTTATATTCCTCATATGTTGGCCAATTAAAATTCATCACCTCCTTCATCTTGGTACTGTAAGGTGTGAACTTCACTGCAACCTGGTTGGCCTCCCTTTCAAATGATTCCAAAAATATGTTGGTATTAATTATTTTATCCATGTTATTTACCAACAAGTCATGATCTGAATCATCACAAATTAATTTGATTTGTTCATTAATAAGCTCCTCTGCCTTTTCCTTCCATTGCTACAATGTCTGAACATTTCCACTTGTATCTATTATATCTGGTAGGAAAGTGTCATTCCAATCATCAAAATTCTTTATTAATTCCCTAATTTTCTTACTCAAATCATCAGGCAAGGCCTAGAATCCTTTCAATGATTTCACAAAAATTTGAGTAGGCTTTAATGATTGGGGCCTATTATTCACATCAAACCTAGAATTCTTAAACATAATGTCTAAATCAGTGGCCCTAGGGATCCACTTCTCAACCAGGGGCAGAATCACCTCCATATCTCTGTTAATATTTTGAATCCCATCCAAGAATAAAGAATACAAAGAATGTACAACTGTCAACTTAGAATCAACCTTTTCATTTAAATTCCTTATAATGGTGTCAACCACCTCATTGTGTTTGGCCATAGCATTATCCTCACTTGCCTTTACGGCAACCTGTAATTCTATAATTTTATTCATCATCTGCCCCTTAGTAGGATCCACAAAATACTCAACCTCTTCTTCAACTGGTCCTAGGGTAGGGCTATCAATAGGTGTATGCATTGGGGACCCAGGAATGGAAATGACTGGGATGACAGGGGGCAATGACCCCGAAGTAGTAGGTATTGCTCTGGTAGCAGGGGCACTGGAGGATTCTCCCACCTACTCGTATCTTAGTCTATCTACTTCAGATTGCAATTCAACATTTTTTTGTTGTATCCTACTATACTCCCCAATTAATGTATTATACTTCTCCATCAAGCTTTTCTTTTCAGCCTCATCTCTTTCATCTATCTTCTAGGCCAATTTGGCCACATTCAGTGTTAAGCTTGTAGCCTCTATTGTTGAAGTTTCAGACTCTCTTGATGATGAGCCCACCCCTCAGATTTAGACTGAGATCAACCACATTTGGTTTTCTTCCTTGAGGTGCCAATGCCCATATCACTAAAGTCTCATACTTCTCACTAAAGGTAGAGTCTTGTAGAGCTACCTTGACTTCCTCCTCACTACCTTGCATAGGATGCTTGGATTGCATGATAGCATTGAACGCTACATCATCAGTTATGTCCCATTCAAGGAGAAGTAAGACACCAACTTGAGACACAAGTTTTCTTCCTTCATCAGGAGTGATGTTCTTGAATTGTTCCATCAATCCAGCTTTGACCTCATCATCATTCTCCTGGTCAGACCTATCAGGTCTTGACTCCCTCATTTCCTTGCACTTGTTTTGATATTCTTCAAATTTTACCCTCCAAACCAACTACAAGAAAATAGGAGTTTTCACAAAGGAATTATCATCCAAGAATGCCTTGTAGGCCACCATCCTTGCATCTCAAACGCACTGTCCCTTAATGTCCATATTAGTCAACACCAGTTGTGTTGATCTAGGAGGTGAAGGGGTGCCAACTTGCATTTCTTGATCAGTGACAATTATTTCATCCACCAAAGTCTCTTGTTATTCCTCAATTCTTTTCCTCTTAGGGCTTGGCTCTGGTGGTGGCTCCATAGGGTCATCCTGAGGTTGTGAATCAAGATCCACAATCTTTATTCCTCTAGGCTTTCTAATCCCTTGGCTAGATTGTGATGACGCTTTCATTATTTGTTTACCTTTTTTTTCTCATGCCTTTTCATCACTGCCATTATCTCTTTTTCTTTTGTATAAAGGCCTATCACTTGGTGGCTAATAAGTTTCCCTTTCTTCCTTAGTCCTCACCTCCAATCCCTAAATTTTCAAATTTACCTCCAAATTTATCTTCTTGGTTCTCAGGGTGTTCATGATTTCTCTAAAATTGCTCATCAGGAAATCAATTCTTTTGTGAAATGGAGTGAACTCCATTAGTGGATCATACTTTGGATCCAACTTATGCACCATGGCCAACATTTTCTCATAGGCAATCCATTTCTCTTTATTTAATTCTTTCCTGTTGTAATCAAATTCATTCCTAATCAAATCTTCAGGAAAGTTGAAAAAATGGAAAAATTTGCCACCCTTGATTCTTTGTCTGAATAGAGCAAAGAATCCCTCAGGATCATGTTGCCTTACAAATCCAATCTTCAAATGGTAATTATCAAAATGAACCCATCCACCCTTCGAAAATATAAAATATGAGACAATAGTATAATTAGGGAACAAAGTCCCCTTTCCTCTTCCTATCAATTTATCCTCATGGATGCATCCCAGCTACCACAAAACCTTTGCAAATCCCATTCTTGATGGTATATTGTATGGAAGAATATGGGGAGTTCCTTGGAAACCATAAACCCTTAAGATAGTGCTTACAGGGTATGGAATGATGTCACCTCAATTATGACATACTTTCAACTCAGGCTTTCTTGTTTTGGGCTGGAGGAAATCATGCAAATCCTCAGGAATTCTTGGCACATTTACAATTAGTCTAGCCCTGAGCCTAGAAGCAAAGTAGTTATCAAACTGCACATAGCTAGCATCTCCCTTGTTATAAGACATGTCTGCATTCCAGGCCTGTACCGGTAATCTTTCTCCATTCACCTCTTGCCTCAATTCCATCTTCTCTAAGAAGAAGCTGACATTCTCATGCAAAAACATGTGCATTAACAAAGAGTACCAAAAGAAAGGAACACTAGTGTCTCCCACAAATAAATTCAACAAACCCTCATGTATTCTTTCAACAAGGAAAGAAGCATAATCATATATTACAGAAAAATTTGGATGTTGAATTTGAGCCCCCATGAACATATAGGCAATGGGAATCACAGTACTAGGGTTGAAACCTAGAATTTGGCAAAGTGAATAGAAATTTTCCAAGAAATGATCAGCAAAACAACTTAACCTGAAAGGTTCCTGATCATTTGGGCTAATATGAATCGTTGATCTGCTCGCCCTGGCTAGATGAGGAGGAAGCAATTTTGATCTGAAAAGAAGTTTTGTTTTGGCATATTCCTGCTTCATTCCCTCAAGGTCTATCTGGACCAAGAACGGGCTATATTCACTCAAATCAAAAACCCGTTGAATTACATCTGCATTTACACTAAGTAAAACCTCACCATCATTATCCCTTATAACCCTTGTGATAGAATTATATCTCGCAGCCACTGCTCTGAGGAGGTCAACATCAAGAAACACATTCGGTACCACAAGCTTTCCCATATCATACCTCCAACCATTTGTAAAAGGATGAGGTGCATTTCGCTGGCCGCACCATCTTTTAAACAATTCCAAACCCATCACTGATACCCTAGCATCTGCAATGTTGTAGGTTTTATATCTCAAACCTTCACCTAAGGTTGTCCCTCTCATCAAAACCAAACCCTTATTCTTGTCATTTGTTGACAGGGGGAATTGGTCAAGGAAATCATCATATAGATTCCTCTACAAGTAGTCAATATGGCCATAATGTTGTTTTGTTAGTGCCATTTTAAACAACTAGGGCTTCTCCTAAGATCAAATTGTGAACAAACTAGTGCTATCCAAGACGAAATCAAAATAGAATTTTGTAATTTCCCATAATTCAAGAGAACAATAACCCTAAAATCTTAATTCAGAAAAAACCCTGATCAATATAGCATAGCCTTCCACAAGAATCACATTTGAAAAGAACAGTGATAAAGAGAAGAACTCGCAGAATTTTGTGTCCTGTAGAAGATCAAACCCTTGTTGTAGTTACTTTGAAAATTCTATCTCTAACTCTGGAATACTTCAAAAATGATTGAATGCTTTAGTGGTGAAAGCAGTCTACAATTAAACACTTGAAATTTATGAACATAGCCCATAGACGTCTCATCCGCCATTAAGGCCTACTTGCATACCGCGCCAACGACTTCAATTGTATCTAATGTAGATTTAAATCTTCGCCATTGATCTCTTGTTTCTGTCATATCATCGAATGGTCCTCCTTAAAAATGCTAACAACACCTCCACATCATCTTCAAGGGCCCACCATAATATGCAACAGCAAGGGAATACACGTGGCACTCGCCTAGGATATCGCGATCATTAAACTTTGCTCAAGTTAGGATTATGCAATGGTAGGAAATCGTTGATCTTCTTCATCAGTGATCATGATCATACAAGATAGGAAAATACACGTGGTGCTCGCTTGTGATATCGCGATCATTAAGCTTTGCTCAAGTTAGGATTGCACAATGGTGGGCAACCATTGATCTTCTTCATCAGTGATCATGATCATATAAGACAAGGGATAGTCTTAAGGCTTATTCGCTGAGCAGCTCTTTCATCAAGATTAAAACATCACCATTGATTATGAACACATGCACCGCCTATGTGATTTAGTAACCCACTTGATAATACACTAAAGTCGGATGCACTTATTAAATCATTTTATTTACTTTTTTAGCATCAGCAACCTAGGACACGTGGTGCCTACCCGCAATATTGTGATCACCAAGCAGCCAGCGGTGATGTCATCATGGGATCACAAGGAGCGGTCAGGATTAACTGCAGGGAGATCAACAGTCATCAAATAACCCCTGCAAAACATTAGACATTACTTAAAAGAAATAACCAAGGAAGGGGACGTGGCTTAGGGAAACGATAGTCGATGACATAAGGTTGTTTTAAAAACATAAGGCACGCACCTGACTCAGACTTTGGTGAATAAAAGGAGGCCACCGATAAAATATTTAACATTTTATTAAAAGGGGCCAAGCCTAGATGAGTCAATAAGACATAGATTGTTTTGAAAACATCCTCCAAAAAGTAACGACAGAACAAACCCATACCAAAGACAGAAGACCAAGGGTAATGAAAGCAAAACAACTATTCCAGCCCTAGGTACCATTCAGATAAACAAGACCAGCTAATAATAAAAGGAAACCTGGGATGTAAATTTGAGGCTCCATCACATCTATTGTTTTTAGTTTGGTCCTAATTCTTTAAATCAAAAACCATTTCAATTATGTGTTCTAAGTTATGTGTTTGTTATGTTCTCCATGCTAGTTTCTCAAATTCACTCAATGTCTTGCCAATGTTGAGTGATATTTCATGTTTTTCAGCATAATTTTGTGAGAGCATCATTTGTTAAGCAATAACCTATTAATTGTGTGTCTAGATGTTTAGACGTTTCTAAAGGGCCACCCCCTAGGTCCTAAAGAGCTTGAAGTGCAAGGGAAATGTTTGTTAATTCCATTTCCTGTTAGTTGGCCAAATCCACTTGTGAATCTGAACATAACAAACTGGCTAGTCTTTAGGATTCATTTGGTCTGTTGATTTGGAAAACCAACAGAGACCAAGCTTTCCCACTTCACTTGGTGTATTATTTTCCAAGGCTTACCAATGAAATCTTGGCTTTCCCATTTGGGAGTTCAGGACCCCCATTTCCCTTTTTGTGGGTAGTTTGAGTCTTTTAAGCACCTCTTTTGGTTCTACACCAGAGCTTAATAGTTGTGGAATTTGATTCATGACTTTTTTTGGCCTTTCTCTTGGCATATGGTGTTGTTGGGATATTCTCCCTAGATCCCCACAAAGTATACCTAGATTTGGAACACTTTTAGGGTTGGAATCCTCTTCAGTATATGGGAAGATAGAATTTTTTGCATTTTTTCTTATAGCTAGTTTGATAAACATGTTTCACTTTATTCTAAAGTCATTATATGTTACAATGTGCTATTTTAGATTCAAGTGCAAGCTAACAAAGTTGTGCTTGAGGTGGATCACCTTTAGGAGCTCTTGGACCACTAGGGGAACACCCCATACACTGTTGCTTATGTGCCTCCCTCTCCCACTTCCTCTCAGGGTCATTTTCCTTCGCACAACTAGCAAAGAAGTGGTTCTACCATGAATTTTTAGGCTCACCCCTATTCTCAAACTCCTCATAGTGGCTCATGTCCTTGCAAGAATTCATGCTCTCCTCCTCCTTGGGCTAATATAGGGTGGCCTTTTGGAAGAGCTTCTAGTGGCATTTTTGGTTGGCCAACTAAATCTAATTAATGGCTCTCACGTTTGGATTTGGAAATTTCTCCTTAGCAAGAAGATAAAGACAAGGGTGATGATGGATGGGATCCTCCTAACGTCAATTCAAACCTTGCTATTGTATGGGGCAATTTGTATGATAAGGAACACCTCCCTCTATTGGCATTACCATGGCTACCTAGCAGCTATTTTATATTATTTTTGTAATATTTTCTACTTTTGGGTGTGGCCTATGTGACTATGCTTTTTGGGCTCTAACCATGTGACTCTTGAGGTGTGCATTTTTACCACCCAAACATTTTTTTGTGAATATGTGTAATTTTATCTTATATTAATATAGATATAAATGCTTATTCATCCAAAAAAAGTGGTAGACTTTGACAAGCTATTTCTCAAAAACTATGGAATTGAGAAAAAAATTGTCTAAAGGTAGAGGGTCACATAGGGTCCCTCTACAATAACCTCTCAATTTTTCATATCTCCAATTCATTTGGTCATGGCAATAAGTTTTTGCACGTTGAGAAAGCATCAAATGCATTGAGGAGAAATTTGCAAGTTAGCATAATTTTTATTTTGTTCATTGTGTAGCCAAACTGATAGTGCCAAAACATCTAGGTTGGTAGTTTTATTCTAGGTAGGGTCATGTTTTGCACCTAAGCATTTCAGATCATTCCAAGCTACATTATGTTAGTGCTTTCTCTTAAGAGCCCTAAGATCCAACAAGTGGAAAAATTTGATGAGTTGTTTCTTAAAAAATTGTGGCATTTAGAAACATTTCATCTTAAGTTATAGGGTCATGTACCTGGTCCCTCCATAGTAACCTGTCTCAAGTTTTCATATATCCAAGTTGTTTCACCATGGTGAAAATATTATAGATGTTGCAAAAAGTGTCAATTGCATTTAGTAAAAAGTTTTCATGAGGAATTGTTTACATTCTTCATCTCATGGGGGTAAACGAACAATTCCAACACATTGGGGTAGCTACAAAATAGGTCCACTATAGGGTTTTTTGTCAATGTGGGTCTCTTTATACTCTTATGACTCTATGATCTACATGAAAGAACTAGTTTCCTCCATGGATTGAATTCAATGTAGTCATAAACATTTTGTTCAATATAGGAATATATTTTTTGAGAGGAAGGAAAGTGTGGCCATGAGGAATAGCTTTATAAATGTGAAATAATGATTGGTTAACTAGAGGATAGGGGTCATACTATAAATAAGTCATATCATATAATAAAATAGGAAATGCTAGATTGGTGAGATGATAACATTGATACAGGATCAAATGTGCAAGGATGTATGGATACTTGAATTTATTCAAATGTAGATAAGCTAACCAACTAGTGGGTATTAATAAGTTATTTTGGAAATATTTGTTTGTCATTATATAGGCCTAACGAGTATGCATATAGTATAGTCCAAATGGAAAAGTGGGCCTTTTCAATTATTTAATTAGTCAATTAGTGGAAATATGGATAATATTATGAAGAGCACATAATATACTAAGAGGCGTGAATTAGTAGATCAAAACAATTTTAAAATCCTTCAAAACTATTATATAGATTTTCAACATGAAGAGCACTAAAACATGCAAGCTAGTAATCAAAGCATAAAACAAGGTAACACATAACACCAAATTTACATGGAAACCAAATATGGGGAATACCAAAGTGATAAAATCTCTCAAGAAGGAATATAGTAAGTGAATTTTATAGTGTGATGTATTCACCATCCTACCAAAGACACAAATCCCCAAAAGAATCAATAGGCACCAACCTATAGGAGACACCAATCCCCACTAGAATGAATATACCAATCCATCTTGAAATAATAAAATACGTAGAAGACCAATCCTACAAGAATACAAAATAATGGTGGATTTGAAATTTAACTCCAAAGACATAGTAGACACTCTTTGATACTCGGAATGACACATTGGAATTGGTACTACTTCACACTTCTATCACATAACTTCCATTCATTACACAATTGTGCATCCCACTCTTATGTGACACATTCATTGATACTTCAATACACTACAATGTATCAAAACATTTTGAAATATATACATGAAATTACATTAACACTCTTCTATGTCAGCTAGGGATCCACACTAACCTAGAAAACATAGGGTGGACCTAAATTCAAATTACATGAAACACATAATACAATGGTATAAACTTTCCACCAAAAGAACTTTATAGCTTGCACCTCCATAGGGACCTTAAATAAGTCTTATCCTCATTCCAAATGCTTGATTTTAATTTTGCATACTTCAAGCTATTACCACACATGCCTCAAACTTTAAATAGTTTTAATGACCTTTTGACACTTCAAACTCCTTGCACACTAAGCTGCATCACTAGAAACTCAAGAAACCGGTAGAACTAGTGGAGGAACACTCTCCTTCCAAACTTTGGAGCAACATTACATTTCTAAAAGAAATTCCAACCATATTAATCAATCTCTATATCCAAAAGATATCCTTTTGGACCACCAAACTCATGTTGACTACATACCTAACATGGAATAATAAATACATGAACTATATGAAGTTAGTCATGCCACAACTGACATGAAACAAGATATGATATATTAGAGAGTCTAAAAAAACATGCTGCCAAAACCTTAAAATTAAAATTACAATTCTAGTAATCCTACAATCTTCTTCATTTTGAAAACCTTCACATCTGATAGCCTTGAAACCCTTCAAGATAATCGCTATTAGCAACAATGACCTATTGGCATCAATTTGACATCAATGACAACCTATGCTCAATAATCTCCCCCTTTGTCATTGATGACAAACAACAAAATTTTGGGGCCACCAAAACACTCTTGAATGAATAAGTTTGAATGATTTATGTGTTGTAGCATTTACTCCCCCTATGAAAGATATGATATTCTAGGATAGTTATTCTTTTTGAGCAATTTAGAATTGTGAGCACTCTCTCCTTAACTTAGCATTTCCTCAATTCAAGATAGTTATTCTTTTTGAGAAATTCAACATTTTGAGCACTCTCTCCCCATTTCACATCAATGGAAAAGGATCAACATCCTAATCCAGTATACTATAACGTCTAGAACATTGTTTCTTAGATTGACTCCCCCTAAGTCCAATCACCATAACTTTTGAAAACACTCTACAAGAGCACCAAACCTTCTTATGGCAAGGATACCAGTTCTCATTACCATGTACTTTCCTCTTGAATCAAGAGGAGGGAGTAACAACTCCAAACTTCTTCTAGAGAAATTCAAATTTCTCCTTAGGAAGTGGCTTCATGAATATATATGCAACTTGCTCCTATGTATCCACATATTCCAATCTGATTTCTTTCTCAATAACCTTCTCTCTCAAGAAATAATATTTTATTGCAATGTATTTTTTTCCCGAGTGAATCACCTAATTCTTTGAAATGTTTATTGTACTAGTTTTATCACAAAGAATAGTGATAGAATCTTCAAAATCAACCTTCATCTCCTTTAAGTTCTACTTCATCTAAATCACCTAAGTGCAACATGATGTTGCAACAAAGGATTCTTCTTTTGTTGTAGATAAGGAAACTAATTCATGGTTTTTACTCAACCAAGACACCAAACTATCCCCAAGGAAGAATGCATTGCCACTTGTTCTCTTCTGGTTATCCGCAAAACCTACCCAATCTACATTTGTGTATGCAATAAGAGTGAAATTTTCACTCTTTGGATACTAAAGACCAAAATCTTCAGTAGCTTTCCAATATTTTAATATCCTCTTCAATACATTTAGATGATTTCTTTTAGGTGCTACCTAAAATATGGCAACCATTCCAATTTCCTGCATAATATCAGATCTAGATGGTGTCACATACAAGAAACTACCAATCATAGACCTGTACGGAGTTTGGTCTATTGGAGTAGAACCATCATCTTTGCTTGACTTACACCCAATAACTATAGGTGTTGCAATAGGTTTGTAATCTTATATCCTAAACTTTCTTAACATATATTTTATGTATTTATGTTGTGAAATAAAAATCCCTTTGTCTGATTGAATAATTTGCAACCCTAAGAAGAAAGATAATTCTCCTAATATAGACATCTCAAATTCATTTTGCATAGCCTTCTAAATTTTTTGCATATTTCTTCACTGCTACCTTCAAAAATGATGTCATCAACATAAATCACAACTATCAACATTAGTTCTCCTTTTATTTTTATATAGATTACTGTCCACATAGCCTCTCCATAATCCTTTCTACTGCAAGTAACCATCCAACATTTAATACCAAGTTCTATGAGCTTTCTTGCATCCATACAAAGCCTTCTTAAATCTGAAAACACAATCTGGATTGTTAATGCATTGAAATCCTTTCAGTTGTTCAATATAAAATTCTTCTTCAAGTTGTTCATTAGAGAATGCAGACTTCACATCCATTTGATACACATTCAATTTCTTGAATTTTCAGATAGCTAAGAACACCATGATTGCCTCTAGTCTAACCATAGGAGAAAATGTTTCCTCAAAGTCTATACCTTCAACTTGAGCATACCCTTTAAACAAATCTTACTTTTTTTCAAATCACTTCACCTTCTTCATTCAATTTTTTTTGAATACCCACTTTGTTTCTATCACATTTTTTGTTTTTGTTGAATTCACAAGACAACTAAGATGGGGGTGAATTAGTTACACCTTAAGACTTCAAAACCATCACAAACATTAAGATCCACATTAATTCAATTAACCCTTAATTTTTTATAATGATTTATCAAGAAAGAAGATAACAAAAACAAAACCAAATCTCCACCAGACAAAGAAACACTAGATTTCCATGGAAAACCCAATAAGGGAAAAATTAAAATGAGGATTAGATCAAAATATAAATTAATATCAACATCGAATACAAAGGGCTCACTATGAGAGGGCTCACTACCTAAAAGAAAGAAAGGCTCACTGCCAAAGGTTCACTGCTAGAATAGAAAAGAAGATAGAGAAGAGTGTTAAAATGAGAAATCCATCTCAATTCAATAGAGAATTCCACCACAACACAACCAACACTTTTATAGCCTTATTGAAGAATTGTAGACACTTTTTTCTCATTGCATCTAGTAATCTAACACATGAAATATCACACTACACTACACTACACAAATTCACACCCTACAATTTTGTAATTCACATTATTCACATCACTCACGGATATATCTTATCATCCCTCAACAACTCAACACATATTTATACCATCTTCAACCTTGAAAACTTTCTCCAAAGTTAGCTATGCACCACAACCATGCAAATTCAAATTAGGTTGGCACCAAAAAATTCTTGTTGTGGAAAGGAATGGAGGTAGACCACAACACACCTTAGCTAGGACCTAAATCCACTCATACAAGCCACACCATGCTTCCACCAAAATCAAATTAACTTTACAAGTAGTGTAAACATCCAAGGTTGGTCGAGCTTGTGTTAACACCATTAACACTTAAGTGCATGCTTCCTTAAGAGCAAATATGACTTGCAGACTACACACCATGCTTGAACATGATATACAATATTCTAAAAACACCATAAAATACAAAGAATTCCTTTGCAACAACTTTCACTTGAATAATGTACACATCCAATATATTCAAACAACTATTCCATACACTACAACTCAAGAAACTAACTTTCGAAGCACCAAACCTTGAACAACAACTAAAAAAATATACGCATCTTTAGCTCTTCCTAACTACCACCAAACCAATTGCAACATAGCAACTCAACCGCACATCCATAGTCAAAATCTTATCAAAGCAACACTAGAGGTTGACACTACTAGCTTACTAATGACAACATAATGCAACTAACCAAACAATCATCAAAGATAATACCAACTCAACACCAATTTTAAATCTTGCAACAATCTCCTTCTCATACTACTAACACCAATGACAACACCAAAGCTTGTTGACATCAATGACAACACCAACTTCTCTTACTTGCAACAATCTCCCCATTTTTCATTAATGGCAACACATGATGTGAAAAACTATCAACAAAAAATAAAACAACTCAAATCATTAATACTCTTACTCCATACCAACTCATTATCCATTTTCTTTCTCCTCATTTGATAACTAGCTCATTACTTTCTCTCTTTCATATTGTTCTCTCCCCCTTTGTAGCTTGGTGTTTCCCATGACTCTCTCTCCCTTTTCTTAACTGAAAATTTTTCACATTTCTCTCTCTCCCCCTTTGACATCAGTGGAAAAGGGAAAAATATTTGAATCACTCATTCTCCCCTTTCATATTAATCATAGTGTTCACCACTTCTCTATAATTTCCTTTCCTTTACTTGTTTGCATTACTCCCCTTAGGAGCACATACCAAACTACATCAATTAGCAACTACTACATAATGACAATACTCACTCATCTTAACTACAACAAATAATGCCACTACCTACTCCCCTTAATGGGTAGCCATCAACATCATTCTATACCAAAGAATGAATTTTGAGATCCACTGTACTGATCCATCTCCTTATGCATCTAGTTCAAATAAGGAGGGGTAATAACCCCCAACTTTTCCCAAAGATACCAAAAGTATCCTTAGGAAGAGCCTTATTAATATATCAACAACTTGATCCTTTTTAGGTACATATTCAAGCTTCACTTCATTTTCTACAACATTCACTCTCAGAAAATGATACCAGATTGAGATATGCTTTATCCTTGAATGCATTATCAAATTCTTTGATATATTGATAGAACTTGTATTATCATAGAAGATAGAAATTAATTCATTATATACCACTCTGATATCCTTTAATGTTTGTCTCATCCACAACACTTGTTTGCAAAAATATTTTGTTGTAATATATTATGCATCTGAAGTAGATAAAGATATTGAATCTTGTTTCTTGCTTATCCATGACACCAATCTGCATCCAAAAAAGAATGCACCGCCACTTGTCTTTTTCCTATCATCTACAAAACCATCCCAATTTGCATCTGTGTAAGAACATAGATTAAAGCCGGTATCCTTTGGATACCAAAATCCATGATTCAGAGTGCCTTTCAAGTATTTAAATATCATCTTTACTATTGCAACATGTGAATATCTAGGGTCTTCTTGAAATCTATCCACAAGACAAACTACATGCATGATATCTGGTCTAGTAGTAGTTAGATATAGTAGTTCTCCAATCATTGATCTATACTGACTTTGATTATCCTTAAGAGGTTCATCAGTTTGTTCATCTTGCAACTAGTAACCATAAGGGTACATACCCATTTAAAATATTTCATTCCAAACTTCTTCAACATTTCCTTTACATACTTTGATTGTGAAATGAAAATACCTTTATCTATTTGATTGATTTTTACCCCAAGGAAGAAATTCATCTCCCCAAACATTGACATTTCAAATTCTTTCTACATCTCTTCCACAAACTTCTTACACATAACTTCATTCCTCCAAAAATTATTTCATCAACATATACAACCACACTCAAGATTTAATCATTTTCAACTTTCAAGTAAACTTTACTATTTTTATTACCTTTATTGAATCCTTGTTGTAATAAGTACTTGTCTAACCTTGCATACCAAGCTCTGGGAGCTTGCTTCAATAAATATAATGCCTTCTTCAATCTGCAAACCATATCTGATTTATCTTATCACTGAAATCCTTCTAGTTGTTTTATGTATACCTCTTCTTCTAATTCTCCATTCAATAAAGCAAACTTCACATCTATTTGATAAACTTTGAAATCCTTATGTGCTGCAAAAGCCAAAATCATCCTAATAGCTTCCATTCTTGCCATCGGATCAAATATTCCTCAAATTCTATTCCTTCTACTTGTGAGTAATCTTTACATACAAGTCTTTCCTTGTTTCTTACTACTTCTCTACTCTCATTTAGTTTGTTCTCCCCACTTAGTTCCAATCACATTATTTTTTGCTAGTCTTGGGACAAGTTCCCAAGTTTGATTTTCCTCAATCTGCATTAGTCCTTCTTCCATAGCCTTGATCCAATACTCATCCTTGCATGCTTCAATCACTATTTTGGGTTCAACTTTAGAAAGTAAACATAGATTTACTTGTCCTTCAACAACTTTCCTTCTTCTTAGTACACATTTTTTCTTGTCACCAATAATATGTTCCTTAGAATGATTCCTCTACACATACTTAGGAGTTTTAGGAATCTTTTCTGGAGTTTCTTCCTCTTCAATTTGTACTATTTCCTTAGCTTTTTCTTCTTCTCTTTAAGGAGATTCATCTAATTCATATCCATATATTACCACTGAATTATTTAGTAGGTCTTCATCAACCTTGACACTTGCATTTTCAACAATTTTTCTTAGCCTCTTATTGTAGCATCAGTAAGCTTTGCTTCTAGTAGAATATCCAAGGAAGATGCCTTCATTAGACCTTGCATCAAACTTTAATAGGTTTTCTTCATCTCTTATGATATAGAATTTACTTCCAAATACTCTGAAGTATTCAACAATAAGAATCCTTCCATACCACATAACTCATAAGGAGTCCTTTTGTTGTTTGCTCTTGCTTGCACTCTAGTTAAGTATATAATTAGCAACTTATGAATTTCTTATCTCTAGTACACTTTTGGTAGATTTTCTTCTTTTATCATTGTCCTTGAAGCTTATTGAACAGTTCCATTCTTTCTTCAACCACTCCATTTTTTTGAGGAGTCCTAGGAGTAGATGAATTCCTCTTTATTCCATGATTCTCACAAAATATATTAAACTCATTGGAGGTGAACTCTCCACCTTTTTCAAACCTCAAACATTAAATTTTCATATCCATTTCATTCTCAACCATGACTCTAAATCCTTTAAAATTATCTAGAGCTTTTTATTTTTCTTTGAGAAAAGTACCCCATTTCATTCTAGAACAATCATTGATCAATAACATGAAATACCTATCACCTTGAAGACTTCTTAATCTAGTAGGACCACAAATATTTGTATGCACCAATTCCAATAGTCTGGTAGAATATTGTTCTTTGAATTTGAAGCTTCTTCTTGCTTGCTTTCCAACTTGACATTCCTTATAGACATCATTGATAGGATTTGTAATATTTGGTAGATATCTCATAGCTTGAACTAAACTTATTCTCACTAGGCTATCAAAATTGAAGTGACACATTATTCTATGAAACAACCAACTCTCATTGATCTGAGTCATGAAACAATAACCATTAGCATCTTAGAGCTGATAGATATTTCCATGTGTCCTTCCAACAACAATCACAATTTCAAATCCTTTTTTGATCTCACAACCATTATCCTGAAACATAAGATTGTATCCCTTGCTACACATTTTTCCAACACTCAAGAGGTTATATCTTAAACCCTTAACATAAGAGAACATCATCAGTGTTATGCTTTCTATCAAAATTGATTGAACCTTTTCCACATATCTTAGTAGTTGTATTGTCATAAAATGTAACAAGTCCCCCTTCTTATTTTTCAAGTTTAACAAACTTACTCTTCTCACCAGTCATAAGATTGGAGCATCCACTATCAATTATCCAATAGTTATTCTCTTTTCGAGCATGAAAAGTAGACACCAAGGTACCTTTAGTATTAGCACTTTCTTTTGGAGCCTTTTCCTTCACACATCTCTCATAGTTAGCAGGATTAGTTTCAGCTTTTAAATCTATGAATAATCATTTACCATCCTCATCATATCCATAATTAGATTCATCATTAGATATACTTGCATCTTCTCTAACATAATAACTTTTCTTAATCATCTTACCTTTATTCTCCCTATTTTTATCATTTAGAGTTCTATTTAGACATCTTGAAGAATAATGACCTATCTTTCCACAGTTGAAACATTTGAAAGGAAACTTACATTTGTAATTTCAAGTACCATTTTTCATTCTTCTCACAAAGTTAGCTTCCACGTCATTAAGATCCTCCTGATTTGATTCCACAATATTCTCTGATTTACTAGCCTTAAAAGTAATCTCAAATTTTCCACTTCTTGTACCAAATTCTCTCATTTCAAAAGTAGTTAAAGAACCATACAACTAATCTTTGATATATTGATTCAAATCTTATAATTCTTCAATAGCAAAAAGTTTATGACTATAATATTTAGGAAGAGTTTTGAGTACCTTCTTCACCACTTCTTATTCTTTTAGTTCTCCACTAAGACTTTTGATGCCATTGACAACTTCATTCACCTTCTGCAAGTAGCTTGTGATGTTTTCATCTTCATACATTCTTAGGGTCTCAAACATGATCTTCAAATTTTGCATCTTATCTTGTTTGACCTTATCATCTCCTTCATAATTTTTTTCTAACTTTACCTAAATTTCTCTAGTAGTTTACAAATTCATAACTTTTTCCAATTCAGAATTAGCAAGACAATTTAAGATAGCATACCTTTCTTTACCATTATTTCCATAGGCCTTGATCTCATTATCATTTCCTAGACCATTTGCAATAATAGTATACCTCTCTCAACAGACTTCCATATTTCAAATCCAAGAGAAGCAAAAAAAATTCCATCTTTGTCTTCCAAAATGCATAATCTGATCCATCAAACATATGAACATATTTATGTGCACCATCCTAGATCTACCTCAAGCAGTTAAGATTTATTCCAAGGAACCTTACTGTAATACCAATTGTTGAATGCACAAGACAATTAAGAGGGGGGAGTGAGTAATTTGTACCTTAAAACTTCAAAACCGTCACAAACATTTGGATCCATATTGATTCAATTAACCATTAATCTATTAGAATGATTTATCATGAAAGAAAATAATAGAAATAGAACCAAATCAACACCATGCACAAAAAAAAACTGGATTTATGTGGAAAACCCAATAAGTGAAAAACCATGGTGAGGATTAGGTCACAATATAAAGTAATATCAACATTGAATACAAAGCACTCATTGTCAGAGGGCTCACTTTCCAAAAGAAAGAAAGGCTCACTACTAGAATAGAAAAGAAGATAGAGAAGAGTGTTACAATGAGAAATCCATCCCAATACAATAGAGAAGCCCACCACAACATCACCAACACCTTCATAGTCTTACTGAAGAATTGTAGACACCTTCTGCTCATTGCATCCCATAATCTAACACATGAAATCTCACATTGCATTGCACAAATTTGCAACCTAGAATGTTTCAATTCACATAATTCGCATCACTCACATCTATCTTATCATCCCTCAACAACTCAACACATATTTATACCATCTTTAGCCTTGAAAACTTTCTCCAAAGTTGGCTATATGTACCACAACCATGCAAGTTCAACTTAGGTGAGCACTAAAAACATTCCCGCGGTGGAAAGGAATTAAGGCGTACCACAAAACACCTTAACTAGGACCTAAATCCACTCATACATGCCATGCCATGCTTCCAAAAACATCAAAGTAACTTTTCAAGTAGTGTAAACAGCCATGGTCAATCAAACCTATGTTAACACCATTAACACTTAAGTACACACTTCCTTAAAACCAAATATGAATCGTGAATGACACACCATGCTTGAATAGGATCTAGAATATTCCACAAACACCTTGAAATCCAACAAATTCCTTCACAAGAACTTTCACTTGAAAAAGTTACACATCAATTACATTCAAACAACCTAATCATACACTGCAACTTAAGAAATTGACTTCCAAAGCACCAAACCTCAAACAACTTTAACTGAATAGCATGGTGTGACAAAAGCATAACATCAAATCCTTATATATATAATAATTACCATGTCAAGTATATCAAGTGACCTAAAATTGAAGGATTCCTCATGTTTTTCAAGCATAAATACCTTCAATCATCAAATTATCATAATGTAGAGTTAAATATTCTTGTTAAAATGACCAAAATATTGTGATCATATCAATGTTTAAGCCAATAATTCATATGAAGCAATGAAGTAAATATAGATATAAGACTCCTTAAACTCATATCATGCCAAAATCTATTAGGTGAATGATAAAACATCAAATTGATCCCAAATAAAATATTTCATGGCATAGGAAGGCATCTATAACATTTAAGTCAACTACGACCCATGAAGATCAAATTAACTCACCAACTAGGATCTATGTAATCCAAAGATGATAAAAAATTAAAAGACAATAGAAACTCTCTCAAAATATCAAGCTTGAAAGGGGGTCTCTATTTTGATGATAATATAAGGAAAAAATCCTCACCAAAATAAGATAAAAAACAAATATATAAAATAATCAATTAAGTGGCTTAAGAGCCTTGTATAAATAATTACCATTTCTTAAAGGATGCACATTAAAATTTAGACACCTATATTTCCTTTCTATATTTTTGTATAAGTTAAAAAATAACTAATATTGGTTTGGTTCTAATTTTAGCAGCCATGGAATAAGTCTAAATTAGTAAGAAGATTCTAGAATGGATTGACGAGAGAACTAAATTATAAAAATCTAATTTTCTCAAGAATTGAATATATAAGGAGATATGACTTCCTCTAAGGATGTTTAGTAGCTAATATTTCTTTAACTAGTCAAAAACTCTTAAAATTAGGACCTTTAGAACAAATGGGCTATAAAAAGAAGTTTTTCAAAGGAAGGAGATTAAGGTAGGAAGTTAGGTTTGGTCGATGGAGGTCCTACACTACATTTTTTCCAAGTTACAATGGCTATTCATGAGAACCACACTATTTTAGTGAAATTAATCCTTTATGGGTCTTTATATCTCTTATGATAATCATGGATTATATCCTTCATGGAGGATAACTTGACAAAAACTCCATTATTATTCCATACAACATTATCATCTCAACCTGTCTTTATTCAATCTCAGCTTCTAAGTTTCATGAATTTTTTTGATTCAAGTAAAAGTAGGATTTGAAGGGACCTGAAACCCTTTAGAACCAAAAACAAAGTTGCAAAAAGAATAGCTTGCAGCTAGCCAAAAGCCAGCCTCCAACCAAGAACTATCAAGATTTACATTTAGAACTACTCTTGTGAGAACAAAGGGTCATGTCAAAAGAAGGCCTAGAGAATTTAGCTTTCTTTCCCTTAACAGTAATCCAACCTTCCTCCACTTGTGTTGCCTTATCAAGCCAAGTGAGCTCACAATTTTCCTTAATATGAATTCTTGTAGCCACAATCTAAGAGATTTTATCATTATTCCTTCGTGCAAGCAAAGACTTATCAGAAAATCCACCAGAAATGATAGTTAGAGCACTATCTCTAGAAATGGCAGCTTGAGATCCAGTCTCTTTTTGGCTTACTTTAACAAAGATTTGTAATGTTTTTAAATGGTCAAGAACTTGTTTTAAGGGGTGGGTCACATCTTGGAATTATAATAGAAGTGGGAATGTGAGCCTAGTGATGTGCCCCACATGATATTTTAAGTTATCTAGGAATCAAAAGTGGACAGGAAAATAAACAACCCACATGAATTAATGATATTGATCAAAAGTAGTGTAAAATAGGTGATACATGGTTAGTAGTTATTTTTAATTATGATTACAAATCCATGAATCTATAAATATATTTAATAGAATGAATTAGAACAAATTTAAATGTGTTAAGTTTATTTTTAGTATATCTTTATTATGTGCATTGATTTTTCTTCTTATGTTTTTCTTTTATGTTTCCAAATAATATACGACCTAAGATAGGAAAACATTATCAAGAACGGACTCTTTAGTATCAATATTATCAAGATGTTTAACTTAAATATAATTTTTTTTAGCATAATTTAATTTTTGTATCTAATAAGTATACAAGTGTGAGAAAAAGTAGCATTAAAAAGTATAGAATTAGCACATTTCCCTTTGATTTTGTACATACTTTGATAGTCAAGACTATTTGTAAGAATGAACCATAGCTATTTCTACCCTTTGTAACACATATCATCCCAAAAACCACACATCATGACCCATATCAAACATTAACACAACCCTCAAACTCATTCTCATCTTTTCTTCCATCCAAGATATTAATGTATCATACTTCTATCCTCCAAAGAAGACCATGTGTTCTAGGATTTCCAAATTTGAATTTCACTTTTCATATTCGCTCTTCTCTCTCCTTCACTCCTAAAGTCCTAATCCACCTCAAATGGTCAAAAATTTCAATCTACTTATAAAAGAGGATTTTAAATGGAAAATACATATAAGAATAATGCACACAAGGAGGAAACACTTAGGATCAAAATATAGGGAATTGAACACAATTAGGGACAACAAAAACACACCACTAGTGACTCCATAATCTAACATCCATATCATATAGATGCAATCCTCTTGGCACCTAGGTTTCTTACATACATCAACAAAGGTAAATACCATAGTTATCCCTAGATATTCAATTTTTCCTACACAATTGATTATTAATTTTGATGAAGGGTTACAAAAAGCATATAATCACATAGAATAGTTAGGTTTGGTTGGTGGAGGCCACAACAGTTAATCCAATAAAGAGGTCTATAGTAGAAATGATGATTAAGAAGATAATGCTTTTAACAAGTGAACCACCCTTCTAATGGTATTCTAAACCATGGAGCCTTTCCCAATCAAATACATTATTGGAATATTGTCAACATTAATACGAACCACTTGATTGAGGCCTTGAAAATAAAAGTGAATTTTTTGATCATGGGTTTATTGGAAATTAACTACTTAAGAAGACCTAAAAGAGTTGTCTATTCACTCAACCATTCAAATAAAAATATTTTTGATTAAAAAATATAAAATTATCTATTAACAACACCAACAACAATAAGGTGGAGAATTAACTAACACTAGCTCATATTTTAGAGGTCAACAACGTGATCAAATGAAATTCATAGATTATGTAGTATATAACAACTTGAAATAAAATTAATTACAAAGTGAAAAGCATACTTACAAACTATGTATAACCTTCAAGTCATTAAACATTATTAAATTATGAGATACATTTTAAAAAAAATAAAAAATAAAAATTCTCTTTATTACCTGAGTGAAAGTTCAATGACCACCTCCACTATTAGTTGTTGATGTTGAAGGCCCAATATTAAACTATTCAGCATCCAGATAAAATTATAAGAATATCATTCATCTAATGTTCAACTATTCACATGTAAATTTATAATTCTTTACTAGTGGGCGGGTGCATGAAGTTGGGTACCAATTTTGTGGCCACTTTTGAATTTTTTTTTTAAAAACGCACTCGTGTTATAACACGAGCATGTTTTTACGTGCTCACATTATTTTGCATTAAAAATAAAGAAAAAAGTGAAATTATTTTCCTTGGGATACCAACCCAAAGGCTTGGAGGGCATTCCCAACAAGGCCAAAGACATGTTTTTGCAAATTTTACAATTTTTCACATAATTGGGTCCGTGCTCACCATCAACATTGCATCTAGTTCAATATCGACAAAATCGAACACATGGGTAATGTTAGATTCTCTCTTAGCTATCCAACGATGTAATTTTTTTCAGTTTTTGACAATGTTAAGCCTTTCATCCATAATTTATTTTGTTTATATGTCTATTTTTTGCTAAAAAGCAGTGTTTGGTTTTTTTTTTGTTATAAATTAACCATTCATCAAAATTTCAAATAAATTACATTTTTAGAAACTAGACTCCATTCTACAAATTTTAAAAAAATAAAGAAAAAAATCAAATATTTTCCAAAATTTGTAGGGGGAGCACAGCCAAAATTCTGCTTTTTAGGAAGTGCTCACATAGAAAATGAGTAAAAAATCAAATATTCATTAAAAAATTATCAAAAAAATTGTGCATCAACTAGATTCTATTAGCTAACTTCTAACCATAGCGATTTTTAAAATAGTATAAAAAATTCCACCGTGCTCAGGTCGTACAAGAGTTGCTAGGTTATGTTTTTCTGACAAAAACAACACCAATTTCTGTACATCCCTCTTTTGAACCCCTTAATCTCAACCATTTTCAAAATAAATTAGTATTTTAGAAAGTAGACACGGAGCACTTCGATCCTTGTTTTTGTTCCATCTCAAAATTTTGAGTGTAACTATCCTCAATCTCATGTCCAAGGTCAGCATTTCTTGATTTCATAAAAAAGTGGCCACTTAAGCCCCCTTTTTGGGAACCATCTTGGTGCACTCACCCTAGTTACATACCTTTGCACTAGACATCATTGTGTAATAGGGAGGTGGAGGACGATTGGGTGTAGGGTGAACACTATGACCCTCAAATTTCATTGTAATCATTCAACCAATTTTGTTAATCTTGCATTTCAAAATAAAATTTAATAAATTGAATTAAATTAACATTCTAACATTTACATGACTATCAAAGCCAAATATATCACTCAAGAGAACATTTTTCATCAGCATATGATTTTTTCTATGTAGCCTAGGCACATGCATCCTGACTATCCTTAGGATCATAAAAATGGAGTGATCCACAAGACTAACATAAATGAGTTGGAGCTAGACATCTGGAAGACTGGCCCACTTCACCCTATGCTAGAGGTATAGTATGCTATATGAGGCTTGGAGTGAGTAAGCTAATAAACTATAAAGTATCCACCTTAACACTCTCCTTCCCAATGGAAGGGACAGTCATGTGCTCATAGTCTAGTATAGCGAGTGGTCTCACTAGTTGTTGTGGGTCAAGATGAGCCCCCAATTTTTCTTGTGTGGATCCCCCACCTCTACCTTAGAAATCTTGCATATCAAAGTATTTTTGGATTTCAATGAGGAAAAACTCACAATAGAGTTTCCTCAAAAAATATTGTGGTACCTCATTGTTGTTGTATGAAGGATGATCAAAAAATATCCACCACCTATCCCAAAAATTGTTCTTTATCCCTTAGTGGTGGCATCAATAGACAAGGAACCTATTGCATGCACCATGTAAGGATTGATTCATTCTTGGGTTCATGAATAGAGCACACAAATCATATTTAAAAAAAAAGTCTTTAATTTGTCTATATGATAATTTTTTTGCATAATTTTTTTAGCTATTGTCTTTTGTCGAACCAACTATTTATTTGCTTACTAATTGAATCTACATGAGATATTATAGGTTGCAATGATTGAACAAGGGTATTCCTATGCAAGTTTTCTCTTGTAGGATCTCTCAACCTTGCAATTAACTCAATTTATTTTTTGTTATTTTCAATTTACCCTAATATATTTTCTTGCCTTCTTGGAGCATGATGAAGAATTTTAGGTGTTTTTCAGGTTGTTCTTCAAGAAACATTTCACCGTGAGGTGAATTAGGAATATCAATATTTTTGGGTGTATTGTCAATTCCTGAAAAATTAAATAAATTTCATCAAAAACATATTCAATCCATCTATTTAATATAAAATTGACATTAAAATTTTTAAAAAATTTACTCCTTTGACCTCCTCAACATCTTGGTGATATTTTTGCAAAGATTTGATGAAAAAATAACCCTCCTAAAATGCGAACTTGCACTTTCAAGAGTTTGCAAGCCACAGGAGAAGTGGTTTTTGGCATAAATGAAAAATGAAAGAGTTTTTTTATTTTTATTGTTTATGTTAGAAATAATGTGAGTGAATTATAATGTGATCACATTATGGCTTTCATGGGGCCAAACAATGGGGTGGCCACATTTTGGTCCCCCATCTTTTTGCACCTACCTATTCCTAATTTATCTTTTTTGAATACTTGAGAGGATCTTCACATCACTTATTTTGCCTTTTTTTCTAGAATCTCTTATTACTCTTAATATGTGAGGAAATTTTGTATATTTCTATTAATATTTAGGGCTCCTTATCTCTCAAAAAATACCCCATATTGCATTTTACTCATTGAAATAGAAGACTTGATGGAATCATTTGGCCTTATGTGAATTATAATTTTAGACATTAACCTAGAAATCCTTGTGTTGAAGTGTCATATATATTCATTATATCCTTTTGATATGTTAGTGAACTTGTTGATAATGAATTTGAGAACCATTGTATCCCCATAATATGTAAAATTATTTTTGTGAGTCTACCCAAGAAACAATACTAGAATTAGACAATTATGTGTACCATTCTCTAGCTATATCATGCAATGAATTAAAAAATACCATAAAAAATATCCCCATCCTAAATTTCATAATCGTTAGTGAGGTTATTAAAATCTCTAAGATGATCTTGTTTAGAGATAGCATTGTTTCCTTGAAAATAAGTTTGGACCTTACATCTACATACTATTTTAGGATATATGGATATCTCAATGAATTTTAGTTTTCTATATACCTTTGTAAATTCAAAGGAGGCCTAGTAGGAGAATGTATCATATTACATTAGCTTCTCCCTAATTTATTCTACCTCTAATATTCTCTTACCTTATAAACCTATTGGCCTACATTTATGAGGGCTTATAATCTTCTTAAGTCTTCTACATCCCTCTTAGCTTGTAATATGACCATCTTAGCTCTTACATTGGCCACCTCTTGGGTAAGATCTACATTTTGCTCCCTATGTTTTGATCCTATTTTCAGCTTCTCTCCTAGCTACTCATCTTTAGTCTCCTCACACTCCTCATAACCATAATATTTTTAATTATTCAAATAATCTCTATATAAAAATTGATCCTCCATCGTTAGATCTCATTAACACTCCAGTAGATGTAACATTCACTTTTGTTCCTATTTTAGCTACAAGAGCCTCATTGAAATGAGCTTCTATCTCTCTTTGGTTTCTTTCCCTTTCAAGAGAATCCATAAAAATTTTAAACATAAGACCATGTCATGTTTCAGTAATTTGACTTCAGTGTCCCTATAAGTTGACCTCTCACTATGATATGAGGTTTGAGCATCTTTTTCATTGTTAAGTACAACATCCTCAATTTTTTCAACTATAGGAGCATATTTCTTACCTATATTTATTTTCTACCATATGTATTGTTCCTTCCTCTAATATTCTCTAGCCAGTTTCTTATCTATATTATTCCTATGTAATGATTTTATTTCTTCCATTTCATAAATTTTAAGTATAACATGGATATTTTTAATAGGGTATGTGCGGGATCATCATGGAAAAAATAAGCCCTTAAGTGGCGATGAAATTCAGAAAAATCTAAGTTATCAAACTTGGCATAAAAATTTGAATAAGTTACCTATATTATTTCAAAAATATGTAAGAATAGAATTTGCAAGAAATTTAATGGTAGTTTCTAAACTACTAGGTTTATTTAAAAATATATATTATTTGGTGAAAATTTAAAATTTCAATGCAGTAGTACTTAAATTTCAGGGAAAAAATAAGAAGTGCATGTCTAACCACCCTAGCCACAATAAAATGATAATATTTTTTTATAATATTTTAGATATAAGTAGAGGACTCATGTCCCGATGTGATACATGATTTTTTGTAATATTTTTCGAAGTAAATAATTAATTATGGTTTTTTCATTACAACTTTTAAAAAATATAAAAACCCGTATGTATGACCACCTTAACTTGGTCAAAACTTCATGAAATTTAATTTTTTTTTTAATCATATAGTACGTAAAGCATAGAATATGAATCATGCTTTAGATTCAAAAAATGTGATACCATTTGAAAGCTATAGATGTTTTTCAATCAGCTTATCAATCAGGACTTTAGTCGTAATTCAAATAAAAAATGAATAATGATTATTTATTAAATTCAAAGTAAAGCATAATTTAGATTGGTGGAAAACTAAGAATATTCTTCAAAAACCATTTTCATTTCATCAATTTTGGGTAAAAAAAATTCATCAGCCACATACCCTACACATACCCAACAATAGTCACCACCTTTTTATATGGAAATATAAATAGAAAATAATAAGTACAAATATTTTATCAATAAAATTATTAACAAAGATAGAAGTTACTCGTGAATACTAAAATGTGTTTTAACTTTATCCTCAATATAGTCACCAATATATTGGTGGTTTTTGTCTTCTTACCCTTAACTCTTAAGGTTTTTATTAGGAAGTTGTAACTAAGGGTTATTTTTTAATTTAATATTAGATCAAATGAATGAAAATCATTAATGACAATAAACCCAAAGTTCTATAGAGCACAAAGGAAATTGACAACAAAACATTTATACCTATAAATCGCAATTCCCATGATTACCTCCATAGTGCCTTCTTACTTGCTGGATGATGTTGCCCTCAGATTCGTTGTGCGAGCAATCTGAAAATGTCTAAGTCCTACAACAAGCCTTGAAGGATTTGCATAAAAATGTCTAAATGCATATGACTATGACAATGTCTAAGACTTTGATCAAATAATGACAATAATTGAAAATGAGAAGCCTTAAATGTGCAAGCTAATAAATGACTATAATATGTGTGTAAATCTAAAATGTTAGCGTGTAATCCAAAAGTGAGGGGAAAATGACATTTTATAGAAAATGTCATTTTGAATGGACAGACGAGATTAATTGATGATGAGAACCTAAAATGAGAGGCCTAGATTAAATTTGAGAATCCCTAATCAGGGTTAGGGAAAAATTCTTAATCGAACGGTCAAAATAATATCTCAGATAATCATATCGACAGTGGAGAATAAATGAGATAAATTAATTAAAGAAATGAAGATTTTCAAAAAAATCAAGAAGATAAGATTGCCCAATTTGTGAGATTCGAAAAATCAAGAAGATAAGATTGCCTGATTTGTGAGATTCGAAAAAAACAAGAAGATAAGATTTGGACTGAAGATTCAATTTGGAAAATCAAGAATTTCCCCGATTACTTGATTTTTGGAAGAATAATATCTTTTTGAATTTAATTAATTCAAAATGATAATTTTATGTGACAAGTAAATAATCTTTTTCAGATTATTTACTAAAAAGAGTGAAAGTTAATTAAATGAAATCATTTTAAATATTTCCATTTATTTAAAATGAGAGAAAAGTGAAATTAGTAATTAAATAATTAAAATTAATTATTTAATTTGGAAGATAACACTGATTAAATAAATTAATAAATTTATTTAATTGTGATCATTAGTGACATATCAAATAAATAAATGAAATTCATTTATTTAATAATCAGGAATAATTAATGAAGAAAGGAAATTAAATAAATTAAGAAATTTATTTAATTAAGGGAAGACTTAGACAATTAATGACATATTTAATAAATAAATATAATTTATTTATTTAATAATCATGAAGAATACAAAGACATGAATTAATTAAACAATTATGAATTATTTAATCAATAGTTGAATGTGGACCAAGGACATAATTAAATGTCTTAATTATGCTAGGACGAAAGTGGTAAAAATGAAGCTTGTAGGCCTAGGTCATTTTTAGGTGTCTACATTTTGCCCCTCTTTGTCATAATGTCGCTTGTCGCATTATGACAAAGAAAAAAAGTCAAAAATATGCCCCAGTGCAAAATAAGATGAGGAAGAATGACGAGGAGGGTATCGGTATGCCCCCTCGAGAGGACAGATAGGTTCCAAGAACATGAGTGTGCTCTCGAATTTGATGAGAAGACTAGAATATGAAGAGACAAAGGAATATTAGTGCAAAAGATATGGATGATGATATAGATGCAATGCTTATATGAGATGGGCAAGATAAGATGACATGACTAAAGGAGATGCATGTAAGTTCCTAGACCAAATCCTTCAAAGCTTTACTGTAGGACTTTTTAATATTTATTGCTCTTAATCATCATTGGAAAAACTATTGTAATGGCCAACAAACACCATGATATGACATAGATCAAGGTGTGCAAGGTCGTACCATTACGTAAGACAAATAGTCACAGACAAGGATGATCATGACTTATACCAAGAGTGCGACTACCGCAGTCTTTTTGTCATAATCAACCACAAGAAGAAAAAGACAAGTACAAAACATGACATGTCGTTGCTTCTCTAAATCTTGTTTCTAGGACATCCTTGAGAAACTAGTGACATGACTGCCAAAATACAAAAATAGAGTCTCTATCATCATGTCATTGCTTTTCTAAATCCCAGGATCAGGACCTCGCTGAGAAGCTAGTAGTCATGCATGTCAATCGTCATGATATGTCACTGCTTCTCTAAATCTTGCTTAGTGGGATCTCGCTGAAAAACTAATAACATGATAAAAGACTAAAAGAAAATTGTCAAGTGTTTTCCAAGTGCGTCTGGATATTCATTGTTCTGATGTCAAGATGTCCTGGTTTAATGATGATGAGACGTCCGAGTGTTAAAGCTTTGACGATGCATTGATAATAGATGTCCAGGTTTGCCAAATTCAGGAAGGACACGTCCTGAATAAAATTGAGGCCAAGAGAATTAATCTCCAAATGTCATGTGATGGTGATGATGACAATGCCTAGGAAGGACACATCCTGAGGCATATATGACACAGATGATTCTTCAGAAGGACACATCTGAAGAGTGCCGATGTCGAGAGGGGTGATCCTTAAATGTCGCAAGGATCGTGCGAAAATGTCGAATGACAATGATGATGCCTAGGAAGGACACATCCTAAGGCATGAATGATAGAGGTTACCTTTCAGAAGGACACATCTAAAGGTTAATCGAGTTTTGATAGTTTGATGTGTTATGATGGTTTGACTTGTTTTGACTAGATGTTGCTATGTCATAATAATATGTGCTGATGAGTTTTGTCATGTTGCGATAAATGATTGTTGGCATTTTCTTGATGAGTTTCATTCATTTGAGAAAGATTTGTGTTTCCTTGAAGATCCTTTTTGACGTGTGTGCCAGTGTGATGCCATGAACCCTAATAGACTGACCTAGTGCGGCCTTAGAGGCTCATTGATAGATGGTCTTGCCTACATCATACACTCAGAGACCTCGTAGTTCAACACAACCAATGACTTTGTCTTGATGACCAAAGATTGCGCCATGATTTATTTTGACAAACCTAAAAAGGCTTACCTAATGTCTCAGGGACTCAAGTATGATTCTTTCCTACGTAGAAAATGCACAGAGACAACATAGTTTGGACAAATGACAAAGATTGATTGATTGACTTGACAAACTTTGACAAGAGATGACCTTGTGTTCACGTTCTTCGAGTAGTCTGATAATTTTTTGTGGTTTTCTTCAGGATGTTTTATGATTTTTAGGTCTTTTTTCATGACATTTTACAATGTTTTTGGTCTTTTTTTTTTCAGAGCTTTTTGCTAATTTTTGTCTTTTCGGACTTTTGCCAATGTTTTTTGTCTTTTTCAAGACTTTTTCCAATGTTTGTCTTTTTAGGAATTTTTTCCAATGTTTTTGTCTTTTTTTCAGGACTTTTTTCCAATGTTTTTGTCGTTTTTTAGGACTTTTTGCCAATGTTTTTGTCTTTTTTAAGGACTTTTTGCTAATGTTTTTGTCTTTTGTTTTTGGATTTTGACGTTTAAGAGGATCATGACAAATGCATATGACTAATGCCTACATATGAGAATCCAAGGACAAACATGATTGTGCCCCTAGTCAAGTTGAATACCAATTGACAGGTGATGACAACGTTGTTTGACGTGGGAAGGACACATCCTGAAACAACGTGAGGACAATGATGATAATGTGACGAAAGTATGAAGGTCTACAACTAGGCCAGGAATGCAGTCAAGTAATGTTTTGGATAATGTGAATGTATGGATAAGACTCATTGCATTTGGAATGACTTGGTTAGGACTAAATGGGCTGATGATTATCCTTAGATTGTTTGACAAGGGAAAGCCAAGGTGGGTGACAAACATGAAAGGATGAGAGGTGGCCTCGGTAAAGGATGAGACACATGAGACTAAGGGAATTGTCATATGATTTTCAAGGACTATGTCGTATAAGGACAATAAGACTATGATAGTTAATGACCTGATGTTTTGTGAATCATGTATGACCGAAGGATAGACATGTCAAGAGTTTTCCCAAAGCATGATTTATGTGTGTCAGTTTTATGTCAAGACCGAGGTAAGTGGGAAAGTGAATGGAAATGATAGGGCTAAGATGGACAGATGTCAATGTCATGAGGAAGGTATGGGAAATGAGACGACTTTCCCCCAAGTGTAAAAGTCTACATAGACGATTTATTTTACACATGATGCTTGTTTGCCAAGTTTTCATCATGGTACTTATCCAGGGTGCCTGTTTGCCAGGTTTTCACCATTGGATGAAATTTTTCTCTTTACTATTTTCTTGACTTTTTGATTTTTTTTTTTGGTGTCACCAAGATGCTTGTTTGCCAGGTTTTCATCAGGGTGACGATTTTTTTACATTTTTCAAATTTTTTATGTATTTTTTATTTTGTGGATAGCATGGATGCTTTAGATAACTACTGACTATTCTGAATCCACTAACGGTGCCGATGTAGATACCGGTGCCATGATATGCCAATAATGACCTGTCTGAAGTAGTTGTCTTGTCAGGATCATAGCGCTTGTGTACAACTGATCGATGTCAATGTGATTCTTTTTGATACTAGAGTTGGCCTTATCAAAATACGCACATCGTAATAGAGTTCCATGAGAGTCTTTGTGGTAAAGAGTTGCTTCCATGATATGATGGATTTGTGACGTAGGATTTTTGGACTTTAGGCGAGATGTAGGATTATGACGAATGATGGTGGACGTGGAAAGGTTATTTGGACGTTTGGAAGAATCACTTTTCATTCTCCAAACTTGGTATGGTGGATGACGGATTTTGGAGGGATGGTGTTTGGAACCAACACTTTTATATGCCTTGATTGATGACCATTTTTAAGGAGGTGGACATGTGTTATATGTGGAAGTTCTCTTGTCTTGTGGCTCCACATTGTGAGTGACTTTTGTATTTGACTTGGTGTCTTTGTTTGATCCATCTTTCTTTGGGATCCATTTTAATTTCATTTGTCCACTTGTCATTTTGTTTGATTCAATGGCCTTTGATATTTGATTTTGATCTTTTGATTTGTAAGACTTTTATTTTTGTTGGTTCCAAAGGGAATTTTTATTTATGATGGAATGATGGTTTATGGTGTGGATGGATAAGGTGTTGGCAACAACCTTATGACAAGGATTTCTCATGGACTCCATTTTAATGTTTGTATTTGACAAAGTTTCCCCCAATATCGAAGAGGTACCACTGACATCGTTTGATTTGTTGTCTGAGGAATAGCCAAGACCTTGATGTATGTAATTTGTCTATAGTTGTATTGGTTCTAGAATGCCTTGCTCATGTATGCCTAGTCATTTTCCTTGATATTGCATGCTTTGAAAGATTCTATTTGCGATGGGGTATTTTTTGTTTTGAAAGCAAGATGCTAACCCATCATGATGTCTATGAACACTGTCGCTTGTAATATTTTCATTTGCAAGAAAGCCTACTCTGACAAAGATAGATGACCCTAGTTGATAAAGTGTCTTAGCTTCATTGTCATGTTGGACATATTCCTGACTAATATCTTTAGTTTGATCATGTGACATATCAGGTTCAGATGATTCTGTTGGTGCTTCCAAAGAAATGTCGAAGCCATCATTATTTTTAGTGTCATAGAGTCCAGTAATTTTTGCTATAACTTGATCATATGCAAGCATGTCCCTAGTGGAAGATTCTTGTTCTGGAGGAATATCATCTATGTGTCCCATGAAGGCAAGTGTCTCATCATGGGAAGTTTCAATAGTAGAGGCCTTTATAGGGTCGACAAGTGTTTGATCATGAATGGCATAAAGGTCAAGGAGTGGATCATTTTGGACTTCTTGGTCAATGGTAGGGTTGTCATGGATTATATAGTCAGAAATAGAGTTGTTGTCAAGGAGAGGTGTATTATGGATGTCATGATTGTCTTGAAGGACTTCATGGATGGGTTGAAAGATTGGGTCATGGGATGAACTACCTTGTTCTTGACATGAGGGTGACATTATAAGGTCATGCTTTGGGCTTTCATTTTGACATGTATCCTCAAGTTTAGACAATGGGATTTGACTTTGAGCAATGACAAAATTTTCATGACTAGATGTGGCTTGTGAGGGGATGACTTGAAAATGATTAATAGATGAAGGACTGGGATAGGACATGGAGACTTGGATTGGACTAGTATATGAAGGACTAGGATAGGACATGGGTACTTGCATTGGACCTATATGTGAAGGACTAGGGTATGACGTTGAGACTTGGACCAGATATGACATGGAGTCTTGGACTGGATATATCATGGAGTCTTGGACTGGATTAACTGTTGAAGGACAAGGATATGATATGGAGACTTCGACTGGATTGCTGTAAGGTTGATTGAAATAGGACATGGAGACTTGGACCAGATCGGTATGGTATGATGTGGGGACTTGACATGAGTTGGTAGATGGTTGATAAGGGATGCAGACTTGGACGGGATTAATAGGTGAAGAGTCAGAATATGACATGGAGGTTTGGAATGGACTATTGGACAGTTGGCTTCCCTTGTCAAGGTTAGGATAAGGGTGATAAGTGGACGTTTGTTGTGAATTAATGGTAGGATTTGTGTCAAATGACTGTTGATTGTGAGGGTAGACAGATGGTGGCAAAGTATTTATGTCAAAGCCTTGTGGTAACTTAGCCCTTTCGTCCAAAAGCATGGCTAGATACCTTTGAGGGTCATGTAAGACTGATTTTTTTACAAAGGAGAATATATCAGGATTTTGCAATGCAGCTTCTAAGTTTTTGACATATACTCATCCATTTTGGTCTCTTTGTATGAATGGTTCATAATTTTTTTGTGATGAAGATGGCATGTTCATGGAAGATTGCATGTTCATGTTGTGAAATGGGTCAGAAAAGGTCCAATGTTTGTTCGTGTCGTAAGTGTTATTGTCGATGTTGGGATAAGACTCTTGTCCAAATTTTGTCATTTGTTGTTGTTGTCTTTGAAGCCTAGTTTCAACCGTAAAAGGGATTTGTTCAAATGAGGACGATGATAATGACAAGTAAATGCAAGGATGACACTAGCCTATGTTTTTCAAATTTTTTGGATAAAGGATGACAATGCAAGACTATGTTTTTGGATTTTTGACAATAAGGGATGCAATATGACAATGTTGTCTAAAGAAAATGACTAATGCCAAAGGACAATGAAGACTAAGATGATAAGTTATGTCACTAATTTTTTTTGTATTTTTGGAATAAAGGATGACAATGCAAGATGATGGTGACATTTTCCTAAGGAAATGATTAATGCAAGATGACAAGGTTGTCAAGGCCAATATGAGGACTAAGATGATGATGTTTGACTAAGGACTTAATGTTATAAATGCCATGTCTAGGTTCAAAATGATGACTAAGATGAACAATGCAAAGTCTAAGTTCAAAATGGGGACTGAGATTGTTTTTTGATGTTTTGCTCAAAAGTTTGATTTGTCCAAGGTCGATTGTTTGTGTCCAAATTTGTGAATATTGTGTATAATGTTTGAAAAATCCAACAAGTACTTGGCAAGCACAATGTTTTGGGAGTAAACAAAGACACATAAGACAAGTAAAATCCTAAAATGCCAATAGGCCAAGGGTTTGTATACTTGGTATAGGCCACCGATATACCCCGGATTGGTGATAAACACCTTTATTTCTCGAGAGCGGATAGCTTAGAATTTTGGTGGCATTGGCTCCCCTCCATGGCTCATTAACGTCATTCGAGCACACCAAATTTAGATTCTTTGGGTAATGACATCCCAAGAATTACTATCTCTACTCAAGGGGATCAGTAGTGAGTGTCTTCAGACATGATACTATACCCTACACTATACCAAGCAACAGCCAATAGAATGGTTGGACACTAAGACAATAGGTTTTTAATTCGGGCATTTTGTTCATGGGGTATGATCCATGCGGCGAGAGTCCCCTTTCAAATCCATCTCGTCGGAACCACACTCGTGATTCTTGGGCTTTCCTCAAGAACCCACTTTTGTATACCGGTTGGAAGTCCCTCGGTGTCAGGGTGCTACCGGTCCGAGTCATCTTGGGGTGAGTACTTTTTTCCATCAGAATAGGCCCAAGTTCTAGAGTCAGTAACCATTTCTCTTACACCCAGGATCGCCCGAAAGCGCAAGGGGAGAGGAAACTTCGATTACTAAATCACAAAGGTGACACAATATAAGATGGGTCTGGTTTTCTGATCACCTAGTTTTCACAAGGTGAGAGCATAATCACCTACCATCTTCAAGCACAATCAAACATAAACAAACATGCATTCATTTTAAAAGCACCAAAATGAAGTGTTTTCTACACTAAAAATCACAAACACGTTGTTTGAGAAATGAGTCTTTGACAAGCGTAGCTGCAAAACCACATGTTAGTAGTTTGCATATATGTCTTTGACCCAGGAAAAACTCCAACGCCACATACTGCCAACAAAGATTAGTAACAAAAATAAAAAATAAAAACTTAAATGAAAACAACAAACTTAAAATAGTGATAACTTCCTCCAAACTTAACAAAATTTTAAGTGGTAGATATCCATGGAAATTTGAAAATTAAACCTTCAAAACCCATTAAATATTTTCCATGATTCTACATAAAAAAATTGTTATATGCAAAAGAAAACGCGGGTTTTAAAAATGAAATTAAAAAAAAAACAACGATCACTAAAATATCCATAACTTTCTCAAATCTTAACAAAAGTTGAAACCGTTTGAAGTTATGGAAAGCTGAGACTGAGATCTACAAAACTCAGAAAACATTTGAAAATATTTTATTCACCCATTTTTCTGTGCTCAAATGAAGGTAACGGGATTTCGTATGACATCTTGGTTGTAACTTGGAAAACAGTGAAAAAAAAACAAAAACACAAATTTCTCTACAAAATGTCAAGTTCACCAATGTAACTAAGGGTTATTTTTGAATTTAAGATTAGATCAAATGAATGAAAATCATTAATGACAATAAACCCAAAGTTCTATAGAGCACAAAGGAAATTGAAAACAAAACATTTATACCTATAAATCGTAATTCCCATGATTACCTCCATAGTACCTTCTTAATTGCTAGATGATGTTGCCCTCAGATTCGTTGTGCGAGCAATCTGAAAATGTCTAAGTCCTACAACAAGCCTTGAAGGATTTGCATAAAAATTTCTAAATGTCTATGACTATGACAATGTCTAAGACTTTGATCAAATAATGAAAATAATTGAAAATGAGAAGCCTTAAATGTGCAAGCTAATAAATGACTATAATATGTGCGTAAATCTAAAATGTTAGCGTGTAATCCAAAAGTGAGGGGAAAATGACATTTTATAGAAAATGTCATTTTGAATGGACGGACAAGATTAATTGATGATGAGAACCTAAAATGAGAGGCCCAGAATAAATTTGAGAATCCCTAATCAAGGTTAGGGCAAAATCCTTAATCGAACGGTCAGAATAATATCTCAGATAATCAGATTGACGGTGGAGAATAAATGAGATAAATTAATTAAAGAAATGAAGATTTTCAAAAAAATCAAGAAGATAAGATTGCCCGATTTGTGAGATTCAAAAAATCAAGAAGATAAGATTGTCCAATTTGTGAGATTCAAAAAATCAAGAAGATAAAGATTCAAAAAATCAAGAAGATAAGATTTGGACTGAAGATTCGATTTGAAAAATCAAGAATTTGCCTTGATTACTTGATTTTTGGAAGAATAATATCTTTTTGAATTTAATTAATTCAAAATGATAATTTTATGTGACAAGTAAATAATCTTTTTCAGATTATTTACTAAAAAGAGTGAAAGTTAATTAAATGAAATCATTTTAAATATTTTCATTTATTTAAAATGAGAGAAAAGTGAAATTAGTAATTAAATAGTTAAAATTAATTATTTAATTTGGAAGATAAGACTGATTAAATAAATTAATAAATTTATTTAATTGTGACAGTTAGTGACATATCAAATAAATAAATGAAATTCATTTATTTAATAATCAGGAATAATTAATGAAGAAAGGAAATTAAATAAATTAAGAAATTTATTTAATTAAGGGAAGACTTAGACAATTAATGACGTATTTAATAAATAAATATAATTTATTTATTTAATAATCATGAAGAATACAAAGACATAAATTAATTAAACAATTATGAATTATTTAATCAATAGTTGAATGTGGACCAAGGACATAATTAAATGTCTTAATTATGCTAGGACGAAAGTGGTAAAAATAAAGCTTGCAGGCCTAGGTCATTTTTAGGTGTCTACAGAAGTGAATGATGTGGAAAAAAAATTTGCACATGGAATATTCCTATATTTGATTTAGGGATTTAAAAAGGGCAACAAATAAGGGGATTCTAGTCCCTTCTACACTTTAAGCCTTGCCAAGCTTTGGAAGTTAATCCTAAAGAAAGTTTAAAATATAAAAGAATTAAAATTTGAAGTGAAACCCCCACAAAGTATGACTTTGTGCCTTAGGTATGGTTAATCATTTTTTTGAATGAATATATTCAATTTGAAAACATCTTTATTTATCGATGTTAAATGATAGAATTAAGGATAATTTTTGTCAGAAATTCCTTAAGATGTATTTAGTGAAAATGACCTACACATCATTAACCTAGTAGAATACACTATGCAATAGTCATCTAGGTTTTAATAGTCACATTATTATAATAGATTTAGAATAAATTGTAATAATGGATTACATTTAATAGTAAGAAAATAAAAATAAAATAAATATTTAAAAGATGATTTCTTGAATTTTAATGGGTGAAAATGACCAACTTTCAAGGTTGACTAGTTTCCAATCCTACAACAAAATCAAATTTAAATTTAAACCTAATATGACAAAAAAACTCTAACTCTCATATGAGTTTAATGTGTGTGGATTTATCTTGTAGATCTTGAACCCTCATATGCTCCTCATTTCCAATAATTTACCTCTAATGTATAGTACAAAACTAGTTTAAGAGCTTCACATGTTAATCATAAAATGTTTGCTCTTTACCAAAGTATTACAAGAAAAAAAGTTGCAACACTTCTTGAATGCAAAATAACACAAACTAATACAAAAAAAGCAATTGTGAACTCAAGATTACTTAAATCTCCTAAAACTATTAAATGATAATGGAGATAAAATAAATTAAAAGAAAAGAAGTGATATTTTATATAGATTTTCTAAGAAACATTTACAATTTCAATAAAAAATATCAAGTGGTGTAAAAAAAACCATTACATTCGTTTACATAGGTTATAATATAATTTTGATCTCGACTTATATGAGCTTTCCCCTAGTAAATGTAAGAAACTCAACTCTTTAGAATGAATATCAAAACCTCATACATAGATATGGAACTAGGGCATGAAACTATGGTGGAACGAATGTGTAGGGAGAAAACACATCCTAGTTTTCATAACCCATGTCCTTAACCCTTAAAAATTTCATCCAAAGGTTGAAAACATGCTTATTTTTGCAAAAATCTAATCCCATTTATATGTAATTAAATCACCCACCAACTAGCTTATGAATTTGTGCATATAAAGTTAAAAAATATGTGAAATGTACAATCAAATCAACCCAAAAGATGTCAAAGATCAATTCTTATAAGAAAAATCCACCTATAATAACTTTTTCATTACCATAGCATCTCCCATCTTGAATCCATTATTTTTTGGTATAAATGATAATTTTAGGGATTTTAAATTACTAAGTGCAACGCCAAATCAAGACTTATAAGAAACCCTAGCTATTTTATCTAGCCATTTTTTTTTGAAAAAAACTTAAATTGTATTCCAAAATCATGCTTAAATTCTCTCACACAATGAAAAAATGGTGTTTCATAACTAGCAATGCTTCCTTTGACATGTCATGTCCTAACCATGTGGCCTTCTAGGCTAATTTGGTGAGTTATAGAGGAAATAAATGAAAAATAGGTTAATCTGTTGGATGCCAAATTTTGAGAGGAACTCTGCCAATAACCTATGATTGGGATTTTATACTTTATATTTTCTTTGGGAATCATGCCAAAACAAGATGTAGGAAAGGGGAAGTCTACATGGGAAATCTCAAAAAAGAAAGGTTTTTTAGATTGTTGGGGCTGAAGTATTAAGATGAACTTATGGTGGGTACCTAGATAAGGAAATTTTGAAATCTTGATTCCAAAAAAATTAAGAAAGATAAAGGATTGGGATTCAAAGTTTACATAAAAATGGAAAAGGGTATTAGGGAGATGGATGACTTGAATTCCTAGCCTGAAGGACTTGAAAAAATTTGGGACTAAGAAGGTGACATCAACATGGTATAAAGATGACATCAACATTGTATAAGGATGATGTATGCATGACATCAGTTAGGATGGACCATCTCACAACTCCAATGGAAGGTTGATTTTAGCATTATGGAATCAGAGTTGGAATAAAAAGGATTCATGTAGGATCAAGTCTAAGAGTCCAAAAATATTGGGCATTTTTCATACGTGGGGGAGCTGGAAAATGGGGAATGAAAGGAACTGGTATGTTGGTTAATAGATTTTTGAAACTCCAACACTAAAAGGCTTAGAGATTTTGAAGTACAAAAGAGGATTTCATGCTGACATTAACATGCATGGATCAACAAGAAACCTTGAATTAGATGACATCAATGTCATACAATGTGATGCCATGATGATTTTAGCAAGTACATACCATCAAACTCTCATATAAAATTGATGTTTGTATCAGTGATTTGAAGAAGTAAGGAATGGAGATAAGAGGCATGTGTGGGAAGGTCTAAAGGCCCAACAAAAAAAAATAAAAATTAACTTCAAAGGAAAATAAGTAGGGTTAAAGGATTATATGTGTAAGGGGAAGTGTACCAATTTATGATCATGTCTAACAACCCACCAATACAAGAGTTCTCTACGGAAAAACATAACACTTTGTACTTGGAATGAAAGGAAAGATGCACTTGATAGGCCAAAAATCCAATAAATCCAACAAAAATAAACTTATTTGATTAATTAAATTATTCCCTTAATTCCTCCTACCTTAGTTTATGGTAATAAAATAATCTAATGGACTATGTTGGATGATCACTTGGAAAAAGGGGATATTATTTTCCTCCTTTCCCAATATTACTTACCCTCAAACAATTGCAAACTTAGATGTTGCACTATTTGCTCTCCTTCCCACATAGAATTCTCAAGAGGCAAGTCTCTCTATCTAATTAGGTACTCCTTAATCACACTACTTCTCAATCTACACTCCCTTAAATCCAAGATAGCGTCAAGCCATAAAATCAGCTTGCCTTCCTCATCTAAGGGTGAAAGCTTTGGAGATGATGTAGTGTGTTGCCTGATCACCCTTTTGAGGAAGGATAAATGAAACACATTATGAAGTTAGCTTGCTTCAACAAACTCTAGCTCATATGCAACCTCCAAACTTTTTTGCACCACTCCTTTCCAAATGTAAGGTTGCAAAATTAATTGCCTCTTATTCTAGGATGGGTTTGAGTGTAAAAAAATGTATCAATTTAGTTTATCCAAGCATGTGTTTTTCTTTTCCCACTACCATCAAAATTATTAAGAGATGATTTTCTCAAGGCATGCTAATATTCCTTATGTGGGCTTTGATGTCTTTGTTACTATTGTTTTTTTTCCTATCTTTCTACTAGTTTATATATTTGTTTAATATTATTTTATTTTTTATTTTATAAGAAAGTGTATGGTACTCATCATATACTGTTATTACCTCATCAACCAATGGTTGGTCTTCTTCATGTTGTGATGCTTCCTCATTCTCCCTTGGTGTGAAGGTAGTCTGGAAATGTCTACTTGAACTACTTGTACTAGTTATCTTTGAAATGTTATTACCTACATTACTACCTTCCCCTATGACATCTTGATTCACCCTAAGAGAATTCACAATTTTTAGCATTTTTCCAATGGTTGTGATCAACTATTGTTGTGATTGCATAAATTGGTGCATCATTTTCTATTGTCCTTGTGCTAGACCATTCAATATGTTTTGGACACTATTTTGGTCAAATCTTCTCTCAGTCCTATCTTGGGGACTCACATTACTTAAACCCACCATGGTTTCAATTTATTTGGTAATTATGTGTGGTTTCTTTGTCGCTAATGCAGCTAAAAAGGTATCCTCTTATGGATATGATTCTGCTAATTGAAATTGTTTTATTTTTTATTCTCTTTTAGCATTACCACTTTTGTTAGAATTGTGAAACAAGCACAAAACCACGAGCTATAAGATCAAACAACAAACAAATACACCTTCTATGTACAAGAGATTTGCAAGTTACAATATATGTAACATTCCTCAACAAGAAAAAGCTACAAAAGCAAGAGACTGTCAAAAAGATATTAAAGCTCGAGATATAATTACAATGAGGGTTGAGTACTTATAAAAGAAAAACCTTAAATGAGAAAGTGATCAAATCATGACAAGTGTCAACATCACATGAGATGAGACATAATGATCTAATATTAGCTCAATTAATAAAAGCATAAAACACTCCTAAGTTTAGCTTAAGTGTATGAGAATAAATTAGACTAATAATCAATTAAAGATTAATTAATTATTAGCTTTAATGCATGATTACTCTAACAATTTTACCCTCTCACTAGTGTACATAACTCTCCATACTATAAGGACTTAGGCTTTGATACCACTGTAAGATACCACTCTTAAAAATATTGCAACTTTCACACAGTTCTCTCAATGAGCATTTTTTCATAAAGTTCATATATATGATTGATTTGATTTATTTTTTATTTTATTTGTGATTAGAACCACTTGGAAAACTCATACACATCTTTCAATCATAAATTTCATACAAGATAATTCCTTTTAACATTCATAAGTATTGAGCAATATAATAGCATATGTATTCTTTTAATTGTTCACACATGAAATTGAAACTTTTGCAATTTAAATATTACAATGGTTGCAACATATATAAAATATTTATGCTATGTTCATATTTATCTATTTATGACCTTTTAAAAGCTTCATGGTCGATGGAAATAGTTTCAATTGTTGGTCAAAAACCTCCCTCTATGAATGACACCTCTACTTGGACATATGAATTCACTTCACATATTTTGATGGGGATTAAAAATAAATCAACTCCCTTCCTTTATATATGTGTTGGTGAATGGGGAAATTGTAGGTGCAGTGTTGGAAAGTATGGCCATGTGGGATTCAAACAAATATTAACTTACTAGACTATTCTAAACCATCATAGGAGGGCAACGTTTATGCAACTAGTAGGATGCATGTTCGATTGTATTTATTAATTAATTAAAAATAAAAAAAAAGTGTTCCTTTTCTTTTTAATTAATCAATAAATATAATCAAACATGCATCCGATTAGATGCATAGATAGTATGTCATAGGAGTACAATGCTAATGATTTAAGTCATGGCTAGCGTGAAGTAGCAATATTGGAGAAATGTGATAATTGACCCTTACTGAATCAACAATCCTCCTCCTTAAAATCAAGCCATAAATGAAGGCATGTTTACATACAATATTGTAGGGCCTCAAGTAAAAAGAACAGTAGCATATATATAATATGTTGGCACCAACTTCACTTGCACATATTAGATATTTGGGAATTCCAAAATTTATGAACTATGGTGCCTTTGAAGAATTCATTCACCTTATAATTTGTAGGCTCTCAAATGCCTACAACTAATATGAAATAACTATCACCTTATTAATTATTTGTAGATAACCCCATATAAAATCTTTGAAATTTGTCTTGAAATAAGACTTCACAAATTCAAAAATCTTTTGATTGATCAATAAAGTTTTAGGTAAACTTTGAAGAAATCAACTAGTAGATGGCATTGGGTTTTCGTCTAATCCACTAGGAATCTTGAGGGTTTTTGTCCGCACACTTGTTGAACCTATTAAACAAGCAATCCAAATTCTCCCCATAATATTTTTCAAAAAAAGATTATGATTTCTTTTTTCACCATTTTTTATTCTTCAGTACCTTTTATTTATAATTTTCCTTTAACAATAACACCAATTAATTAAATATAAATGTCTAAAAAACAACTTAAAAAATTAATATTTAATTAATTAAATTATCCCTTTTAATTATTCGCATTGGTCAAGTCTATTTTCTACTTAAAATTAAGCAATTAGATGTCCCCATGCAAAATTTTATTTATGGGAATAGGAAAATATAAAATCTTTTCCTATTTTTGTGGAGCAATAACTATTTAAAATTTGAAAATAAGTTGTAAAAAAGTGGGGATTGAAAATAAGTAGTTGTTGTATATTAAAAGGAATGGCATGTGGCTCCACAAATCTCTTTGCCTCCCTTTTTATATTTGCCTCCAGTTTTTACTTGCACAAATTATTATTAGCACTGTTCATTTCATTCTACAGTTGAAAAAATTAATTTTAAATTGAATGCTTAAAAATAAGCAGAAAAAAATACAATCATGGGGTCAACAGCTCCACAATTTTCTCCTTAAAATGTTAAGCACTAGTTGTTAGCCAAAATAAGCTAAGTAGCCACATGAAGAAATGTCCTAAGAGAACATTACATTGACTACTAGACCTCGCTAACTTTCACTCCTACAAAGATTTATCTTTCTTTCCAACTTGTAAAAACCATTGTTTTTACTAATCTCTTCCACTTCTGGTTGGTTTGTGCTTTGGTTAATTTTGATTTTAGCTTCCAAAGTCTTAAGGCTTTTGAACTCTAGAAAACGTGGACACCCAACTTCTGATTTCTTCTCTCCTAATGCTAGCTACTTGTGTTGCAATGTGAGGTGGTTTTGAAAGTCTTACAAACATTGATTGATGGTAGGCAAAGCATGTTTTGTATTCAGTTATAGAAAATGGGGAAAATGTCAGCTTTATTTAAGACAAAGATATTTGTTTTGATGGGAGCTTTCATGGTTTGTATTGATTATTTTCATTTCTTGATATTGCAGTGGTTAATCTCAACAAACTAAAATTGGAACAAAAAGACAAAGTGGCATCTGATTGAAGACATTCAAATCCATGTGGATCTTATTGGAATGGGGTTAACTGCACCAACTCACTAGTAAATTGATCGTTACCTCGAGCTGATTAAACTTTAGAGTTCATACCATTTCTAAAATATTTGAATTTTTGGTACAGGAAATCACCAACAATGGGACTCAAGGAAATTCATCCAAGTGTAGTTGTTCTTCTTGGTGGCCTTGGAACATTGTAAATCCCATATATTTCATTCAATGACTAAACTGACATGATTGACATATGGATAACAATGGGCATATTGTTGGGAAGTGATGTCGATCTCCACCATGCACTGCCTCACTGCCATGCAATGTTGATCATGCCATTGACTGCCATACTCCATGTGTATCTTGTGTAGATTGAGTTGTTTAGACAATCACTCTATTTCTAGTTTGTATTAGTCTTCAGTTTAAACAACAATTAAGAGGAGCTAATGCATGCATGGTATAAGGTATGAAAAGAGGCTACAACCTCTATAAAATATTGTCTTATTGTAATTAATTGAATCATCAAAAAATAATAAAGGTTGTTTTGTTATTGTGTAAAAGACTTATGCTTCATCTGTTTTTCGTGTTTTTAGCGTTTGCTTGGGCTTTCAAATCTACAATTGCTGGAAAAGGAATTAGAGAAAGTGAAAAAGAAAAATGAAGAGCTAGAAAGAAGATTGAAGCTACTTGTTGAGGTCGAAAAGATGAATGGAGATTTGGCAGAAAAGCTGAAGTTGTTGGAGAAGAAAATGAGTGTTTTAAATCAAAGCCATTGGCGTGTGATGCCTTGAGTGATATGAATGATTTGTGTTCTTCATTTGATATGGGTGAGTAGCTAAAGCTTCTTTAGGTAAAGAATGTGAAGTTAAAGATGAAGATGTGTTGGAAACTAAATATTTTGTAGCTTGTGATACAAATAACAAATGTTGGTTTAAAAATGAAGGCCTAAGATATGGTGAGAGATAAAAATGATATAACAAGTGTTACAAATTCATGCAAATCAACTAAAAACATGGAATTTATGCAATGTTCTCATTATCACAAGGGAGAACATAAAAAGAGAAATGTTGGGATCTTCATCCTTTTACAATTTGTGGGTTGAAGAATCATTCTAAAAAATCATGTTGGAACATAGAGTTGAGTGGACAATCTGGAAAAGAATGCATGAAGATTAATTATGGATGGATTGACGGATCTAGTTGGAAAAAAGTTACATATATGTTTAAAAGATTGTATAAGCCTAAATGTTTTCATGTTAAAAGCAATGGTTGTCAAACAAAATTTGAAGGTTTGAGTCAAGTAGCTAATGATTGCTTCTTATGATTGGCAAATTGGAAGGTGTCAAGTGATTTGAGAGACTATGAGTCTTCTCTATGTTAGAGAAAGAGAGGGAAATCCTTGTTATCTCTCAAGAGGAGAGAAATGAGAAGGGGTGCTTAGCTTCTACAAGAAGAGTATTGAGAGGGTCGATAAGACTAGAGTGAGGGTAATCTTGCACACTGAGTTGCTCAGGATCAGTTTACAGAACTTTAAGATAATATTGTGTCCCAACATCAAAGGGGAGTATGTTGGGAAGTGATGTTGATCTTCAGTTATGCACCGCCATGCAATGTTGACCATGCCATTGATTGCCATGTTGCATGTGCATTATGTGTAGATTGATTTTTTTAGATAATTAGTCTATTTATAGTTTGTTAATAGTCTTCACTTTAAACAACAGTTAAGAGGAGTTAATGCATGCATGGTAGATGCTATGAAAAAAGGCTACAACCTCTATAAAATAATATCTTATTGTAATTAATTAAATCATCAGAAAATAATAAAGCCTGTTGTGTTATTGTGTAAAAGAATTGTGCTTCCTCTATTTTCTATGTTTTTAGTGTTTGCTTGGGCTTTAGAATTTACACATATCATGGATTGTACAAGATGGTTTTGTACATACCTTTTACATGGGCACTCCAGGGATTTATCATACAATAAGTGCTTGACTAGATCCACTACTAGCAGCCTAGAGAAGTTGATTATCTAGAATTCCTTTGAGACAGTTGTATAACTTATGGTTGGCGTACGTGGTCTTCTAGCTTAGCTCTTCTAATCTTCCCTGCCACATCAGACTACCTACTCCATCTACCACATTTATTTTCTATCTTCTTCTTCCTTCTATTTCCCTCTACGATTTATCTAGACAATTATATTTTGGCGTGTATTTTGGAAGCTTCCCTGTTGCTAAGTGAAGAACTCTATTTTGAAAATATATTAGGGCAAGTTACTCTGTCTTTGATATGGACGAAGGCATGACTGTACAAGAGCACTAGTAGCTTTGTTTTATAAAAATGGCATTAATACAAATCTGATATGTTTTTAATATTCTTCCCATATGTTGTTATTGTGTTTTATCTCCTCTCTTTTTTGTAGCTATTTGTAGCTTTGCTTGTCTCTATTTCCTACATTTGGTATTAGAGTAGGAGATTAGGGAAAAGTTGAGGTTTCCAAATGAAAGAAGGCAAGTTGTGGGATCTGAATGAAATTTGTATGGAAGATTGTTGGGCGCTGAAGGAGGAGAAAAAATTGATGATATCTGCTAAGGAGATAAGGGTTGACCAGTTTCAAGTAAAGTTGCTTGCAATCAAGATTTTGAGCCATTGTGAAAAGGAATTGAAGAAAGTTGAATGAACCAGTGTAGAAGTTACTAGAAAGGAGATCGCAATTGGTAAAGTGTTTGAAAGAAAGGCCATTATGCAATAGCAGATACAATTTTTAAAGCCCAAACACCAATGATTGAAAGGGTGATTAGAAAAGGAGATTGCAATTTTGAAGAAACTAGGTAAGGGTAAGAGTTCCAAGATCTCAGAATTGAAGAAAATCTACATATTGCATAAAGAAAAAGTGTTGAAGCATTTTTATGATAAAAGAAGAGATTGCTGGAAGGAGGACATCACAAGGCTATTGCAGAGTTTGAATGAATTGCTGCTAAGGGGGAGCACAAGATAAAATAATTGTTGATGTGAAGTCAATGTTAAGGAGAAAGATACAATCACAGTTGTTAAAGGACTAATCAGTGTAGTAGCAAGGAAATCGAGCAAGTTGGAGAAAAGAAAGAACAGGGGAAAACAAAGACTATAGAAGATTAAAGGCACACAAAGCTGCTAAATCCCTGTAACAAAATCAAGGTAAGCTGAAATTATCTATTATAGATGGGGAAAGTAAGACAAAAGAGTTAAAAAGGAGAATGAAAATTTAGTGGTTGAAAATAATTTCTTGGAAGAAGAATTAATAAGACTTAAAGATGAATTGGACAATGTTAAAAAGGATAATATACGCTATATATTGAAAAAACAAAAGAGATGCAAAAAGAGTTGTGTAAACTATTAGATGAAAATTATGATCTTGAGAAAGAATTGGGAAAAATCAAAGATAAAAATAGAGAACTAGAAGAAAAACTAAAGTTGTTTGGCGAAGTTAAGAAAAAGAATAAAGACTTGGAAGAAAAATTAATGAGATTGGAAGAAGAAAATAGTTTGCAAAAGGAAGAAATATCAAAACTGAAAGAAGAAAATAAATGTTTGAAATCAAAACCATTGGTGTATGATGTATCATGTGGCACAGAAGATTTATCAAATGGATTGTGTAACTTTGATGAAGTAATTTGTGATAAAGAATATAAGCATGAAGATAATATGTGTAAACCTACAAATCTTATTAAATCTGATGAGAATGAGAAAAGTTGTAATGAAAACAATGTTGGATTAAAAATAATGAAAATAATGGGTTATGAAGGTAAAGGATTAGGAAAGAATGAGCAAGGAATGGAAGAGCCAATAGAACCAGTTATGAGGCCAAAACATGAAGGAATTGGGTATGTAATAGGCAAAGGAAATAATATAGGCTCAAGCAAATTTGTTCGAGAAACACAATGTATTCAATGTTCTTATTGTAGCAGGAAAGGGCATACAAAAGATAAATGTTGGGACTTACACCCTTGTAGTGTGTGTGGTTTGAAAAATCATTGTGAAAAGAAATGTTGGAATAATGAATCGAAGAATGATTCCACGACAAGTTGTATGAAAATGGATTTTGTATGGATTTATGGATCGAGTTGGAAAAAACTTACAGGTATGATCAAGAATTTGTTCAAGTATTAAAGTTTGCATGTGAAAGATAATGACAATCATGGAAAGTTTGAAGGCACAACAAATAGTTTTGGCAAGACATCTATAAATGGCAAGATTCCAAGAAGTTGCAAATTGAAGTTTTGAAGAATTATCGCACTAGTGGGAGAAAAATTAAAGAAAGGCATCATGATTGAATAAAAGAACTGAAGATCGTAAAAGATATTGAGCAAGGAAAGGTAGTAAGTTTGAAAACTTGGTTGCAACCACAAGAAAAAGAAGACAAAAAGAAGACTGCAATCATTAATAAAGAAATTGGAATAGCAGACATATTTGGCAGTGAAGATTAAGGGGGAGTGTTGGTGTACGTGGTCTTCTAGCTCAACTCTTCTAACCTTCCCTACCACATCAAACTACCTACTCCATCTACCGCATTCAAGGCTTAAATTTGATTTCTATATGACCGTATTTAGAGATTTTTCCCATAAAATACAATCAAAATTTTAAGAAGATTGTATCAGATGAAAGGAGAGATTTTGGATAGACTGTCAAAATTTGTATAGAATTATAATGATATATATATTTGATTTATATATAATTTTAAAAACACTAAGGTATATCATAATGTTTTAAGGGCACCTTTGAATAGATGACCGTCATTAAAAATATTGTTGACAGGCAAGGTCGACCGTCAAATTTAAGCCCTGACCGCATTTATTTTCTATCTTCTTCTTCCTTCTATTTCCCTCTACGACGTATCTAGACAATTCTATTTTGGCGCGTATTCTAGAAGCTTCCCTGTTACTAAGTGAAGAACTCTGTTTTGAAAATATATTAGGGCAAGTTACTGTCTTTAATATGGATGAAGCAATGCCTGTACAAGAGCACTGGCAGCTCTGTTTTATAAAAATGGCAATGGCACTGATCTGTTTTTAATATTCTTCCCATATGTTGTTATTGTGTTTTCTCTCCTCTATTTTCTGTTGCTATTCATAGCTTTGCTTGTCTCTGTTCCCTACACTTAAGTTATACAGCAGTAATTTCATTGAACTTCATAAAGAACCTAACATATTTTCAACATTAGAAAACTACTTAGAACATTCTTTTTGCCAAGTAATGACATTTTGTAATGTCCGGACTAATGACTGGATGCAGTTTGGATGCAGTTTTTCAGGACAAATTCAAAATGAGTTGGGGAATTTAATAGATCTGAACTTTCCATAAGACTGTCAATTTCGTGCTAGAAGTTCTTTCATTTTTTTTTTCTTGAATTTTCTTGACTCTTATTTGGTTCTTGATTAGTCTTATAAAGTAGTTCATTAATGTTACGGTGATATTCAAGTCAGGTCCTTGAAATCAAATGGTTTTACCGGCTCTATTCGTCCTGCCCTGGCTTGATCTAGCTGATAATTAGCTTAATGGGTTTCTTCCAGTCTCTAATATAAATGACACTGGGTTAGACAAATTGAATTTAGATAAACTAAAAACCAGAATAAAATCAGAAGCGTATTTATTTATCTTACAAACTGAAATAAGGTTGCATGCTTTTGTAGGAGAACAAAGTAGGAGAGTTCTAAAATACTCCATCCAAATTACCCTTTATTTACTTACTAACCTACAACTAATCTATTTTTAGCTGTTTTGATATGCTATCTTTTATTAAAACATAAAGCCCTAAATGCAAGACTAGATTCCTAACTATATGGCTATGGTTTCTGTATATCTAATACTCCCACTTAGCAAATATTTCTCAATCAGGCAGTGGTACATTTAATCCTTCCTTGCAAAACTCAAACTTGTTTCTTGATAGTGCCTTTATCAATGCATCTTTCACCATCATTTCAGTTGCACAGTAATCTATCTGTACAATGTTATTTTCAATTTATCCATAAATGAAGTGATATTATATTCTTATGTGCTTAATTTTTCCATGATACTTTGAATGCTTTATCATGGCAATACAACATTGGTTATGACACTTCAACTCTGTTGGTTAAGTGTGAACAATCCCAATGTCCTCAATATCAGGTCTACTAGAAACCATTGCATACATTAAGCTCTCAACGACATTTTGTTATGGAACTGTATATAGTCTGCTTCTTCATGTGTTCTGAGACACGTGTCAGATGCAATCAAGGGAGGGGTTCCAATTAAGGACCACTTAATCCTTGTAGCCTTAGAATGCTCTTTCAATACAAATCAAAATTATCTCTGGGCAAAATTCGACCCAGTTGAAAAATAGTATATATTACATAATAACTCACATGAACAATTGCAGAGAAATAATTCTCAGAATTAATTTCAGAGTAGTAATTCCATTCCAAGTTTCTAACTGGCATTTAGACAGGAGCTATTATATTGAAGGCTATCATCCAAATACTGTAGAATGGAGGCGTACAAGTAACAACAGATATTCAATCCTTATTCCAATTCATTTTTGCAAACTAATAAAGATTTTAAACAACACATTAAAAGAGTCATTGTTCTTTGGATTATTAGAGAAGGTAATCAGCATAATCTACTTCAATATCATCAACTTGTTGCAGTACTATACCCACTGGGCAAGAGTAAATTCCTTCTAAATTTGTTCTCCTGAGCCCCAAATCCCTATCTTGCAAAGTGGAAACCTTAACCCTCTCCCGCGCCCCTTTTTTTCTACCTCATGATTCAACAGTCCCTATTGTAAAAATGATTAGCGTTTAATTCCTAACGAAACATCATTTTTCTAATACGCAGTCGACCCAAAATAGAAAAAAATCCGTATTTTCCTTATTAATCGTAGATGTTGCCTCCCATAAAAAATATAGGAGAACTGGGATACAATTGAGGGGATTAAATGGGGCTCATAGTGTCCCAAACATGACTATGAATGCACCTTTGGAATCATGGGAATTACTATAACAGAAGGAGGATGAACTGTAGATAAAGTCGAGCTTTATCAAGAGTTATTCAACTATATTTTCGAGGTGATGTAGATTGTGGTCAACTAAGATGTTCCCAATTAGTTTCTCCTCCAGCTATGGCCTTAGAGCCGGCCCCTCTATCTATCCATCTCCATCTAAAGCTTCTATAACTATCTTCTCAACTAATTCAATCTTTAATTGAATGCTATTTTATTTGCTACCTTCTCCTCTTCTTTATGCCTTGTGCAAGAAATTTGCACTTTCATTGCGTAAGCGTGAGGAAGGCAATATCTAACTTCCTGATCTTTTATATGGTCGAAACCTACATATTTTTCACTATTTGTCATTTTTGAATAATTTGTAGCCACGCTCTCTTCTCTATCCTCTATTTTTATGTCACTTTCTCTATTGTCCAAATCTGGACTGCGTTGGGTATGTAGTGAAACACTTTTCTTCCCTCTTAACTGTACTTAACAATTGCTTACCGGAGATGTGTAAGACTTTGGCACTGTTGTCCGCTTCTTATCACTGCTTCAAGGGACTCAAACTGAGCTCCTTTCCATTTTTTTCAAGTGTATGTGTTGGCTTTTCCATTGTGTATGACTTTCCTATCAAATTGTCAAGGTCTATCCAACAAAACTTAACACATATCCATAGGCAGAACATCACTTCTTTTTTCATATGATTAATTTTGACTAAGTCTCATTTATTTACCAATATTTGATTATCTTATAGTTGAGTTTGACAGGGCTGTGTAAAGCCTTGCATTGTACTTCTTTTTGTTTTAATAAATTTTTACCTCTCTTTAAGTTTATATATATATATATTTGATTATCTTATTGAAACCAAAATACATTATAATGATTTGTGAGTGTTATCTTTTAAATCTAGTTTTCCTTTCATCTTATTGAACACTAAATGTTTGTATTACCATCTATTATGGCTGCATATATACCTCACCTTTACATTTTATAAATTTGGGAATGCCTTCTATTCGTTATCAATTTTTCTTTTGTTCTTCTTGCTTTTCATTCCTAGTGGTGTCATGGATATTTTGTTTTGTTTGTCTTAGTTAGCTAGTTCTTGGTGTAATAAGATTATATTGTGTTTTGTTGCCAGCTTTAGCTTTCAGGTTCTAAGATCTCAACAAGCCTCGACACTCATTTCAATTTTGAGGTCTCAACAAGTTCCAACCCCATTTCAATTTTGGGGTCCTATAAAGCCTTGGCACCCATTTTATCTTTGAGGTCCTAAAAAGCCTCAACACCCATTTCAATTAAGAGGTCTCAACAAACCTTGGCACCCATTTCAATTTGAAGGTCTTGACCAACCCTAGAAACTCTTTGCTTGTTAGTTTCTAGTTCATAGTTTTAATTTTAGGGTTTTGTGGTGTTTGATTGAAGTTCAATTTGCAATTTTCTAAAATTCAAGTTCTTGGCTCAACTCCACTTCTGATCATAAATCTTCTTTAATTAAATCTTAAAAACCTCAGATCTAGGAATTTGCAATAATGTTTGCTTCACAATAAGATTAAAAAAATGTAGACATTCACCTAAATTTTTGTAAATCTTAAAATTTGAAAGAAATATAATTTTCAAATTGAAAATTAAAGAAGAACAAAAAAAACTCTCGAAGTTCCAAATAGACATCCCCCAATTCCCGAAACCATCATAAAAAGGTCAAGCCCCTGCAGAATAAAACTCCTCCTGAAACCATCATAAAAAGGTGAAGCCCTCGAGAACTAAAAATCTTGGAGGAACTATATTTTTTTGTTTCATCCCATTTCTACGGTGAGAGAATCTAGCAATCCCCAAACCCCTCTACTTTCATTTATTGTAAATCGATGGAAGTAGTGGCTATAGAGAATATATTTTTTTGTTTCATCCCATTTTCTACGGTGATAGGTTTTCGTTATTTTTTTTCCTTGCAAGCTCTGTCCTCCTCTTCGCTTCGGCATTGTTGATACCACGGTGCAAATTGATTTCCCCTCTGTTCTCCATTATTCACGATGCATTTGATTTTATGGGCACATTCAAAAATGGACTCCAAACTTTATAAAAAGCAATAGGGGGCTTTCCCGTGTTACTTTCAATGCTATTATATGCAAACCCCAAACTCCAGGGCTGGCTCTCTCGTCGACGTGTACGAACACCTCATACTACGGATAGACAACAATTGATAGGTCAAAGAGAATCTCATGGAATTTTCGTGCTTATTTGGAAATCATATGACCCAATGGAGAATGCTCCTGTATGAGCCAAGATTTACTGCAGAGCAAATGGCGAAACAAGGATTCAAATGGGTGACCAAACAGTCCAAAACGACTAAAATAAGGCTACTTGGATGGATGTTGGCGTCGTTCTGCAATAAGGAATATTAAATTCTGTATTTTATTGCCCTCATAAGGGCTCTTGCCGATATTCTAGTCTGTAATGAACATGAATTCATGGCTACACAAGGGTGCATTCTCTTGCAGCAGGGAGCTCTGCCATGGAACTTCTGCATACAGACACTTTAAATGTTGTATGCATAGGGTAAATCCTTTGAGCTATCGTTGTGTACAATCTACTCTTGTTTTGAAAGAGGACTAGTCTCAATGGAATCTGTTGAAGAGACTAGGGGAAAGGATCTAGTAGTTGTACATCCTAACTTTGCGCTTCTAATTATCCTACGTGGAAATTTCAAATCACTCCCAATTTTTTACAGCAGCTTACTTGGAAAGTCCCCTACTTATAACTAAGGTTTTAGGGCCACATCATCAAATATGATGCCACATCAGCATGTTTTTTTGTCAAGGTGTCCAAAAAGGCCCAAAAAAAAAGTGAGACCAATACTTGTGAATTCACAGCATGTTTTATTGAGCACTGATGTGGAATCACATGATTGGTTGTTTTTTAGATCAAAGGAATACATTTTGTTTAATTATGGGTAGTCATCATCAACACTAACAACTTTAAAATCACAACTATTGGTCCAAAATTGATAAAAATATTGAGCATTATATAAACAACTACTATCACAACTATTGAAACATGCTTAGGTTATGGGTCCTCTCCCCTAGGGTAAATTCTCTTGCAGTAGGGAGCTCTGCCATGGAACTCCTACACACAGACACTTTGAATGTTGTATGCATAGGGTAAATCCTTTGAGCTATCGTTGTGTACAACCTACTCTTGTTTTGAAAGAGGACTAGTCTCAATGGAATCTGAAGAAGAGACTTAAGTGTGCAAGGGTCACAAACGAAAATATGGAATGTGTAATTGAACATGAGTTGCATGGGAATACTGTTGCAGCTCATGTCTTTTGATAGGCATGGCTCATTTATACCTAATCTTGGGAGGTGTGTATTATTTTTAAGGATCCCCTTTTTTTCACTGTTTCTTTAAAATATTAGTGTTGTTTTCTTAAAATATTAATACATAGTAAGTATGCTAACATTTTAAGGGGGGCATATTCACCCGTCTATTGACATGTATTTGACATCTACTAAGGATTCATCCATGTTTCTACCCCTTCAGTGGTGGTATTATGCATGATACCTCCTAAGGTGTGGCTTTGCAATTCATTTGTGTGCTCCTTAAGTGGTGGTTTTATGCATGATACCCCCTAAGGTGTGGCCTTACAATTCATTCATGTGCCACTTTAGTGGTGGTATTATTCATGATAAAGGTGTGGCCTTGTAATTCATTCATGTGCCCCTTTAGTGGTGGTATTATTTATGATATCCCCTAAGGTGTGGCATTGCAATTCATTCATGTGCCCCTTTAGTGGTGGTATTATGCATGATACCCCTTAAAGCGTGGCCTTGCAATTCATTCATATGCCCCTTTAGTGGTAGTATTATGCATGGTATCCCCTAAGGTGTGTCCTTCCAATCCCATTCATGTATCCCTTCAATGATGGTTTTATGTGTAATGCCCCCCAAGATGTGGTCATTATTTTATTTTGTGTACCCCCTTTTGTGGAGGTGTTGTTTATAACGCCCCTTGAGGTGTGACTACTAATTCTTCTCTTGTGACGTTAAACTTTTGTACACCCCTTGAGGTGATTTGTCTCGTCTAATGTTAAACTTTTGTACACCCCTTGAGGTGATTCATCCCTTGTGATGTTAAATGGTCCCTTTAAATGGTCCCTTGTAATGTTAAACTTTTATGTGCTCCCTAAAGCATGATTGGCAAAATAGTCCATGGATTTAGCATAATAAAGCTTGCTAGTGATTTCGTTCAGTTACGTATTGCTAGATGCATAATCCTAGCCACCTCAATTAAATATTGATGAAATTGCTAATGTTTGAGAGATGTATGTACCTAAGAGAACACCGCCTATAATTTTATATGGAAAGCCAAAGTTTTGATTAAGATTGATGAGGATATTTTACAGCACATGGAAGGTAAGATTCTAGAATGCACTTGTAGAAGATATGCCGATAAGATTTGGAAAATGTTCTTTGAAAGGAGGCTAAATGGGGCGAAGATGTCAACTATTTGTTCAAATGATGCGGGGTTTAAACACGAAACATCATGAAGACTCTTGGGTTGAGAACATCCCGAATGCATCAAGTGAAAACACTATTGTAAAGAATCTAATAGATGCTTGAGGTGTGGGTAAGACCTCATGCTCAAAGGATAGTAAATACTTTCGACATATCATTGCCTCGACTTTACGGTAAGCTATCAACAAAGAGATCTCGTCTCATTAAAAGAGATAGGTGAGAAAAAATGGGAATTAGTAGAAAAAAGAGATTTATCAAAGCCGTTCCAGAGGCGGCAAAGAATTGAGGGGCACCAATTCAAATGAATTATGGGAATTCTTGGGAAGACTGCCACATAAAGATAGAAAAGTTGTTGAAGCATTGAGAACACTAATTGAAGATTATTGGAAGAATAATACAAGGCCATCTCCGAATCAAAGGGATGTCGTAAGAAGGAGAATCGGTAGTTAGAACCGTGAGCCACATCAAAAGAATTTTTTGGATACAACCCAAACCCATGTTTTTTGTAAATTTAAACAGGATTATCCTCAAATTAGTATTTTTCAAAGACTTTTTGAAATGCTTAAACCTTTTTATGTCAAGATCAATCACACATGCACTACTTGTTGTTGTAGACTACATATTGAATTAAAGATTCGCCAAGATTTTATACCTTTTCTTTAGGGGGGGTTTCTTAAAGTTATCATTGTAGCTTGTTGATCTATGAACTTGAGCAATTTTCAAATGACCACCTAGTATTTAACACAACTTGCTTGCTAGTGGAGCCATGTGTTTCATGAGTAAACTAACATAATGCAACTTGTTAGCCTTGTGAAACCCATCATTTTGCATGGACACCTAGCATAACACAATTTGCTAGCTAGTGGATCTATGTAGCTCATGAGTGATCTAGCAAAACAAAACTTGTTGGTCCTTGTGGGAGAATCATCATGTCTAACATTATATTCAATGGATGGCTTTCAATACTTAAGACAAATTTTTTAGACTAAGGTCTCTTTACCTTATCAACTCAAATCCTTTTTAGTGTACTAGCCTTATGTTTATGTATTATTATGTTTTAATTATGGTGTTATGTTTGTTATATGTCTACCTTGTGTCTGTTGAATGTTTTCTTTGTGTATTGTCTTGTGTTTGCTTTATGTTTGTCAAGTTGCATTGCACCTTATGTGTGTGTTCCTTTGTCTTTGCATTGTTGTTCCATAGGATTTTGAGCTTGAGGGCTAGTGCATCCCCTAGATTCAGTGTTGTCTTACCTCTCCAATGTTTGGATAAAAGAACCCTTCTTGGATTATCCTTAGTTCAGTGTGAGCATGATTGTAAGTTCATACTCTCACTAAAGTGGGGGCTAAATGTAGCATCATAAATTGTCACCTCTAATAATTTCACACTTTTTTTAGCTCCCACCTATGTGCTTGGACCTAATTATGCTTATATTTTTCCTATTTCATGATCATTTTCAAAAAATCAAAATAAAATTTGGAATTAATATTAATTATTCATTTAACAACAAAAAAGGCCCCAAAATAGGTTTGGTCTAGGGTGCCACCACCCTTGACTAGCCTATTTTAGCCAAATTTTGAATGTCATTATCAACATTTTTATGTTTGCAAATTCAAATTCATTTGTCAGTTTTTTTATTATTGTGGGAAAATGAATAAATGCATATAAATGGAAGTCTTTTTCACCATTTGAACACCTAGAAAAAATCTTTTGAGCAATTGAGCATCCAATCAAGATCAGTCAAGAGTAGAATAAGCACTATTGCAATGCTTTTTTTTCATCAGTCAAGATTCATGTTAGGAATGCTTTCAAGTTCATAAGTGAGATTGTTCATGTTTATGTTCATTTGTTTTGTGAGTACTAACACTTGCAAGACCTTCAATCAAGTATCCAATTCTCCTTGCATGAGATGAGTACGTACCATGACTTTAGTCCATTGATGAAAGCATATTTGAGTGATAAGTGTAGCAATTGTTATTTATCACTTTTTTTTATCCATTTGCCTATGCTCAACCAAGGGTAAGCACTCTTTACATCATTATAGTCATTGTGGAGGTGGAAACACCAAAATGTGGTTTGACTTACACAAACCCCTATACGAAACAACCCTTTCTCCCCTCTCATGTGTGTAGGTGGCACATTTGAAGTGGATTTGAAAGAAGATTGAAGACCTAATATCAATATCAAGAATTCAAGCTTCCTACTTCAACAAATTAGGACAAGAAGAATTATACATCAACAAACAAAGTTCTAAATCTAAATCGAATAGAAAAGAAGCTACAAACTACATGACCATCCCATATCAATTCATAGATTTCAAAAGAGTAACTTCGTGTAATTGTAAGTTTGAGACACCATTTTCCTAACACATTAGTAATTGAATGGTCAAGATATGATAAAGTTATACAAGAGGAAAAGAGAGAATTCCAACTAAAATTTCCCTAACATAATATTATGTTTGGAGAATAATACCTAACATTATATAGAATAACTCCTTGGAAAGTGCATCCATAGGTATGAATGTATATTAATTTAAATTAACATGCTATCAAAAGATAGAATGTCACACTTAATTGATTAATGACAAACACTTGAAGATCTTGAGAATCACAAAGATGTGAACCAAGTAAATTATGTTGATAAAATCTAAGTTATAATTTATAAGTATTTGTTGTACTAATGAATGACATAAGGAATCTTATTCTTGTTGTATATGTTGACATGAAATGGAAGTAAAATTAGAAGTAATTAAAAAAATAAAGAAAATAAGTTGGACCTACAAGAAAATTTAAAAATATAAAAAGGAAAAGAAATGGTGAAAAGAGAAAATGTTGTTGGCAATCATACTTTTGAAAGCAAGAGCACCAACTCCATCTTTTCAACACTGAACCCTTGTGGTTTCTATTATTTGGTAATTTGATCATTTAGGGTGTTCTTAGATGGTTTGAGTTCATTCTATTTTATTTAATAAGGATTCAATACCATTTTTGTATGTATTAGGTCAATTGAGTCATGATGTAAAGAAGTTGATGAATAAGGGAATTCATGTGGAGAACCTTGTAATTTAAGTGTTTTAGTGTTATTTGTGTTAAATAAGGGCATTATAGACCATTTATCATGTAATAGGAATTTTTACACTAGGAATGGTCATCTTTCGCACCCAAACACGCGGAATTGATTTGAGCTATGTTCAATTGGATCGATCCCTTAAGGATCTAAAGGGAAAAATGCCTACAAACTTCAGCATGAGGCTACTCGGACACCGTGATGCTTAGAAAATTCTCGTCTGATCCTATGGGATCACATTGGGCCCCTCTACAATAACCTCTCTTGGTTTTCATTATCTCACATTGTCTTTCCCGTAGTCTCTAGTTTTTAAGTTGATGGAAAAAATGTCAAATGGAAGTAGTGGAAAATTGCAAAGTGGTGAAATTTTCGTTTTGCAACTTGTGTGACCAAATGGACTATTCCAACGTGTCTAAATAGGCATGTTTATGCTAGGAATGGTCCTCTTTTTCACCCAAACACGCGGAATCGCTCCGAGCTATGTTCAACTGAATCAATCCCTTAAGGGTCTAAAGGGAAAAATGCCTACAAACTTCAGCATGAGGTTAGTCAGACACCATGATGCTTAGAAACTTCTCATTTGATCCTATGGGATCATGTTAGGCCCCTCTACAATAACCTCTATCAGTTTTTGTTATCTCGGAGTGGTTTTCCCATAGTCTCTAGTTTTTCAGTTGATGGAAAAAGTGTCAAATGGAAGTAGTGGAAAGTTGCAAAGTGGTGCAATTTTTGTTCTGCAACTCGTGTGACCAAATGGACTATTCCAATGCATCTAAATAGGAATTTTTATGCTATGAATGGTCCTCTTTTGCACCCAAACACGTGGAATCACTCCAAGCTACGTTCAACTAGATCGATCCCTTAAGGGTCCAAAGGGAAAAATGTTTGCAAACTTCAGCATGAGGTTACACGGACACTGTGACGCTTAGGAACTTCCCATCTAATCCTATGGGATTGTGTTAGGCCCCTCTACAATAACCTCTCTCGGTTTACATTATTTCAGAGTGGTCTTCCCATGGTGTCAAAGTTTCAGTTCATGAAAAAAGTGTCAAATGGAAGTAGTGGAAAGTTGCAAAGAGGTGCAACTTTTGTTCTGCAACTCGTGTGACCAAACAAACTATTCCAACGCATCTGAATAGGCATGGTTACATTAGGCATGGTCCTATTTTTCACCCAAACACGCAGAATCGCTCCGAGCTATGTTCAACCGGATCGATCCCTTAAGCGTCCATAGGGCAAAATCACTGCAAACTTTAGCATGAGGTTACTCGGACACTGTAATGCTTAGAAACTTTCTGTTTGATCCTATGGGATCATGTTGGTCCCCTCTACAATAACCTCTCTCAGTTTACATTATCTCGGAGTTGTTTTCGTGTGGTGTCGAAGTATCAGTTGATGAAAAAAGTGTCAAATGGAAGTAGTGGAAAGTTGCAAAGTGGTGCAACTTTTGTTTTGCAACTCATGCGACCAAAAAAGATATTCCACTGCATCTGAATAGGCATGGTTACACTAGGAATGGTCCTCTTTTGCACCCAAACATGCAGAATCACTCCGAGCTATGTTCAACCGGATCGATCCCTTAATGGTCCATAGGGCAAAATCACTGCAAACTTCAACATGAGGTTACTCAGACACCGTGATGCTTAGAAAATTATCGTCTGATCCCATGGGATTGAGTTGGGCCCCTCTACAATAACCTCTCTCGGTTTTCATTATCTCAGAGTGGTTTTCCTGTGGTTTCCAAATTTTAGTTGATGGAAAAAGTGTCAAATGGAAGTAGTGGAAAGTTGCAAAGTGGTGCAACTTTCGTTCTGCAACTCGTGTGACCAAATGGACTATTCCAATGCATTCAAATAAGAATATTCATGCTAGGAATGGTCTTTTTTCTTACCCAAACATGCTAGTTTGGCCAAAAAAATTTGGAGGGGTGTTTAGTTCATTTTGGGTTCGTTGGTACAAAAAACATGTAAAAACAAAATATATATCTATGCAACCTAGAAGAATGAATTAGGATTAGAATATCACATATGATCATATAAACAAAAAAATCACCATAAACTCTAATGTCATTTAAAACAACAAAATTGGCAAAAAAAAAGTGTTTATAACTTGCAAAAAAATGTGAATAAAATCACACTGATTTTCGCGTGAAAAAAAACCATGAGACCATAGCTTGTTGCTTACAATTATGCTTTGATAGATTTTTTCCAAGCATCCATAGCTTGTTCGAAAGTGCTTTTTTTAGGCTTTTAGCAATAGCAGCAAGGCAGTGAATTATTTGATAAAATGCATTGGTAGACATGTATGAAAAATGTGGTAGCATAGACAAGGCAGTGAACTGTTTGAAAAAATGCCTCAAAGAAATGTGGTCTCATGGTGATGGAATGGCATGATGAATTCCATGACAAGAAAATTTCTATGGATTGTCATGGCATTCCACCACCATTGAGACCACATTTATTTGAGGCTTTTATTCAAACAGTTGATGCCTTGTCTATGCTATTGCTTATTAAATTATGCTTTGATAGATTTTTTCCAAGCATCGATAGCTTGTTTGGAAGCACCTATTTTAGGATTTTAGCCATAGGAGAAAGGAGGTGAACTATTTGATAAAATTCTTTTGGTAAACACGTATGAAAACTGTGGTAGCATAGACAAGGAAACAAACTATTTGAGAAAATGCCTAAAAGAAATATGGTCTCATGGTGATAGAATGCCATGATGAATGCTTATGACAAGCAAATTATATGGATTGTCATGGCATTCCACCACCATTGAGACAAATTTCTTTGAGGATTTTATTCAAATATTTCACTAGGCCTTATTTATGCTATTTCTTATTAAATTATGCTTTGATAGATTTTTTCCAAGCATCCATAGCTTGTTTGGAAGCACCTATTTTAGGATTGTAGCCATAGCAGCAAGGAGGTGAACTATTTGATAAAATGCTTTGGTAAACATGTATGAAAAATGTGGTAGCATAAACAAGGCATTGAACTTTTTGAAAAAATGCCTCAAAGAAATGTGGTCTCATGGTGATGGAATGCCATGACGAATCCATGACAAGAAAATTGCTATGGATTGTCATGGCATTCCACCAATTGAGACCACATTTCTTTGAGGCTTTTATTCAAACAGTTCCCGCCTCTCTATGCTATTGCTTATTAAATTATGCTTTCATATATTTTTTCCAAGGAGCCATAACTTGTTTGGAAGCACCTATTTTAGGATTTTAGCCATAGGAGCAAGGAGGTGAACTATTTGATAAAATGCTTTGGTAAACATGTATGAAAAATGTGGTAGCATAGACAAGGTAGAGAATTGTTTGAAAAAATGCCTCAAAGAAATGTGGTCTCATGGTGATGGAATGCCATGACAAGAAAATTGCTATGGATTGTCATGGCATTCCACCACCATTGAGACCACATTTCTTTGAGGCTTTTTATTCTAATAGTTCGCTGCCTTTTCTATGCTATTGCTTATTAAATTATGCTTTGATAGATTTTTTCCAAGCATCAATAGCTTATTTTGAAGCACCTATTTTAGGCTTTTAGCCATAGCAGCAAGGAGGTGAACTGTTTGATAAAATTCTTTGGTAAACATGTATGAAAAGTGTGGTAGCATAGACAAGGCAGAGAACTATTTGAAAAATGCCTCAAAGAAATGTGGTCTGTGGTGATGGAATGCCATGAAAATCCATAGCTTGTTTGAAAGCACATGTTTTAGGCTTTTAGCCATAGCAGCAAGGCAATGAATTGTTTGATAAAATGCTTTGATAGACATGTATGAAAAATGTGTTAGCATAGACAATGCAATGAACTCTTTGAAAAAATGCCTCAAAGAAATGAGGTCTCATGGTGATGGAATTCCATGACAATCAAAAGCATTTCATTGTCATGGCATTCCATCACCATGAGACCTCATTTCTTTGAGGCATTTTTTCAAAGATTTCACTGCCTTGTCTATGATATTGCTTACTATTATGCTTTTGATATATTTTTTCAAAGCATCCATAGCTTGTTCAAAAGCACTTGTTTTAGGATTTCAGCCATAGCAACAAGGCAAGGGAACTATTTGACAAAATGCTTTGGTAGGCATGTATCAAAAATGTGGTAGTATAGACAGGCAGTGAATTGTTTGAAAAAATTCCTCAAAGAAATGTGGTCCCATAGAATGCCATGACAAGCAAATGCAATTGGCAGTTCCTCCTAGTTATTAGTTATGCAATGTGAAGTAATTGCATAACTGCTTAGGTTGACTTTGTAAAAACTATATATTGTAATTGAAATATTTTCATCTATCAGGATCTAGTTATTAGCTATGCAATCTGAAGCAATGCTTTGAGTTTGAAATATGTGCAATGCAATGTAATCAATGATATGAATATAAACTACAAAAATCTATTTTTTACAATTTATTAGTTAAACTCTTTATTTTATTTGCTCTCTCTATCTCTATGCTATGGAAATGCATTTAATTTAATTTTTTTTAAATTTATCTTAGAAATTGTTCTACTTTTTTTTACCTTTTTTTTAAAATCTGATTTTTTTCCGATTTTTTCTAGACTTTTTCTTTATTTTTTCAAAAAATCTTATTACTTTGGTTTGTCAAAATTTTCCCCAAAATATTTTTTCTGCTATGGTATAAACACATATCTTTTTGTAATATCAAGGATACTTTTTGAAACTTCCATGCATTGCTAATCTAAAAGGAAAAGTCTTTTGCCTAATCTATATGCAGTCATGCTTTTGACATTGTCAAAAAGAGAAAATATGGACACCATCGATAAAAAAGATTTGTATTAACCAAATATCCATGTACACATACATCAATATATGTCGATATAAGTATAAAATATAGTTACAAAATAACCATATATGCTTATGCTCAAATTCCATATAGGCATACAATGTCAAATATATCCAATACAAGATATGTACAAAATTGCCATGTCTAGGCATACAAGAAAGGGCTCTAGAATCAAAATTCATTTCTCTCCATGCTCTAGAAATTATTTTTTTCCCTTTGTTTGATGATCTGATGGTGAGAAGTCTGTATTTCATTTATGCTATGCTTGAGGAGTGCTCCTACTACTCCTCCTATAGTTTAGCTCCTGGTGAAGTCTTAACTGTTACAATAAGAAGTAAAGACATTAATATATAGAAATTACATTATAAGAAATGATATATTTAACAAAATAATCACTTACTTCCATCTCATGATCTCTCTCCACGATGGAAATATTTGCATGCCGATGCTCAGGCATGCTCAAGCCCTGTATAAACCATCCAAATAGGAATTAAACTACAAATCAATAATGGTTTGATTTTTCACTAGAATTAACATCTATAACAACAAATGTAAATTGAAATTTAGTAATTTGCCTCATACCTCCTCTATCAGAGCCATGGAGGATTGTATAGCGGATGAAACACTGATATCCATTGCCCTTGTAACATTTGGAGGTGTTCCCACAACCAACATCTGAAAATAAAACAACAAATTATTCAATCACAAAAAAGTTACAATAGCGAGAGCCATGTCATGACTTATAATGTATGAGATCTAATGAACAAAATTTTGAGTACAAGTATTAAGCTATATATTTCTGGTAGGCCTTGGCACTTCGATAGGAAGACCAAGAATGATGGGGAGAAGAAAACATACTCCATTTTGAAGGATGGGAAGACGTACAACCTTTCACCTCTCCTAGAAGAAGACAAGGAAAAGCATGAAGGGCCTAGTGTTTTGATGGTGGGTGAGAAGGAGTTCATGAAGACCTAGAAGGAAGGAGGAGGAAGCGGATTCTTCCAGATTATGAAGCCAAAAAGTGAAGTAGATCTGCCCACAAAGAAGAAGGAAGATGCACCAAACAAATTCCAAGAGTTGTTGGAAAGGTACAAGGACATAACGGTGAATGAATTACCTAGTTACCTACCTCCTATTAGGGATATAGTCCACCATATTGATTTGATTCTAGGGGATGCATTTCCTAATAAGGCTGCATACAAGATGAAACTTGCTCAAAATGAGGAGATTGCAAGACAAGTACAAGAGTTCACAGATAAAGGGCTAGTGAGGAAGAGTTTGAGCCCATGGGTTGTTCCTACTATCCTAGCACCAAGGAAGGATGGGAATTGGATGCTTTACACTAATTCAAGAGCCATTAATAGGATCGTGCAATCAGATATAGGTTCCTGATGCCAATAATGGAGGACCTCCTAGATTGTCTATCAAGAGCATCTTACTTTTCCAAGATTGATCTCAAGAGTAGGTACCATCAGATAAGGATCAGAGAGGGGGATGATTGGAAGACAAATTTTAAGACTAATGAAGGGCTCTATAATTGGTTGGTGATGCCATTTGGGTTATCAAATGCCCCTAGTACATTTATGTGCCTTATGAATGAGTTATTGAGACCTTTCATTAGAAAGTTTGTTGTAGTTTATTTAGATGGCATCCTTGTGTTTAGCAGTTCTAAAGAACATTTGAAGCACCTTGACATGGTACTAAGGAGGTTACAAGAGGAGAAGTTGTTGATCAACATGGAAAAGTGTGAATTCATGAAGGAAGAACTAGTCTACCTTGGTTTTGACATCTCCAAGGGAAGTTTGAAGATGGATCCTTCAAAGGTACATGCTGTTCTTACTCAAGGCCAACACCAAAATCCATGGGAGATGTGAGAAGCTTCCATGGAATTGCAAGCTTCTATAGAAAGTTCATCAAGAACTTTAGCCAAATTTGTGCACCAATCTTGGACACCATCAAAGGAGGTAACAAAGGTAAGTTTTATTGGACCAATGAGGCTAATAAAGGGTTTGAATATCTAAAAATGAGAGTAACACAATAGCCTATAATTGTGCTCCCTGATTTTGATAAATTTTTTACCATTGAGTGTGATGCTAGCAATCAAGCAATAGGTTTTGAGCCAAGAAGGCAGATCGGTTGCATTTTAAAGTGAGAGGCTAAATTAAGCAAATAGGAAGTATTATTCCTATGATTTGGAATTGTATGCTATGGTCCAAGCCCTCAAAAAGTGGAGGCACTACTTGTTACCTAAATAATTTGTTGTTTATACTGATAATCATGCTTGAGTTCTTTGAATGCACATGAAAAACTCAGTCATAGGCACATGAATGGGTAGAGTCTTTGCAAGCCTATACTTTCACAATAAAGCATAAGAAGGGCCAAGAAAATAAGGTGGTAGATGCTCTTATCAGAAGGTCACTTGTAGTGCAAGAGATCCAACTCCAAAGCATGGGGGTTGAAGCATTGAAGGATATGTATCATGAAGATTCATATTTCAAGGAGGTATACAATGTTTGTGAGTGGCATTTGAATTATTTTCATAATGAATTCTCTAACTTTTTATTGCAGAATGGTTTCCTCTTCAAAGGAATCCAATTGTGTGTACGTAAATTCTCAATGAGGGAGAATATCATAAAGGAGAAACACAGTGGGAGTCTTGGAGGTCACTTTGGCCTTGACAAGACCTTAGAAAAAGTTAGGAGATTTTACTATTGGCCAAAGTTACAGGTGGATGTGAGAAGGTATGTGGAAGGCTGCATAATATGTCAAAGGGCAAAGGGAACTTCATCAAATGTAGGAATTTATCAACCACTTCCTTTTCCCAATAGGCCTTCGGAGTGTGTAAGTATCGACTTTGTCTTGGGGTTTCCTAGAACCCAAAAGGGTTTTGATAGTATCTTTGTGGTAGTTGATAGATTTAGTAAGATGGCACATTTTCTTCCTTGCAAATGTACCAATGATGCATCTCATATAGCAGGTCTCTTCTTTAAGGAAGTTGTTAGGATACATGGACTACCTTTAAGCATTGTTTTTGAAAGGGATTCTAAATTCATTGGTCGATTTTGGATGACCTTGTGGAAGAAACTCAAGGAAAAAATATGTCCTTTAGTTTAGCATACCATTAACAAATGGATTGACAAACTGAAGTGGTGAATAGATCATTGGGAAACCTCTTAATTTTCCTTACCAAGGAGCATGGACAAGCTTGGGATCTAATTTTACCTTAGGCTGAATTTTCATATAATGACTCTATGAATAGGAGCATTGGTAGAAGCCCTTTTGAGGTAGTCTATGGAATGCACCCTAGAGGGGTATATGAACTAAGAGATCTACAAGGAGTTGCTAGGAGAAGTTCTCAAGGTGAGGACTTTGTTGTTACAATCAGGGATATTCATCAACAAGTGAAGGAAACCCTTCAAAAGAATGTTGAGAAGTATAAGGAAAAGACAGATTTAAAGAAGAGGAATGTCCAATTCAAGGTTGGAGACTTGGTGATGGCACACTTGAAGAAGGAGAGACTTCCAAAAGGAAAGTATACCAAACTCATGATGAAGAAGATAGGACCTTGCAAGGTGGTCTACAAGTTTGGCCAAAATGCTTATGAAATAGAGCTACCTCCCAAGGTGGCAATCTCTCCTATCTTCAACATTTCTAACTTGTATCCTTTCAAAGCTTTTGTAATATGATTGTGTGCTTGGTTACTATCAAACTAATGATATGATTGATGTTACTAATTTTTTTTAAGGTGTATAAGATATGTTTGGTGACTTTGATGGTTGGATGGGTGACTATTATGAAGCCCTTTGAGCAAATTGGTGATTAACCACAAGATGGTAATCAAGATTTTGTCATAGCAGGAGTTTGTAACCTATAAATAGATTGTTGTAGTAAAAATATGGTGAGTACAGTGCTTGATAATGGATTGATAATAGTGAGGTATGGTTTAATTGATTTGTTGCCTTGGTGAATAAATGAAAGGATGAATTGTTCAAGTGTCAATAATTAGGTTTATGTTGTTTTTATGGTGGTTGAGAATGATGTGAATGTAATTGATTAAGTCAAAGTTTTCTTTAATATGGTTTTTTCTTTGAATGAATCAATTGGAATACTGATTAGTGGAATGATGAATGATGGCTTATGGAATGGCTAAGAGAATTTGAGTGGATTTTGGTTGAATGAAAAGTAGATTTATGATGAAACTATATTTGATCTTCTCCTGATTCTATTTGGGATTGAAATCCCTTGAAGAAATGATGTTGATGGTGTTTGTTGGATGCTTTGCATCAGATGTACCTGATGATTGATTGTTTTGATATGATGCTTTGCATCACTAACTGCCTTGTCTATGCTATTGCTTACTATTATGGTTTCATAGATTTTATCCAAGCATCCATAGTTTGTTGTGGTGGTGAACCTTTGCAAGCACATGCCTCCATGTGAATTAATTGCATCGTGCTGCTTATGTTGACTTTCTAAACAACTATATTATACAATTGAAATTTTGTCATTTATCAACATCTAGTTATTAGTTATGGAATTTGAAGTACTAATGCTTTGAGTTTGAATGATGTGTAATGCAACGTAACCAACAATATGAATATAAACTACAAAAATCTATTAAGTAGAATTCATTAGTTAAGTTCTCTTTATTCTATTACCTTCGTGTATGTTTGAGTGAATCCACTGGCACTAGGAGGTGTTTGCTTGAAACCACCAATATTAGCCAGTTCAACATCCAAAATCACATGTATTAAAATACCATTCATAGAACAATGCTATTAACATGTAATAAATTTATAATTGTATACTAGTTACATACCCCACTGATAGGTGTACTGCAAAAATAAGTAGGTAGAGGACTGGTGTATCCAGTCTCAACACTGTGACCCTACAATTTTATTAAAATAATAAAACTAAATTAGTTAATTATGCATTTCAAAATCAAAATTTAATAAATTAAATTCAATGAACATGCTGACTTTTACCTGACTATCAATGCCATATGCACGATGCAAAATGTCAGCCATCCTCTCCATCCTCATAGCAGCATACAGATCTTATGTAGTAGCATACGAATCTTGCGTAGTAGCATATGGATCCTATGTAGTAGCCTCCTGTGTGCCGGTGGGGTCATATGAATAAGTAGCCCCACAAGATTGACACACATGGGTTCAAAGGCCACCACCTGAAGACTCCCCTGGATGGCATTGTACAATAGGGCTGCTATGATGGATGGCACTCCAGGTCAAAGCATTGATCACCTGCAATGTCTCTATGTCAACACTCTCCTTCGCAACAACAGGCATAACAATGTGCTCACGAGGCGGCCTAGCGAGAGGTCGTCTCCCTTGCCGAGTAAGATCTAGCTATGCACCGGGCCTATCCTAAGCCGACCCCCCACCTCTCCCCTAGAACTTCCTCATATCAAAATAATTTGGGATTTGGTTCAATACGAACTCATTGTATAGTTTCCTAAGAAAATATTGGGGGACTTCACAATTATTGCACGGTGGGTAATCAAAGACCAAATACCATCTATCATAAAAATGGTTCCTAATCTCTTGGTGGTGGCACCAATGAATAGGAAACCTCTTTGCATTGAGGGTAAGATTTTGATTTGTTTTAGGGTCAGTGAATAGAGAGCACAAATCTCCTTTAGTAATTTTTAAATATTTTACTTGTTTATATGATAATTTGTCTACATAATATGCCCTGGCTGCTTGCCTCCTATCTTGCCATCCAGATATTTGTTGGGTAATTGCATCTACATTTTTTAACATATCTTTCAATGAATTTGCTAGACGTATTCTTTCTGTGGTTGAAGCATTTGGATCACTCAACCTACTAATAAGATCCTCAAGTTGTTTTCTATTGTTGTCAATTTCACTCCTCAGATTTTCTTGAGTGCCAAGAGGGTATTGAGTGATTGGTGGGGGAGGTTGATTTTGTTGTTGAGGATTTTCCTCCTCTTCTTGTTGAGGATTTGCAAGATTTCCTACAAATTTAAAAAAAAATCAAATCTAACCTAAAAAAAAGAAAATCAATTTCAAACTAAGAAATTCAAAACATATAGCAAACAATACTTACCTCCCACACCTCTTTGTCGTCATGGCACCATATTTGCAAAGAAAATCCAATTGTTGTTGATAAAATTTGTAGAAATCCTTCCTCCTAGAACACAAGCATGAAAGTGAGGGTTTTTGGCCGCGGGCAGAGAGAAATAGTAAATAGAAAAAATTTGATAGTTTTAACTTATTTTTTTGCTTTTAACACACCATAACATGAGCGTGTTATAATGTGCTCGCATTATTGGCTCGTTATAGCTGAGCCTTAGGCTCGACACACAAAGCCATAACGTGAGCTCCTTATAACACACTCGTGTTATAGCGCATTCGCGTTATGAATTTTCAATTTTTTTTTTGAAAGTGGCCACAAATTTGCTACCCATCTCCATGCACCCGCCCTAGGAATTGTGATGTCACATCAAATTCAGATGCATGCAATGAATTCATTGAAATAATCAAAACAAACATCAAATAGACGATATTGAAATCACCAATTGTACTCATCTCTTCTTGTGAGGGCATGAGGAAATTTTAAACCATACATGCTTCTTCTTCTTCTCAATGTTAGACAGGGGGTTGGGAGGAACAACACCATCTTGTGCTTCCATGGGAAATGCTTCATCTTCCAATGCAACAAAATCCTGTTTGAGGGAAGCAGTTCATTGTTGATTGTTGTTGTGTAATAGGAGGAATTGAAACATCACATCAAACTTAGATGCATGCAACCAATTCATTCAAATAATCAAAACAAAGATTAGATTAAATAGAATATTTTGAGATCACTATTTTTTATCATTTCTTCTTCAGAGGGTGCCTTGAAACTTTCAACCACACTTGTACGATGCTTCTTCTGAATGTTAGACGCAGGGTTGGGAGGAACAAAATGGTCTTCACCTTTCATGGGCACAACTTCCTCTAGTGAATCAACACTACTCTACTGGGGCGAACAAACCACTTCTCGACCATCACCTTGTCATGTCATGTTACAAGTTAAGGGTATGTGCAAGATCATGATGGACCAAAAAGTGGCAATATGATGGGTACATGTGGTTGATGATTTTTTTTACTCAAAATTGATGAAATGAAAAGGGTTTTTAAAGAAGATTCTTAGCTTTCCATCAATATAAATGATGCTTTATTTTGAATTTAATAAGTAATTATTATTCATTTTCTATTTGAATTACAGCTAAATTCCTAATTGATAGGTTGATTGAAAAACATCTATATAGCTTTCCAACGGTATCACATTTTTTGAATCCAAAATATGCATCACATTCTATAGTTCACATACTCTAGGATTAAAAAAAAATGAATTTCATAAAGTTTTTACCAAGTTAAGGTGGTCAGAAATACGCATTTTTTTTTTTAAAGTTGTAGTAAAAAAACACATAATTAATTGTTTACTTGGAAAAAAATTACAAAAAAAATGCATTGCATTGGGACATGATTCCTCTACTTATATCTGAAATATTATAAAAAAAATATTATCATTTTATTGTGGTTAGGGTGGTCAGACAAACACCTACTTATTTTTCCCCGAAATTTAAGTACTCTTGCATTGAAATTTTAAATTTTCACCAAATAGATTTTTGAAAAAAAAAAAAACCTAGTAGTTTAGAAACTACATTCAATTTTCTATATATTCTATTCTTACATATTTTTGAAATGATATAGATAACTTATTCAAATTTTTACATCAAGTTTCCTAACTTTGATTTTTTAAAAAAATTTGCCACTTAAGGGCCTATTTTTTCCATGATGATCTTGCACATACCCTTAACATTAAGTGAACCTTGTATGCATCAGAATAGAAAATATCAGGCAAGGAAAATTTAGATTTAACAGTTCAGCTCAACATTACCATTCCTTCTTGTCTCTTTCTCTCCTGCAATTGTAATATTATTTTCCTTCTCTTCTCCTTGCTCTTGTGATTGTTGTATAACACCATTTGCTTCTTCACCTCATCCTTTCCTTGTTGGGGAAGTTGAAGGAAGCTATGTTTCACATAATTTTGATAGACACATCTAATAACATGCTTCTGTTGTAGATGTTGTGGTACATTCATTTGGTACTCCATATTTTCCACCTTCTTTAGAAGGTAATCTTTCAATTTATCAGGGGGAGGAGTGGGTTGTTTTGGTTCCCCCCCAACGCAGTTCAACCATGCTTTGGTGGATCAAGAATAGGAAGGAGGTGATGTTGAAACCTATGCATTTTGAACACTCTCCAATCATAATACTCTCTCGTACATTCTTCTACAATACAATTATATACATATCTACCATTCACCACTTCTCTTTTGTATTCAACAACAACTTGCATAGAAAATGTGGAAAATAAAATTGCTTAATATATTTGATATTCAAACAATTTGAAGGCACAACATATACAAATCCAAATGATACAATAATTCACTTATTATATCTACCTTCCCATCCACCATATCACCTCGTGCTTCAGTGGGTCCCTTTCCATCCTTAGGGTCTCCCTTTGCATGCTTTTCCTTGTGGTCATGGACTATGGCAAGAGTGTGATGGTCTCCCTAATTATTTTCTTGAATCAAAGGAATGATATACTATCAAAATTAGCATATTTGTAACATACATGATATTTTCTAACTGAAATTGTAAAGCATTTTGATTGATGCATAGGAAGGAAAGGGAAATTGGAAGTTCACAATAAATTACCAAACATGTCACTGTCTTAGGGTTCACTATTTTCCTAAAACGAGGGGACTTCCTCCATACCACAATTGTTGCCTCTTGATTAAAGAATTCCCACTTTCTAGTCAACATCATAACCACTTATGAGAGATTAAAACTATACATTTGACAACATCTTGTAATTATTGGATCTTACCTACACATTTCATGAATGTGACCACCCTGAAGAAGATGCAAGTTACTACACACCCTTTTAGGTGTTTTGTCCACCTCAATGAAATTCTTCGATGTAGGAGGAAATTTCCCTTTTATAGCATGCATCCTTTGTTTCATGTAAATTGTAAAATAGTTGCAAGTGCTATGGACAGTTAAACTTCTAAAATTTATTGTACCGTTTACAGTAATCAAGCATATCTTTTTTCAATCAAAGGAAGAATTTGAAACACAAAAGCAACACTGTTATAAAATGTTATACAAGTAACCCATTGTACTTTACAACATGCAATTATTTTGTCCATTTATTTTTGTCAATCACATGAAGATACTAAATTGTGATTTATACGATAACTAATAGGTGTAATTTTTGGAGGTTCCTTTTTACATTCATACAGTCTAAATAAGAAAATATTTTCAAGACATCGAAACTGTTATTTGAAATTTAAAGTTGGAAAACACAGGGTGTTATAAACCATGCAACCCACAAATTGTTCTAAAACCCTTTACAAGAAAAAAACCCTATTGGTTACTCCCCTCGCCTCAATTTGGTTAACAGGGTTGTCCCTCGCTTCTCTATTCTTCTTCAAAGACAACACATTTTGTTATGCAAACTATAACAAAACACTATATTCAAGTTAAACTTCATATTTTATAACAACCCATTACATGCAAAAAACATTCCATTTGAATATCATAATACGTTTCAAAGAGAAGATGCACAAAAATAAAACACATAATGTTGTCCCATACTTTTCAAATCTTGTTCAAAGACAACAATTAGTGTTATGCACACCGTAAGAAGACAATGTATTTAAGTTCACCTTCATATTTTATAACTGCCCTTGCTTGCAGCAAAAGTTCCACACAAAAAAAAATGTAGGATGGAAAACACAGAGGGTTGTCCCTCACTTCTCAATTCTTCTTCAAAGACAACACTTTTTGTTATGTAGACTATAAGAACACAATGCATTGAAGTTCACCTTCATATTTTATAACAACCGTTACTTGCAACAAACATTCCATTTCAATATCATTATACATTTGGAACACAAGATGCACAAAAAAGGTTGCAAGATGGAAAACACACAGGGTTATCCCCTCGCCCCCCCTAATGCGACAACATTTCATGACAACTGTGAAACTTTCAAGCATACCTTTCTCATTTCCAAAACATGCACTTCCCTCCATCATACATGGATGACACCTTCCAACAACATGGAGCTAAGTGGATGAGATTGTAGAAGAGGTGGTGATGTATGCTAGAGAGAAGAGCTTATTTTTCAAATATTTCAAAGTAGCTCCAAAGATGCCCCATTGTCATAAAATGTTGACATGTCTTTTATCTAACGCTTGTATCGGGTATGGAGAGGTCGACATTTTCATAGAATGCAAAGGCCAACAATGTGTATTTGCAAGTTGGAAAACACTTGGTGTTATTATACTTGCAAACCAAATACCATTTACAAACCCTTTACAAGTAACATCCCAATTTGTTAATCACCCCTCAGTTGAATTTGGATGCCTTTATATTTCCTGCACTTGCAACTCCATCCCGTGCTCTCAAACCTTCAAATTTCAATGTGCAAAATGAAAGAACTCACAACACATAGTGTTTTCCAATCTCTAATTATTTTCCACATTACACTATCCCATCATAGGGTTTTTCTATGTTATGAGGGTATGTGTAGGATCATCATGGAAAAAATATGCCCTTATGTGGCAAAAAATTCAAAAAAATTAGAGTTAGAAAACTTGACGTAAAAACTTAAATAATTTATCTATATTATTTCAAAAATATGTAAAAATAGAATCTATAGAAAATTTAATGTAGTTTCTAAACTACTAGGTTTATTTAAAAAATAAAATAGCTTATGAAAATTTTAAATTCAATAATAACAGTACTAATTTTTTAGGGAAAATAAGAAGTGGCTGTTGACCACCCCACCATAGTAAAAATGATAATATTTTTCTATAATATTTTAGATATAGTAGAGATGTTCGATGTGATGCATATTATTTGTAATTTTTTTCCAGTAAATAATTAATTATGAATTTTATTATACAATTTAAAAATATAAACCCTCATAGTTTACCTATCTTTGTCAAAACTTCATTACATTAACTTTTTTTTTAACTCTGTAGACAAAGCATAATGTGACACATGCTCAGATTAAAAAAATGTGATACTATTTGAAAGCTATAGATGTTTTTCACCAGCCTATCCATCAGACTTTAGTTGTAATTCAAATAGAAAATTAATAATTATTTATTAAATTCAAAGTAAAGCATAATTTATATTGATGGAAAGCTAAGAATATCCTTTTAAAGCTCTTTTCATTTCATCAATTTTGGGTAAAAAAAAGTTGTTAGCCACGTACCCTACACATTCCCATCATATTGCCACTTTTTGGCCCATCATGATCCTCTACATACCCATGATGAATTTGACATGCATTCTTCTAGGCATAATAGCAACATCCAATTGTAAGGCACAAGCTAATCTCCCTACAAAATATAGTAAAATCAAGCTATTATCCCTAAAAAAACATGGGTTTGAAATGATAACATAATCAATCATAAATGATATCAATTTTCCACAATCCATATTGATTATTTCTAGTTGATTTATGGATTCAATTGTGTAAGAATTCTTGCATCAACATTTTGGATCACACTTTGTGATCCAACATTAGGATGAAGAAGATATTATCAGTCATCGTGATGTTGGATCATGAAGTCTGATTTGAAATGTTGATGCAAAAATTATTAGACAATCAAATCTACAAATCAACTAGCAATGATAACCAAACATGTCTTATCCCTGAAGAAGGGAAATGGGTATGTGTAGGATCATGATGGGCCAAACAATGGCGATATGATGGGTATGTGTAGGGTATGTGGTTGACGACTTTTTTTAACCTAAAATTGATGAAATGAAAAGGGTTTATAAAAGAGATTCTCAACTTTCCATCAATATAAATTATGCTTTACTTTGAATTTAATAAATAATTATTATTCATTTTCTATTTGAATTATGATTAAAGAGTTGATTGATAGGCTAATTGAAAAACATCTATAGCTTTCAAACGGTATCACATTTTTTGAATCCAAAACACACGTAACATTCTATGCTTCACATACTATAAGATTAAAAAAGAAAAAATGAATTTCATGAAGTTTTGACCAAGTTAAGGTGGTCAGACGTACGAGGTTTTTTATATTTTTTAAAATTTGTAATAATAAAATTAATAATTAATTATTTATTGGGAAAATAATTACAAAAAAATTACATCACAGACATGAAATCTATACTTATATCTAAAATCTTATAAAAAATATTATCATTTTATTGTGGTTAGTGGTCAAACAAACACCTACTTTTTATTTTTCCTTGAAATTTAAGTACGCATTGAAATTTAAAATTTTCACCAATATGTTTTTTTTATAAATAAACCTAGTAGTTTAGAAACTACATTCAATTTTTCACAGATTCTATTCTTACATATTTTTGAAATAATATAGATAACTTATTCAAATTTTTACATCAAGTTTCCTAACTCTAATTTTTCTAAATTTTTTGCCACTTAAGGGCCTATTTTTTCCATGATGATCCTACACATACCTGTTGATGGTGCCAAGTTGACCCATAACATGCAAGTAAGATAAAAGTGAAATATCTCACCTCTCTTGAAAAAGACAATCAGTAATCAAATTGATCACCTTCCAAGGTCTTTGATGTTGGTTCACAACGTTGCTATTTCATTAAGTGGTTAATATGGCTGTAATGTTCAAGAGGCCTACTGGTGTTGAGCTTCTGGATTGTTCTAAGATCAAACATGAATTTAAACCTACTTTAACCAGGGTTTTTAAAGAAATAGAAAAAAAGATAGATCAAAGCTTTGGAACTAAAAAGAAGGTTAATTCATCCAGCTTAATCAGACTTTCTACCTTTCAAGGAATTCCTAACTTAAAACTGCAGAACAAAATCAACTAGTGATTAACACTTAGTTATGTTCATTCACATTTGTAAATCATCATTTAAACAAACATAAAATTAAATTTTCGTTCTGTGAAAGCCTTGCAAATCAAATGATTAACTCAAGATAAATACCATTCTGGAACATAACATGAAGTGTATTTAAAGTTGGTTGCTTCTACTATTGGTGAACAGATAAACAACATTTACAATTTTGGCACAATCACTAGTGTACAAAAAACCCATGCCCTCAGATTGTTTCCATCTACACTAAGAAAACTAGAAAGATACATCACTACCTTTTGCTGAATCTAACTCTTATTCTATTCTATTCTTAAGTTTCTCTATCTTCTAACCTTAGCCAAGAAGACAAAAAGAAGATCCCATTACAAAGAAATAGGATGCAGTTCTATCTCCTCTATCTTTCAGAAAATTCCTACTCTTGAAAATCTATATATCTCTACGTCTTAGGACTGTCGTTATTTTTCTAGACCTCCCATTACTTAAGGCCAAAAGTTCCATATATCAAAAACATTCCATAAAGAATGTCGGCCCCTATTTTTAGAAGGATCGACCCTTAGATCTTTTGGAATAAAGATAATGCTGCATTCAATGTGCATCCCCCGTGTCCATGTCAGTGAAAGATCGCTCCAAGGATGGCCTTTAGATATTTTGCAACCATCACATTAACTTCTGGCCTCCATGTCCATCCTCGAACTTCCATCATAACCACTTTGAATGCTCTGCAACATTATCATAAATGTCAACCTACCTTTGCCAGTAGACACCATAACCGTTGTTGAGACTCATGACTTCTTCCTTTCATTCCAAATCTTTATGCAAGTTGACCTCCTTGAGAAATAGCATCAGATGTTCCCTATTGTTAGATATCTCATAGACGAACACCACTAGACACTGAATCGATCCATCATCCTTGATCACAGAGTAGATCCACGTCATTTAGGCTTCGTCGATCTTTCTCATCAAAATAGCCACAATAGTCAAATGGTCAACGGTTCACCCTAGGTCTCCTCTGATTGGTTGAACACATGCCACGTAAGATCCCCAAGTGGTCAAAAGTTGTTTAGAAAGAATTGCATGTCAGTGAGACACTATTCGTGTCTCCCTGATGTGATTATATTCTACAGTAGTATTGGCATAGCAAACAAAAGTTGGCAAGAGATCATACCGAGCTTCAAAATTCATATCGACATCCCCAAAATTGTCGACAAGATGGTCACTTTCAGCCAGACATCATAGTGACGACAAATCATTTCCCTGAGCTCATTTCATTTTGGCCAAACTCTGCTTTGTCGACAGGACATCATACTAAGGGAAATACCTTTCGGAAAGACTCCCCCATGTCAGCATGACATCTTACCATGGCCATTACATTTCACCGATGCTAACTCCTTTTGGCGAGACTTCAGCGAGTTAGCTAGACCTTATACCGAAATCAAAATATTTCGGTCATCTCATTTCATTTTGGGGAGACACCATCAGGTCAGTGAGACATTACACCAAGACCATCCATTCTCCCTGAACTCAAGTCATTTCAATAATATTCCACCATGTTGGCCAGACCTCATAGCGAAGGCACAAACCTTTGACGAGCCTAGACCATTTTGGAGAGACTTCATTGGGTCGGAAAGAGATTACACCAAAGGCATAACCTTCAGAGAGACCTTACCCCTTCAGCCAGAATTCACACCGAAGGCAAACCACTCTCCCTAATGCCATTTCACTTTGCCAAGACCTTACCCCATCAGAGAGACACTACCCCGTCGGAGAGAGATAGGAAACTTCATGGTGGCCAAAATGTCTCAGCAACCTGAGGATTTCAATTGAATATAACACAATAGCCATTCAACAAGACATCCAGCTAGCCTTAGTGACTTTATTCTTTTAGGAGTTTATGCCAAATATGACTGAAGGAAGCTTTCCAACTAACTTCCTTTGAGGAATAGCATCAGGTGTATGATCTAATCCTGCAAAAAAATGGCTTCATCAATTCTTAAAAACATATAAAATACATTACTCATTTTTATCATTTCATTTAATTTTAGCAAAAAGAAAGCCAACTATGGCAGAGGCGGAACCAAATCCAAACCAAAAATATCCCCTTTGAGTAAAATCAATAGCGGTGGAGCCAAAAAGAAATCAAGACCGGGACCAGAGACAAAACAAACGAACCCGACGGAACTGGGACCAGAACCAAATCCAGACCAGGAACTTCTCTAAGTTTCAGATTCAGATTTTGTCTTGAACCCACCTCTGACAACACTTGAAAAGACAAAGAAGGACAAGGAAGAGGAAAAGAAAGAGGAGAAAGCACCCTACGGAAAAAAAAAATGACAAGCGAAACTGGGGCCAGAACAAAACCCGAACCTAGAACTTGAGAAAAGTTCCAAATTTTGGTTTTGTTCTGGGTCCCGTCCTGCTAGAACAACAAAACAACAAGTGCTAAGGGGATGGAAATGGAACCAGGAAAGGAACATAAACCAGAACTTGGGACTTGAGAAAATTTTGGTTTCAGTTCCGGGTCTTGCACCCACCAGAACATGAAACCAAAGGAAAAATGACCAACAAAGAGGAGAAAAGGACCGACCCAAAATGTTAGTCAAAAACAACGAACAAAGAAGAAATAAAAAGAAAAGTAGAGTTAGAGTCGGGGTGGAAACCGAACTAGAAACCTTGAAAGAGTTCAATGATCAGATTTAGATCTGGACTTGGCTCTAACAGAACAAAAGATAGACTTGGAGGGAAAACAAAAGAAATCCTAAGTCCCAACCAAACAACCAAAGGCAAAGAAAACAAGAGAAAAATGGGGACCCATTTTGTTCTAGAATAAAATGGGGTGGTTATGCAAGGCATAAAAATACCCCAATACGTTATCATGTGTAAGCCATGTCACAAGTAGATCACCTTCTATAATTGGGAGCATACTATTCTCCCTACAAAAATGTATGTCACATGCATCATAATAGTCAACTTGTTTTAAAAATCATATTTTAGAATGCACAAAAAGCCAAAAACATGTCATTGAAAACCATTATTTGCAAATAGAAAAAATCCTAGATGAGGTCCCATTTTTGCCACCATTTTCCACAACAACATTTTGCAAGTTGGTAGAGAGCAATAGGAAATATGAAATTTTGTAATTGCCTAATGAAATAACTGACAACCCATTGTGGAAATATGAGTGAAATTATTGAATAACGTTTAGAGAAATCAGAAACCATTCATAATATGTAAGAGTTTTGTTTTGGTATGCTCCAAGAATTTAATGAAATCCACTTTCAAATTTCACTTTGCCACAGTTGAAATCTCATTTCACTTCATCTAATTAGAACAAAACACCTCAACAAAAAAGGTGGTCGGAAGGACAAATAGCACTGACAAAAATAATTCACAGTCAAACATTAACTCGGACCTATTGTGCCCTGTACCATCATTGGGGAAATGTGTTAGCACTGGTGGGTTCTCAAAATCATATTTTGGAATGGAGAAAAACTGAAAAAAACATGGCATTCAAAACCATTATTTGGAAATAGCAAAAAGAGGTACGAAGAATGTAATGAAGTCCACTTTCAAATTTTTGAACTCTTCGGTATAGTCCAAATGTCATATTAGTTTCTTTATCTGATTGGAACAAATAAAATGCTCACATTATTTGTAGTGTTGGAAAACACACTCTCTTCTCACTTGCATAGGGTTTTAGAACAATATATGCATTGAGCTTGGTTCTTAACACCTAGGGTTTTCCAACATGCATACTTTCTAAATAGAAACAATGTCTTCAAGAGCTTTTGTAATATAGACAATCTCAATGTATTGAAAATCCCTTTAAAATTTTATAAGGACTTTTAATTTGGAAAAAACTTGCATTTAAATTTTGCATGATTGGAGAAAAAAAGTGCACAAAACAATTGTAATTTGGAAAACACAATGTTGGGTTTCAACTTTATTTCAATGTCCTTGTTTAAATGTAAAGTGTTGTCTCATGCTAGGTTGCTTTCTTCTTAACACATAGGGTATTGCAACATGGAGTTTACAAAATGGTATGAATGTCTTCAAAATCACACATTCCATTGTTGTGTTTTAATTTCAGTCGATTAAAAAAAAAGGTGCACAAAATAATTGTGAATGGGAAACACAGTGCTAGGTTTTAGTTATTTGAATCTCCCTATTTAAATGTAAAAGGTCGTCTCATGGTGGGTTGATTGCTTTTTAACACCCACTGTTTTGCAACATGGAATGTTACAAAATAGTATGAAAGTCTTCCAAATCACACCGTCCATTGTTGTGTTTAAGTTTCAAGTATACAACAAATTGCATGCTTCATAACACATTGCATTTTTCAACCTCCACATCACAACATACCCAATCCCTTTCTGGTTTTTAAAGCAAGAACACCAATTTCTTGCCATTATTGGCAATAATGAATAAAATCATTGAAAGTGATAAACGTTGTGTAGTGCATGTTGGAAAACACAATGTGTTTTGAAGCCTTCCTTTACTTATACCCAACCTTTGTATTGTAATACAAATATACAAACATATAGATAGTGTTGTATTTTATCAAATAGCACATCTCTCATTTAAGGGGGACTCTATTAACCCTCAACACATAGTGTGATTCATAGTACACACTTCATTCTATTTTGCAATAATTCATGTTGGAAAACCCTAGGTGTTAAGAAATAAGCAACCCAAATAGTGTTTTAAAACCCTTTACAACACTATTGGATAGTACCTATCAGTTCAATTTGGTTAGTTTTCTCCTCCAACTCATCCACATGCACTCAAACCTTTTGCTTTCAACATGCATACTAGAAACAAATAGCATTTTTTCCTTTCTTTCTCAAAATAGAAAAGGCTCGTGTCATTCCCTTCCACTTTTCCCGTGCTAGACAAAAGAAACTTGTCGAAAAAGCTAAGTTGTCCACCTTTTTCACCTGACATTAGGCAGGAAAACCCACCTGACAACTCCATTAACTCCTACCTAACCACTACTGAGACATTCGATCATGTTTGTCGGTTTCATCACTTTTTCTTTCCATGTATGTTGTTATTCTAATAGCTCTTTTACAATTTGTCTATTTTTCTATAATATTTAGTGTCAAGTAATGTAGGTCAAATTTTCAATTAATTTAGATATGGTATTATACCCATTTTACACAGGATATTGCTACCCATTGTTTTTATGATTTCTATTTAATATAGTGCATATAACTATTTCAAGTAATGACTTGTTATATCTGCACATCTTTTGTAGTGTGTTGGTCAGATCGAAACATACTGAAAAAGAGCAGAAACAGAATATAAAAAATAACATTCTAAATTTTTTCCATTAGATGTTAAAAATGAACCATTTATAACTTACAATATATTCTAGACAAATAGCGAAATTGTAAAAATAACTATTATGAAAACACTTAAGAACCACAAAAAAATGATAGATGATGGGGAAATAACATTAAATAGAACTTTTAAATATGGAGAAATATAAAACTCGAGAAATAGAAAGGAGATTTAAATTAGGACAAGATCATAGGATGGACTCTCAAGAAGACGTATTTTGACCATTTTGTAAAATAGGAAATACTCACAAAAGCCTTTGTTGTTGCTCACATTTCAAAGTGAAGAACTCAAGTCAAGTGAAGAACCCAGTTCAAGTGAAGAAATTGTTGTTACACCTTGTCTAGATACTGATACAATTTCAGGTAACCATGAATATGGTCCAAACTCAAAATCTATACATGCATTTCCCTTGAATTGGGCTCTTCCTTCAACTGGGTTCTTCACTTTGAATGTTGTTTGTAAGTAATTTCACATACATACATGTCCACATATAAATTATTTTGGTGAAAGATTTCAAATTAGTGCAAAAAACTTACGAATCACATGAAAATGATATCTAATTGAAAACCCCAACATTTCATAATTTCAAACAAATCAAAACTTTTAAATGCATGATAAATTTTGAAAAATTAATTGTCCACTACACTTCCGATTCAAGCTATGGCAGCCAGAATCACCTGTATTTACTACAGAAGGTTTGCATCTCCTAAAGCATCCTTCTCAATCCACCTACCCTTGTTTTGTTCAATTTTCTTTCCTCACCTATATCAACCACTTGGAAGAAAGACAAGTGTTAGAAATAGATTAAATTGGAAATTAAAGACATTTCGTGGTAGAAATAATTATTTTTATTCCAAATTTCACCAATAAACAATTTATATGTTCTACTGAGTGCAAAATTTCATCTTGCACAGACAATAAACAAACATATTAAACTATACATTTTGAATTTAATTTCCAATTTAACCTATCGCTAACACTAGTATATATATCAGCAATCATATCTGTCATTTTGTGATTCTGCTAGAACTGTGAAGCAATGAAAACTCATTCTACTAGAGAAATTCATTTGTTCCAATTAGGAGAAAGCTAACTTGTAATTAAAAATCACCTATGTATGTAACGTGACATAAAAGTGGCATTTCATATTCCTTATCTAATTTGATGAAATAAATGCTCACATTATCTGCAGTGTTGGAAAACAAACTATCTCCATATAAGGTGTTTAGAAACAAGCAATCCTTATAGTGTAACTCTCTGCAAATGAGAGGAGACAGTGTGTTTTCCAACTATGCAAATAATGCGACCAATTCATTTGTTCCAATTAGGAGAAACCTAACTCATAAAACAAAGCACCTATTTATGTAACATAAGATCAAATAGGCATTTCATTTTCCTCATCTAATTCAATCCAATAACTGTACACATTATCTACATAATTAGAAAACACATTGTCTTGATATAAGGTGTTAAGAAACAAGTAACCCATATAGTGTTATAAAACCCTCTGCAAGAAGGAGAAAATAGTGTGTTTTCCAATTGTGTAAATAATAAAAGCAATTCATTTGTTCCAATCAAGAAAAAGCTAACTTGTAAACAAAAAAAACCTATGTATGTAACATGAGATCAAAATGGAATTTCATTTTCCTCATTTGATTCGACCAAATAAAGGCTCACGTTATTTGCATAGTTGGAAAACACATTGTCTCCATATAAGGTGTTAAGAAACAAGCAACCCATATAGTGTTGTAAAACCCTCCGCAACAGAGAGGAGATAGTGTGTTTTCCAACTATGCAAATAATGCGAGCACTTCATTTGTTCCAATCAGGAGAAAACTAAGTCATAAAAAAAAATGCCTATTTATGTAACATGAGATCTAAATGGCACATTTCATTTTCCTCATTTGATTCGACCAAATAAATGCTCACATTATCTGCATAGTTGGAAAACACACTGTCTTCATATAACGTGTTAAGAAACAAGCAACCCATATAGTGTTGTAAAACCCTCTACAACAAAGAGGAAATAGTGTGTTTTCTAACTGTGCAAATAATGTGAGCAATTCATTTGTTCCAATTAGGAGAAAGCTAACTCGTAAACAAAAAGCACCTATGTATGTAACATGAGAAAAAAATGGAATTTCATTTTCCTTATTTGATTCAACCAAATAAATGCTTGCATTATTTATAGTGTTGGAAAACACACTATCTCCATATAAGTGTTAAGAAACAAGCAACCCATATAGTGTTGTAAAACCCTCTGCAAATGAGAGGAGAAGATGTGTTTTCCAACTGTGCAAATAATGCGAACAATTTATTTGTTCCAATAGGGAGAAAGCTAACTCTTACACAAGACACCTATGTATGAAACATGATATGAGAATGGTATTTCACCTTCCTCATTTGATTCAACCAAATAAATGCTCACATTACTTGCAGTGTTGGAAAACACACTATCTCCATCCTCGAGCACAAGTCCCTCTATAGCCAACAAACTACAAAATCAAAATGTGGAAAATGGCAATGCACCATGGTGATTAATGCATTTGAGTAGTTTGTATTGGTTCAACCACCTGCAACTCCATTTTCCTCGCCCATATGTCCCTCCCCACACACCAAATTAGAAAATCAAAACCATTGAAAATGGCATGTTAGCTGCGTTTTGTCTAGCCATTTCGCTTTAGAAAAAAAGAACCTATGTATTTAGCATGATATAAAAATGGCATTTCACTTTCCTTGTCTGATTCAACCAAAAAAATTCTCACATTATTTGCACCATTGGAAAACATGCTGTCTCCATCCTTGACTGCAAGTCCCTCCCTAGCCAACAAACTACAAAATCAAAATGTGGAAAATTCCTATGCACTGCAATGAGGAATGCGTTTGAGGGGTTTCTAGTGGTTTAGCCACTTGTAACTCCATTTTCCTCGCTAGAGCATCCCTTCCACCCAGCAAACTTGAGAAATGAAAAATGTGGAAAATGGCAATGTTAGGAGGATTTGACCAAATAAATGGCACATTATTTGGAAAATGGAGTTAGTGTGTTTATTTGGTGATAGTTGCAGGTATTAGGCCTTTACTATTTACACAAAGAAAGGTGAAAATAGTATATGTTTCCAGTTTGCATGTTTAAAGATGAAGGTTTGAGTGCATGTGGAAAAGTTCAATGAGAAAACTGACCAAATTGAGGTGACAGGTACTATCCAATAGTGTTGTAGAGGGTTTTACACCACTATTTGGGTTGTTTGTTTCTTAACACCTAGGGTTTTCCAACATGAATTGTTGCAAAACAGAATGAAGTGCATAATATGAATCACACTATGTGTTGAGGGTTAATAGAGTCCCCCTTAAATGAGAGATGTGCAATTTGATAAAATACAACACTGAAATTACTCAAACCCAACATTGTATTTTCCAAATTGCAATTATTTTGTGCAATTTCTTTTTTAGTCATGCAAAATTTAAATACAATTTTTCCCAAATTAAAAGTCCTTATAAGTTTTGAAAGGGATTTTCAATACATTTAGACTGTCTATATTACAAAATCTCTTGAAGACATTGTTTCTATTTAGTAAGAATGCATTTTGGAAAACCCTAGGTGTTAAGAAACAAGCGATGCATATACTATTCTAAAACCCTGTGCAAGTGAGAAGAGATAGTGTCTTTTCCAACACTGCAAATAATGTGAGCATTTTATTTATTCCAATTAGATAAAGAAACTGAAATGACATTTGGACTGTATCAACCAATTGTTCAAAAATTTGAAAGTGGACTGCATTACATTATTGGAGTAATGAAATAAAACTCTTCATAACGAACTAATTGAAATGGGACAGTGTGTTTTCCAACACTACAAACCATCTATAAGAACACTATGCCTTGCAAGTATCATAATACCTACTATTTTCCAATTTCATTACATTCTTGACACTTTGTTTTGCTATTTGCAAATAATGGTTTGGAATGCCTCATTTTTTTGTGTTTTTTTCTATTCCAAAATATGATTTTGAAAATCCACCAGTCCTGACATGTTTTCCCAGTGACAAGATAGGTTACGATAGGTCAGAGTTAACATCTGACCATCAAGTCTTTCTATTAGTACAATTTGTCCATCCGACCTTCTTTTCTGCCAGGGCATTTTGTTCCAATCAAATGAACAAACTAAAATGACACTTGGATTGTAGCAGTAGAAAAGAGAAAACATCTAGGAAAGGTTTGTAATAGTTAACTAACATAGGACAGCGTGTTTTCCAACACAACAAACAATCTATAACATTGTGCCTTGCAGGTTTCCTAATACTTGCTATTTTCTAATTTCATTACATTCCTACTATGAAAATCACAAAAGGTTCTCCACACAATCACAAAACATACCAAATTAAGTTTAGGGGTGAGTAACAATGGGTTGTTACTTCTAAAGGGTTTTACAACACTCAAAGTTTTATGAAACAATGTGTTTTCAAAAATGACAGTGTATAAAATGACAACAAAAATGGGATGTCATATAGGCTTTTTGCTATTTGCAAATTATTACTTCGAATTCCATGTTTTGTGCTTTTTTCTCCATTCTGAATAACAATGTGAACTATGGAAAACATAGGACGGTGTGGTTTTCAACACAACAAATAATTTGTAACACTATGCTTTGTAGGTTTCATAATACCTATTGTTTTACAATTTCATTACATTCCTACTATCTAAATCACAAAAGGCTCTCCACAATCACAAAACATACCAAATTCAGGTCAGGGGTGAGTAACCAATTGGGTTGTTACTTCTAAAGGGTTTTACAACAATATGAGATTTAGGAGACAGTGTGTTTTCCAAAACGATAGTGAATAAAATAATGGAAAAACTGGGATGTCATGTGAGTTTTTTGTTATTTGTAAATTATGATTTTGAATGCCACGTTTTTCACTTTTTTCTCTATTTTGAATAACAATGTGAACAATGGCCACATTCTAGGTTTTATGTGGTTTTCAAAATATAGCATTTCATTGCAAAACCTGTAGATTTTGTTTTCTATAAATGTTATTCAGTAATTTCACTCATATTTCCATAATGGTTTGTTGCTTATTTCATTCGACAATGGAAAATTTTGAAAACCAACATATGGGGAGGAAACAAAACAAAAATTAAAAAACCCTCGACACAAAAACACATTATCAAACCTACATTTGAAATAAATAGCCCTTTTGCCAATGAAAACCCTATAACATTCAAAATAAGAATGTGAACAATGGTGACACTCTGTGTTTTATGTGATTTTCACAATGGTTTGTGGTTTCTGTAAACCTTATTCAGTTATTCTAATTTTCACAATGGTTTGTGGTTTCTATAAACCTTATTCAGTTATTTTACTCATATTTCCACGATGGGTTGTCATCTATTTCATTCAGCAACCACAAATTTTCAAAACCAGCATATGGGAGGAAACAAAATTAAAAAACCCTTACAAAAAATCACAAAACAAAAACCCCGCAACAAATAGTCATTTGTTTCTTCAGTGTTCATGGCAGAATGGAAAAATAGCACATACAGAGAGCATATATATATACCTTAGGGAGCTCGGAACATCTGCAACTCTTCCCATTGCTATCCACCAAAACATAACTATCCAAAAATGCAGAAAATGGGACCTCGTTTGGGATTTTTGATATTTGCAAATAATGGTTTCGAATGCCACATTTTTAGCTTTTTTGTCCATGTTGAAAACTTATTTTGAAAACCCGCCAACACTGACACATTTTCCTGGTGACGAGATAGGAGACGCCATGTTAACGCTTGGCTGTCAAGTCTTTCCACATCGCTATTTTCTGTCCAACCACCTTTTCTGTCGCGTGTCTTTTATCCACTGTGGACATGGACTATGCGGGTATGATATAACATATATAATATGTTATATACATAGATGCTTTTTATCCAAGAGTTAGCTTTCTACATAACTAAATTAGTGAATATTAGCTATATTTTTATTGTCAATTCAATATAAAAAACAATGTTGTGTTTTCATCGTTCACAATAAGTAGCGTTGTGAGGACAATAAATGTTTGGTGTAGAGTCTATTCCGCATTATATTTTATCCAAATCATAGTTCCGTGTGTCATCAATACTTAGTAGGGGAAAGGACCCAGTTACTGCCCCCCATTGAATTACCGCCACCTCCATGCTCACTTAACCCCCCAAAAAACAATTCACTTTGATCCATTAAAAAACTTTATTTTATTGAATAACTAATTAAAAAAACACCAATAGCCGCTCATTAAGTGCTAAAGTGAGTGATTTAAGTGGATTTTAAGTGCTAAAATAGCTATAATTGATTGAAATTATAGCAGACGACTACTGGGACAACCCTCTAAAAGGTGACTTTTTGACCTCTGTGCGCATATCCAATACTCCCGCACTTGATCGAATTGCCCAAAAGCTGAAACCTTAGTTATAAGCACTTAACTCATGAGCAAAAAAAAACCCATAATTTTTTTTTTCAATTCGATGTACGGTTTGAATTCTACAGTTGCATGAAGTTAGCCCTGGCGGATACTAGGTCTTCTCCCCTAACGTTTCATGCATACTCGCATTCTGCACCAATGGAATCTTGACAAAACTAGATTTAAAGATTTCCCCCTAATGTTCTATGCGTCATATCAGTACTCAATCAACACATAAAAGCATCTCATAATGTATAGTAGACAATTATCTGTCCTGAAACAAAGGATACCTCCTCCCCTCCGATTACAAGGTGGGTGTACGTAACACAATATACTTGAGTGGGCACAACCCACGACTTCATCTTTCCACATCTAAACATAAAACAGTGATTCGTAGCCCTACTTTTGATATATTATTATAATGACATTTTCCATCATACTTTTTCCCATCATTTTATTTTCCTTGTCATGCCTCGATTCCATTTGCTTTTTGTAGACATGCAAAATTTACATTATGCATTGGATCGATTCATCAAATTAGGTCTCACATTAGGCCCATTCATCACTTTCATCCATTCATTAAATAATCTCATTTATCAAAATAAACATTATCATTCAACCTTCATCTTGCATCATCCATTCAATTAAATAAATCAGGACTTCATTTAAATCAAATCCTAAATCATATTCCATCATTTTCTAAATTCAAATAAATCAATTATCAAAGTCTTAAAAGTCAACTCATCTAATCAGCATTAAATCAGCATAATCATCATCTATTTAATCTAACCTTGATTAAATGTTAATCCCATCCCACTTGCATTATCTAGATATCTCCACTTGCACAATAAATCAATTTTATTGATTTATTAAAACACTCATTTTCCCTCAACATGACAAGTCAAACATTGCATTTATTGTTGTTTTTCTTGTCCCCCTCTCAAAATTTATTGCAAATTTGAATTCAAATTCTCCCTCTCATGGGCACTCTTCCCAAATCTTGCACAACCACTGACCTATCATCATTTGACAAGTGTCATCTTCTCAATGGAGGATCTTTAGTCCCACATTCACAATCTTGGCCAATCTCTCATCAACAAAATCTATAAAATGAGGCCTTCATTCTCATTCATGGATCCACAATTTTATGCAAGGTTACTCTCTTCATTTGAGATTTGATCTTGTTCATCATCACTCCATCATCTCCATTTGCATTTTATCATTTTGAGCTTTGATCAAGGGTTGGGAAAGGGTCACTAACACATGTGACACCAATCCAACATGGGATAGGTGATTATCATGCTTTTGAAATGTCTTTTTGATGTTATTTTGTTACTTGTGGCATTTCTTTAGCATAGGTATTTTATTTCATGGAGGTATTTACAGATTTGTGTGTTTAGACTAACCCTTCTAATGAGTTTTTGAGGTTGATCTTACATTGCAGATTTTGGGTACTTCACTTTCTTTTCATTATCGTCCTTGTTCTCATGTAGCTACTTTTCACAAAAGTAAAATAAATAATTGAAAGTCTTATACAAAGATACAAAGTAATATATTTTTTATTTGAACAATGTCTTTATGGTTACAAAAGATGTGAAACAAATATTAGTATAATTAGAAAAACATCCTTAACATAAAAAGATCATTGTGAACAATCAACACAAGTCTAGGGAATATCTCATCTATCAAATTTTAGATGTAGTCATGAAGATGTGGTTGAGTTGACCTCCCTAAAAGCCTAAAAAAGAGGTTGGAAAAAGATGATGATAAGCACGATGAAATTACTACAATAAAATCTTCTTCAAAGTGCATGTGAATTTGAAATTAATTTCTTACTTTAAGATTACCATAAAAAATTATATGTAGATGCACAAAGAAGCAATGAAAATAAAGTTAGCAAACCATAGTGACACAAGATTTATGTGGAGAAATTGATTTAAGAAAAAAAATCACTAAAATAAAAAACAAAATTATGTACTAGTATTTGTTAGTGTGAACAAAGATACCATCTAACTAGTTTACCTCCTAAATCTTATTCACACTAATTTAAATTAAATTTTCATAATATACATAAAAGATACTTATCACTTTATGTTTCATGTGATAAAATTGTAGCATCCCTAAGATCAAAGGACAAAAATAAAAGAAAAAAATGGAAGAGACAAATTAATTGAAGTCTAGTCGATTTGCTATCACCTACACCATTGTAGGCAGATGGCACCCCTGAGTAGACTTTAATTCCTGAAGGACATGAGGAGATGGCACAAGTATGGGCGCCCTGGTAGGGTATGGACATCCCTTGTAGTATATTTGGTTTATAGGCATGTAGAGAGGAGGGTAAAAGGCCGTGCAGACAAGGGTCTATCCTCTCATGTGAATCATGTTCAATGTCCAAGTTAGCTCATATTCTGTCACCTTTTCTGCAGCGACCAAGAAAGAATTGGCAGGCGTACAAAGCCAGATCCACAAACTTTGACAACATCCCCTTGCCTGTGCAGAAGTGAGGGTATTAAAATGGGTTATGGACTTCCATCAAAGCGTAGAGGATAGAGAAACTTTCGAACAAATGTAGTTGGCAGGTGTAAGTCGAGATTCCCCAACCTTTGATAGCATCCTCCCTGCCTGTGATGAAATGGGAGCCAACTCTACATGAGCTCTTGGAAAGGACAAGGAGAGACGTGGTAGAGAAGGAGAAGCTATGATGTTTTTCTTAGGTCGGAGAGCATAAAAACTCTTGGCAAGATGAGATTTATAGTATACATTGGACTAACGAATAGGCATTCCAATTGCCATTCTTTTGGTATAGGTCCATCTAGATTGTTGTAAGAAAGTTCTACATGTAAAAGCTATGTAAGGTTACCAACGATGTTGAAATGGCTCCAAACAAGCTAATGTTGGACAAACATAGAACATTCAGGTCTTTCAAATTCTATATCTCTTTAGAAGTCTTTATGGCGAGAGATCTGGAAATGACATGCACTCCATTCATAAACAGAGGTTGGGATTTACCTTATGTCCTTTTTGGAGGAGGAAATATGTCAAATCTATGTAAAGATCGACTGGATTGAAGAGCTTTTAATTTGGGGTGTACAAGGTGTTGCATTTGTATTTTCATTATGCTTCCCTATTGCCAATAAAGTACGTTGGGTGACATATTTCACCGCTGGGATTCCAGTTTCAATGCTATTTGTGGAATTGTCTATGGGGAGGTATGACATTTACTTATTAATTACAAATGAGTGGTAATCATAAATTAGACTAGAATCTTGTTACCTGCTGATATTATGGAAGCTAATTTTAGTAGAGGTATTGGCTGATCCACTAACGATAGCATTCTTGTTAATAATCTGAATAATGTATTATGATGTTATATACTTGTTGAGAGGGATATAGAACTATAATATATGAGGTATAACGTTTGAGAGCTTCAAAGTTCGAAGGCAATTAGGTGTGTTAAGTATTTTGAAATATTATTTTATAAAATAGATATATTTTATTAATCAAGTTTTGAAGGGAGTAAATTATACATTATTGTATTTCAGATGGTGGATATTAACATATTATACTTATTGAAATAATTATACTTAAGATAATATTATGTACTGCAAATTTATGTTCTTAAGTTTCTAGTAGATAATTATTTGTCATGTCGCAAATTGCACCATGTGCAAATTTTACACTTACACACTATGTCCAATGCATTTATGAAAAAATTCATGATCGCTATTTTACAATTCTAATCATATGGATGGCAATAATGAAGTGTTAGAAGCTTGTAGTTTGAATTTTGGAAGTATTTGGTTAGACGAGAGTGTGTCATGCAAACATTTGTGTGGCACACAAACATCCTAATAAAATTTGGGATTCAAATGGGAATATCCTATGCCATTTATTCATGATGCATATCCCAACACCCAAATACAATTGTAATGAATATTCCCACCTAGTTCAAGAACAAAACTTTCACATTTTTAGAGTTTTCTTGTAACTTTTTCACTCTTTTCTCTCTATCTCTCTCTTAACAAAACTCTATCAAAATAATTTCATGCCTTGGACATTTATATCAATAAAGATTCCTCTTGCTTATGGTCTTGTCATGTCTATCATCTTGAAAGAGGGGCCATAGCTATTGGTAATTCTCTCTTGCTTATATCATCCAAACAATCTCATCTATTATTATGTTTATATAATCTTATCTAGTGTCTATTTGTCATGATAGATGTTCTCCTCTATAGCAGAGTTTGTTTCTATCACACATCTATTTTAATTTTTATGTATTTCAATCTTGTCTAGTTGTTTGTAGAGGTGGAAACACCAAAGCGGGGGTTTGACTAAGACAAACCCTATACAACTCCAACAATTTTCTCCATCTCCATTTGTGTAGGTGACAAATAGGTTCAGTGAGAAGAGGACTTTATTTTGATAATTTTTGCGCTCTTTTTGTATAGACAACAACATAGATGTGCCAACACCATTATGATGCATTGGCATTCGAGGTTGAGACTTCATCTAATTGGTCATATTCTACATGCTTAGTGTTTTCTATTTCTGTAAACTAAACATTTTTATCACCCTATATTTGTAAGTTATTTGAAATTTTTAGTTACATTTATTGTTAAGAATAGCTTAGAATTCAGTTTTAAGTACTTTTATTTCTATCTCACTTGAGTCATCTCAATTGAGGTAGTTGAGAGCTATTTTCTCCTTAGTACCCTACCATCTTGAGAGTAGCAATTCCACTCCTTTACATTTTGGCGAACCTAACATGAATGCCTCATGTACAATCATTTTGTTCAATATTTTAATACATTTGATAATATCTTGTCAAAGCAATATTTTGATATGCTAGAGGATGTCCTATATCATTTCCTAGGGGAATCTCCTTCTATTTGAAAACCTATTATACAAACTCCGTGCTTAGAATTTCCTTCCTTATAGGACAAGAAGTCCATAAATGTAATTGTAGCCTCTATTTCCCTTCAAAGGCCTAAGAGATCAATCATTTAAGTGACTTTGGCTAGTCCTTCTTTGAAGAGAGTGCATTGTATTCATGGTGTTCCATTTAATAATGATTCTCTAGACCTCTATACAAGGTATACACAATCTAAAACTTCTTCTTATAATGTAGTAGCTCATACTTATAATACTAAAATGAATAAACAAAATGTTGATCAACCTACTTCCTTACCACCTTCTCAACTAGATCTTCCTTAAGCACCTAAACCTTTAGTGAAACAAGAAAGTGAGTATGATCTTATTGAGAAACTTGATGTTACTACCACTAAGATCTCACTTTGGAATTTGCTATAGATAACCCCAGTTTATCAAGGTATTCTTCAGGAAGCTCTTCAAAATATTATTTTACCCTCATTTTCTAGGCCAATGGATGTGAATGCATTGATAGATCATATTCAAGTGGATTTGTTGAATCTTATTTTCTATCCATATTAACTCCTACCTCTAGAAGTGTGAAATCAAGAAGATTAATTGATGACAATTAATTATTTTAATAACATCAACATTAAGTGAAATCTTATTAATACTAGTTCAACACTCAATGTTTGTAGTCTCAATCTATTACCTAAGGTCAAAGTTGATCCATGTTTTCTTGTTGCATCCTTGTTATTTATTCATGGTTTTGATAGCACTAGTTGACAAGCTTTGGGAACTATTATTTTTCCCTTAAAGATAGGACCAATCACTATTCCTACCCTAGTGTATGTTATGCTAGGACCTTTACCATATAATCTTCTCTTGTGTAGACCTTGGATTCATGCTTTAGGAGTAGTCACTTCTACCATTCATGATTCTGTTAAGTTTTTTGTTAACAATTAGGTAGTTATGATCAAGGTTGACCTTGATGCTATTAACTTATGTCATATGAAAATAATTGGTCTTGCTTCAATTATACCTACCTTTTAGAATGAAATTCCATCATTATCTTTTAATATGTTGACATTTACTCCTACAATATCTCTTCCAAAACATACCCTTGAGAAGAATGTCCCTAATGAAGAAAGTCATAAGTCTACTCTTTCTACTTCTCCTAAATTGAATGCATATTTGCATGATGATTGGGGATATTTATACTTCATTGAATCTTACATCAGGGAATACAAAGTAGATCCAATTCACTTAAATATTCCAAAAATATCATTTTCCTTTGTTAAAATGGATGATTATGCCTCTATAAAGAAAGGTGATAATTATAATATTGATTATTCCCTTTATATTAATTCTCCTTTTCAAGAGTTGCAATCGCATTATGGTCCAAGATTTGATAATATTTCTAAATTTCGCTATAGAGGTAAAGGTTGTGGATGTTGATGAACAAGGTATTAAAGCCCCTTTAGAAGTTGATCCATATGGCTCTAAGTCTAGACTCAAATACTACCCAAAAATGTCTAAGGAAAAACCATGGTTGAATGTCAACATGATTTTTTCCTAGCTGCTTCCTCTTAAACTTGTTCATTTAGAATATATTGAAACAAAAGTAAATAGTAATGAAGTTCCTCTATATGTTCTCTCTTTAGAGGAAGCTCTAAAATAATTCTTGGGTGTTTATTCCAATCTTACTTCTTATCACCATAAGAATCGATTCTCGTATTGCTTAAATAGTCAAGCATACTTTAGAGAGTTTGTTATGAGTGTTGATGAGTAAAATTTTTTATCTTATGATGATGAGAATATTTGTATGTCACATCATAAAGACCATAGTATTCTCCTTAAGGGAGATAATTTTGATGTCCTCATGGATCCAAAGTCTTCTAAAAGGAGATTGGAAAATTCCTTTCTTTAGAAGAATCTAAATAAAATTATAATATCTTACATCATTATCTTGATATCTTTGCTTGGTCATATGAGGATATGCTCGATATTAATGAATCTGTTGTGGTTCATAATATCATTCTATGTCTCGATGCCAAGCCCGTCAAGCAAAATATTTGTAAAATGAATCCCAAGGTTGCCATGTTAGTCAAGACTGAGATAAAAAAGCTTCTAAAAGCTAGTTTTATCTTCCCAATTGACTACTCACCTTGGATCTCAAATATCATTGTTGTTAGTAAACTTGATGGTTATATTTTTGTTTGCATTGAATTTCACGATCTTAATAAGGATTATCTTAAAGATTATTTTTCATTACCAAATATGATATAATTTTTTATTTTACTATAGTCCATGCCTTAGTTTCCTTTATGGATGGCTTCTTGGGAGAATTAGATAATTATTAATTAAGAATATTAGTACAAAATGGTCTTTACAACCCCTTGAGGTACCTTCTACACATAGTCATGCTATTTGGGTTAAAAATTATGGAGACATATCAATATGCGATGACTCTATTCTTTGATGATTTCATTCATAAGATCTTAGAAGATTACATTGATAACATATTAGCTAAGTCCATAACTCATCAAGATCATGTTAGGAATCTCCATCTTATATTTGAAAGGATTTGACTTTATAAGATAAGATTAAATCATCTTAAGTGTGTCTATGACATAGATTCTAGCAAACTATTAGGGTTTATCGTCTCTCATCATGGAATTGAGGTCGATATAAATAAGATTGATGAAATCATTAGCATGCCTCCACCTAAGAACATATCCCAACTTCATAGCTTGTAAGGGAAGATTCAAGAAATTTGTAGATTCATATCTCAACTAGATAATCATACCCTTCCATTCATGTGTTTTTTGAAGAAAGATGTATGCATTTGGTGGGATGATGAATTTCAAAAGGATTTTAATTCTATCAAAAGATACTTGCTTAGTCCTCCCATCCCTAATCCGGACTATGCAACGAAGACCCTTTCTACTGTATATTTTAGAAATACCTCTTACTTTAGTAGCTTTACTAACTCAACATGATGATGGTAAATAAAGAGCAAACTATTACAGTAGCCATATTGTAGTCGATTATGAAACTCACTACTCTATGATGGAAAACCAATCTCTTTCTCTCGTCTTTGCAATGTAAAAGATAAGACACTATCTTCTCTAAGAAAATTTAAAAGTGGTCTTCTTAAGCTCTTGTTTTATATAATTGATCTCTCTAGAAGGCTAGAAAAATGGGTAATTTTGTTGTTAGAGTTCAACCTTAATTTCATTACTCAAAAACAAATTAAAGGTCAAGCTATCATTGGTGAGCTAGCAAAAATTTCTCTCACCTAATGCCTTCCCTAGTCTAGACTTTTTCCTTGATGAAAATATATTTACATTGAATCATGAGCCAATATGGGAAATGTATTTTGATGGATTGAGTTGTCAAACTAGCTTCAAAGCATGTGTAGTTCTAATTTCACTTGAGAGAAATCCAATTACTCTTTGCTTTCAATTAGAGTTTCACTATACAAAAATTATCACTAAGTATGAAGCCCTCATTGATGGATTTCATGTCATGATAGCCTCTGAAATTAAACATATCCATATTGATGGTGACTATGAATTAATTGTAAAATAGATAATGGGAATATATTGAGCTAAGTAGTGTAAGTTATCTTAGTATCGATATTTGTCTTTATCTTTTTTTAGTCACTTGAACACTTTCTATACCATTGACAGTGTTCCTAGGAGAGAAAACCATCACATAGATGCAATGGTGATTTTAACCTCCCTTGTACACTCTGACTATAGTGTAGATTAGTATCACTTTTTTTTCCAAATCTTCCACTCTCTTGTTGTCTCAAATAAACCTAAACTTGCTAGTCTTATGTGTGCACATATAGACACGAGACAATTGTATTCACGTATCTATAACTATCTAATAAATGTAAACTTTCCCAATGACACAAGTAAGAATACTCGTGTCCAACTATGAAATATTTTTTCTTGTTATATCATTGTATCGAATGTTATTTATCACAAATCTTACATGTTCTTTATAAAAATCTTACAATGGTCTTCTTCTTTGATGTGTTACTAAGGTTGAGATATATGTTACTTTCCAAAAATCCCATTCAAGCTCTTGGGGTAGAAATTTTGGTGGAAAATATTTAGTACATAAATTGATACACATGGAATACTATTGAAAAATCATGGAGCAAGACTCCTTTTGCTTTGTCAATAAATGTCCTTAATGCCAACAACATATCAATCTTATTCAAGCTCCTGCATAGGAACTTCATACTCAAACTTCTCCTTAGATTTTTAAAACATGGGACTTTGATACCATTGGAAAGATATATCCCCCTTCTTCTAAGGGACACACCTTCATCATAACAACAACATATTACTTCATAAAGTGGGTCAAGAAGCTATTCAAATTCAATCTACTAATGCTAAAGCATTTTATAGCTTTCTTCTAAAAAAAATAATTTCAAGCACTTTGGATTACCTTATGCCCTTGTCCTTGATAATCGAATTCCATTTAAGAAAAAGGAGGTAAAATAATTCTTGGATAAATTTCATATTCAACATCGATTCTCTACACCTTATTATCCTCAATCCAATGGCTAAGCTAAAGCATCAAATAATATTGTTGATAAGATTTTATGTAAGACAGTTAATAAGCATGGTAAAGATTGACATACTCAATTAACTTATGCATTGTGAGCCTACCACATGAGTGTTTTAATGGCTAATAGGGTATGTGTAGGATCATCATGGAAAAAAGAGGCCCTTAAGTGGCAAAAAAATTAGAAAAATCAGAGTTAGACAACTTGACTTAAAAATTTGAATAAGTTATCTATATTATTTCAAAAATATGTAAGAACAGAATCTGTAAAAAATTGTATGTAGTTTCTAAACTAATAGGTTTTAAAAAAATATATATATATCTATTTGCTAAAAATTTGAAATTTCAATGTAGTGGTACTTGAATTTCAGGGAAAAAATAAGTAGGTGTCTATCTGACCACCCTAACCATAATAAAATGATAATAATTTTTTGTAAGATTTTAGATATAAGTAGATGACTCATGTCTCGATGTGATGCATATTTTTTAATAATTTTTTTCCAAGTAAATAATTAATTATGTATTTTTTATTTCAACTTTTAAAAATATAAAAAAATCGTATGTCTAACCACCTTAACATAGTCAAAACTTCATGAAATTCAAATTTTCTTTTTTTAATCTTATAGTATGCAAAGCATAGAATTTGACGTGTACTTTTTATTCAAAAAATATGATACCGTTTGAAAGCTATAGACGTTTTGCAATCAACTTATCAATCAGGACTTTAGTTGTAATTTGAATAGAAAATGAATAATAATTACTTATTAAATTCAAAGTAAAGCATAATTTATATTGGTGGAAAGCTAAGAATCTCCTTTAAAAACCCTTTTCGTTTCATCAAATTTGGGTAAAAAAAAGTCGTCAGCCACATACCCATCATATTGCCACTTTTTGGCCCATCATGATCCTGCACATACCCAATAGTACTACTACATACAATTTTGTGTATGGTTCTCATGCTATTTTCCCTTAGAGTTAGAAATTCCATCTTTACAAGTTTCCCTTAGAGGCTTGATTGATAATGACACTTACTGTGCGAAATGTCTAAACCAACTTGAGTTACTCAATGACAATTGATTAAAGGCACTTGATCATGTTCAAGATTATCAAAACTATTTATAAAAGCTTTACAATCAAGATTTTCTTTCTCATACTTTCAACATTCATGATCTCATTCTTTATGAGAACCAATGAAACATAAATATACCACCTGACCAAAAGGGGAAATTTATTCCTAATTGGTTAGGCTGATACGTAATCACCTATGATTATAGTTCTAGTACCTATGGCCTTTCTAACATAGATGGTATACCACTAAAAAAACTAGTCAACACCATTCACTTGTGTTGATACTATGCATAGAATTCCTCTATGTGTTGTTTGCATGATACTCAACCCTTTCTAGAATCAAATTTTGAATTATGGAATTCCTTCATCAAAACATGGCTTGTTCATTTTTTTATGATGCATATATGTATGGTTAATTTCTTTATCTACCATCTAACAAGTGTAAAAAAATGGGGGTCCAAAAAGGTGTCTTAAGTGGTCACTTTTTTACTGAAATCAAGAAATATTGACCTTGGATGAGAAATTGAGCATAACTACACTCAAAATTTTAAGATGCAACAAAAAAAATGTTTGTAGTGCTTTGATTATATTTTCTAAACTATTTTTTTTTTTGAAAATGGTATAGATTAAGGGGTTAAAAAAAAGGATCCACATAAATTGGTGTT